>SJYV01022056.1:0-115932 GCA_006410875.1 Neotragus pygmaeus | reverse complement strand
ACATGGAACAACAGACTGGTTCCAAATAGGAAACGGAGTACGTCAAGGCTGTATATTGTCACCTTGCTTATTTAACTTACATGCAGAGTACATCATGAGAAACGCTGGGCTGGAAGAAGCACAAGCTGGAATCAAGATTGCTGGGAGAAATATCAATAACCTCAGATACGCAGATGACACCACCCTTATGGCAGAAAGTGAAGAGGAACCAAAAAGCCTCTTGATGAAAGTGAAATAGTTAGCTTGAAGCTCATCATTCAGAAAACGAAGATCATGGCATCTGGTCCCATCACTTCATGGGAAATAGATGGGGAAACAGTGGAAACAGTATCAGATTTTATTTGGGGTTCCAAAATCACTGCAGATGTTGATTGCAGCCATGATACTAAAAAATTCTTACTTCTTGGAAGAAAAATTATGACCAACCTAGATAGCATATTGAAAAACAGAGACATTATTTTGCCAACAAAGGTCCATCTAGTCAAGGCTATCGTTTTTCCAGTGGTCATGTATGGATGTGAGAGTTGGACTGTGAAGAAAGCTGAGGGCTGAAGAATTCATGCTTTTGAATTGTGGTGTTGGAAAAGACTCTTGAGAGTCCCTTGGACTGCAAGGAGATCCAACCAGTCCATTTTGAAGGAGATCAACCCTGGGTGTTCTTTGGAAGGAATGATGCTATAACTGAAACTCCAGTACTTTAGCCACGTCATGCAAAGTATTGACTCACTGGAAAAGACTCTGATGTTGGGTGGGATTGGGGCAAGAGGAGAAGGGGACAACTGAGGATGAGATGGCTGGATGGCATCACTGACTCGATGGACATGAATCTGAGTGAAGTCTGGGAGTTGGTGATGGTCAGGGAGGCCTGGCGTGCTGCAAATCATGGAGTCGCCAAAGAGTTGGACTCGACTAAGTGACTGAAGTGAACTGATGCTCTTTTAATTGTATCTATTCAAATTTTATTGATCAGAGCCTTGTGCTTTGAGTGGAGCGGCTTCCTTAAATATGAAATTATAAAGTCTTTTGGTCACAAAGCCCATGTATAATATCAACTGCATACACCATTTCTAATCCTCACAGCAACACTAAAGTGTGAGGCTGCACCATGAAGGCTTATGAGACCAGCTTTAAGAGCAAAGAAAGAGAAAGAGTCAGTAACAGAGCCATCAATGACCTAATGAATGGGGGAGTGTACACATTTGAGGCAGGATTTGGAGGTAACATCCCACCATGTGCAGCAAGACAGCAGTCAGGACATGGTGGCAGACTTTGCTCCCATGGGGAAGGGGAGATTGCCAGTTAGAGGAGGATTTATATCAGATTGGCTCATTAGTTAGCTGGGAAGCAAGAAGAAGGGCATGCTTCTTACCACTCCCTCAATAAGCTATCCCTAGCTGGGCCTGGGGCAATTATGTAGGATAGTTGGTCAAGTGCGTAGGGTGTAGGTGTAACAGGCAGTTTTCAGGCAGGGGATGGACAAAGAGAAAGAGAACTGTCTTCTTGATTGGCCTGATCGTACAACAGGGGTAGGTGTGAGATTGCAGAGCAGGTGCTTAATATAGGATTTGAAGGTGGTTTTGTTTGATTCCAAGATGCATGATGCTTCCATTTTTTTTCTCTAATTGTAGGGACAAGGAAATCTATTTTCACCTCTTCTTTGTATTTTTTGCAGTTGATAAAGCACAGGGAATGTGGGGTATAGAAAGAAACCAATAGATTAATTTGAGCTCAAAATGTGATGGCTTATTGTCAGAGAGAAACTCTCAGCACTGTCAGCGCTTTTGATTAGGGTGACTGCACATAAATGAATAGGATCAAGAATATGCAATGTTAGTATCACTTTCTGCTACAGGTTAAAAGCTTCTCAAGGCCTATCCCTGAGGCAAGTCACAATTCCTAGTGCCTGAAGGGCCTATTTAATGTATGGTAGAGACAGCTGAGGAATTTTTCATTAGTCCCATCAATATGGACAGCCCATGCTCACTACATGGAAATATGCAGCATAGAAACTTTATTTCTCTGGCAAACAAATAAATAATATAGAACTTGAAATTGAGGCTCCAGAAAAAATTCTAAATAACATATTATAAGTAAGAGCAACATTATTAAAATAATTATATAGCCTCTTGATTGTACCTTTCAAAAAGTGAATGCTCATTTAACAGTGTAAATTGTATAATGTATGTTGAAAACATAGTATTTACATATCATCTGAATATATTCATAGTTTATGAACAAAATTTTGAATGATTTTTTTTTTTTTTTAAGAATGAAGCTAGGACTGTGAGAGATAGGAGTCAAATGCTACAAATGTGACCAAGCTCCATCTACAATGACCCATTAGCCCAAGTACAAAGCCTTCAGTAAAAATATATAGTTTCTTTTGTTTTCAATTTTTAACTTTTTTCAACAAACTGTCATTCTCAGTTTTTCTTTTAGTTTACCAAAGCAGACTGCACCAAATTTGAGATTATCTTAAAACCAGAAAATGTATTTTTGTTAATATGAAGAAAGAATAACCAATTCCTTTTTAAACATGTTATGAAACTATATGAATCTTTATTTATTCTTCTATAACACCATGTTTCCCTGGAAAAGGTTGAAATATATTGAACATTAGTTTAAGAATATACATATACTACAGTCCTGGTGCAGTTCATCTTCCCTATTTAAATTCTCTTGCTCCATTTAAGATTAACATTGCAGCAATCAGCATTTTGCTCTTTTCATTATTACTGTGACATTCAGTTTTGCCAAAGAATTCTTAGATGAATGGGGCAAGTTATCTATGCTAATTAATGATAACAAAATGCTCTTAAATGTTAAATCATATTCTTGGTGTACTCAAGATAGGAGCCCTCGAGATCACTTCTGAACCCCCAAATTAATGTATCTGGCATTTCAACATTGGAATGCTAATTTGTGGATTGAACGAGAAGCAAATGATGGCAGACAAGTGTTCTTTTGCTCATTCTTGGGAAAATGTCAAGATACAGGATAAAATTCTCCTTTCTTCTTAATTCATCTTTTCTTTTTCACTCTTTTTTCCCTGCATTCTTTTTCTCTTCCTCTTTTTTTCCCCGTATTTTTGTCTTCAATTAGTCAATATATTTTTCAAAAATATACTAAGAGATATAGTTATCTGTCTTTGTGTAACAAATCAGNTCATCTTTTCTTTTTCACTCTTTTTTCCCTGCATTCTTTTTCTCTTCCTCTTTTTTTCCCCGTATTTTTGTCTTCAATTAGTCAATATATTTTTCAAAAATATACTAAGAGATATAGTTATCTGTCTTTGTGTAACAAATCAGAAAAATGTGATGGCTAAAAGATCAGCCTTTTTTTTTTTTTTTTTGTCCCATAGTTCTGCGGGTTGGCACTGGTCTGTGATCAGCTGTTTAATTTTCCTAAACTGGGCCAGATTCAGCTGGGGTAACTCCTGTTCTTGTAGTCAGTTGACAGGTTGAGTACAGGTTGTCTGGTCACAGGTGACCTCACTCATTTGTCTGGCTGCTGTCTGGTTGTCAGCATGGAAGATAGAAATTGTTGGGCCACCTCCTTCTCACCATTCACCAGGCTAGCCTAGGCTGGTTCACATGATGGCTTCACAGTTCACAGAGTAGCAAGGAAGGCCAAGTTCCAAAGTACAATCTCTTTAAAGTCTCTACATGTGTCTTGTTTTATTATTGCTCATTAGCTAAAAATCACTTCTGCAAAATCTTCTACAAAAGCCAACTTTGCTAGGTATCTCTGTTGTTACTGGAAACACAATTTATATGATGATAGTGAGCAGAACAGAGTCTAGCACGTTGGGCAAATTGAGTAATTTTAGAGAAAAGAGGAATTACCAGTTTTAAAACGCCTGCTGTATCTTTGGGCTTTGCATGCCTTATTTAAAAATCACAAAACTCTTGTGAGGTAGGATATGTTACCTTAGTCACTATGCCAGTGAAGAAACTGAAGTTCAGATTTGCTTGTTCACAATTACAGATTATGTGAGTGGCAGAGCCAGGATCTGGACAGAAGGATGGTTTGTGTCAAATGCTGGTGTGTTTTCCATTTGTAGCATGCTGCTATAAATAATGTGCATGTTGTGCTCAGTTGTTCAGCCATGTCCAGCTCTTTGCAATCCTATGGACTGTAGCCTGCCAGGCTCCTCTGTCCATGGAATTTTTCCAGGCAAGAATACTGGAGTGTGTTGCTATTTCTTTCTCCAGGGGATCTTCCTGACCCCGGGATTGAAACCATGTCTCTTTTGTCTCCTGCTATATAAGAAATAACACCCTTTAAATGACACAGAGTATTCAAAATTCACTGAAGCTACGGAAGGACCCAGTTGACAAACCAAGTGTCAACCTTGTCTAAAGGAAATAGAGTTAAATTTGCATGTTTCTCAATGAATCAGCAGCTGTGTTCTGCTCTCACTAATTGCCTCAGGGACAGAATAAAGTAAAAATTAAAAAAACATTAATTGCTGAAAACTTTATAAATAGGCTGATGGCTGTACTTAGTGCTATTCTTAGATCACTGACGTCAGATTTTATTTTCCTCTGAAAGTCCTAGTTGGATATCCAAATTTGATAAGGTGACTGTTCCTTCACTCCTACCTATTCAAAAGTCTGTCTGTTGTTATTTCTTAGATCTTGCTGCTTATTTGACTAATGGTTTTGTCTTAGGCTTAATATTAGTCTTGCTCTTTGGAAATCACTGCTTCATCTACTTCTTTGCAGAGTCCATGGCCCAAATAGTTTCCTTCCAACTTTTTCACCTCTTTCCTGACCATCTGACACTATCGTAGTGTTCCAAATCAGGAGTAAATGAACTGTAAAATATTTAGAAGCTTGTTCTTGATTTTTGGTCCAAATAATTTGCAAATACCCTGATCTCATGGAAATCCAAAAATATGAAAAAAATTCTCTATTAGGAAGGAAAGACTGCATTAAAAAACACACACAGGCACACAGAAAACAACAACACAGGCCAAAAAAAATGTGAAAAATAAAGAAAAGAATTCTATCTACTTATTGGGCTTCCTGATGGCTCAGCAAGTAAACAATCTGCCTTGCAATTCAAAAGACACAGGAGATGTGGATTCCATTCATGGATCAGGAAGATCCCCTGGAGAAGTAAATGGTAACTCACTTCAGTATGCTTGCCTGAAAAATTCCATGGACAAAGGAGCCTGGCAGGCTACAGTCGAAAGGGTCTCAAAGAGTCTGACATGATTTAGCACACATGTATGCACTTCATGCATGCATAGGAGATATTTGTGGTAATCATTGATTACCTCTCAATATGTCCTATGTGTTCTATCGTAGCAAATATAAGTAAAACCATTTCTGCTATCAAAGAATTACTATTTCAGTGGTAACAGATGTAAAATAAATGCAATTGTATACCGAAAGAAAAACAGGTACAAGGATGATTCGGCATAAATAAGAAAGCAATTAATTTTTAGAGTTTATTTGGGAGAATTAATTGAAGAATAGTGATTTCTGAATTTAGCTCAAAGAAGAAAATAGTTCCATTGGAAAAATAGGAATGAGAAAGTATATCCCGGGGTACACGAAATCAGAAAAACAAATGAGTCTGATTTCTGAAATTAGTTCAGATCTAAACAGTAAAGAATTTGCTCATTTTGTATCATTATGCATTATATAATGATAAAAGTTAAATGACTCTTCAAAGTTCTACACCTACTCTTTCCTCCTGTATATGCAATTTTAACAACTGAACAGATGAGTATTTTTAAAACTCATTAAATTTCTATTTTGTTTCAATGCTTTTATATGTAATATATGTGTGTATGTTTGAGTGCATTTTATACATACAAATACACATACATATACATATGAGTATATGCAATATATGCATGTGATAAGAAGGAAGTTAGCTGAGAGCAATCAAAGGTGGCCGCTTCAGCTAAATGTTCAATAGCTATCTAATCCCATCAAGGGCAATTTACCAGCCCAGCCCCTAATATAGGGCTTACCTCATGTGTGTGTGTGTGTGTGTGTGTGTGTGTGTGTATGTTAGTTGCTTAGTCGTGTCCAACTCTTTTTTTTTTTGCTTTGTTTTCTTTCTTTTTATTATTATTTTACTTTACAATATGGTATTGGTTTTGCCACACATCAACATGAATCTGCTGCAGATGTACACGTGTTCCCAATCTCAAACTCCCCTCCCGCCGCTCCCCCACCCCCAGTCTAGGTTCAATGCAGCATGTCCGACACTTTGCAAACCCATAGACCATGGCCCACCAGGCCCCTCTATCCATGGGATTCTCCAGGCAAGCACCCTGGAGTGGGCTTCAAAAGAAACTATAGAATGAAAGTGAAGTCATTCAGTCTGTCTTACTCTTTGCGACCATATGGACTGTAGCCTACCAGTCTCTTCCAACCACGGAATTTATCAGGCAAGAGTACTGGAGTGGATTTCTCAGTCCCTAAAGAATCTGCCTGCAATGCAAGAGACCGGGTTCAATTCCTAGGTTGGGAAGATCCTCTGGAGAAAGAAATGGCAACCCACTCCAGTAGTCTTGCCTGAAGAATTCCACGGACAGAGGACCCTGGCAGTTTACCATCCATGGAATCGCAAGGTTACAACATGACTTAGTGACTAAATCAATGGATCTTAATTTGTCCCCCAGAAGTACTCCAAAAATAGTCAGGGGGTGAGAAAACCCCCCACCAGCCAACTGGTAGGAGTTCCCCTACTCTAGCACATGCACACACCTCACACTAACCTATACTAAAGTAATCTTTTGTGGCCACTGGACTCATTAATGTGGCTTTATCTGTCCACGAATACATACATCTAATTGTAACAGACTGAATTATGAGAAGGTTGTGGGTGGTAGAGCATCTTGTTATATTACCTGCAGCTCTCAATTACCCACCCCCTGTCTTTTGCAAATGACCCTGCCTTAAAATTTCTGTATCCCAGCTCTCCAGGAGGATCATTTGCCTACCTTGGCATGGTCCACCTCTCTCTTGGTATGTTTTCTGTGTTCTTTCTTTATATGTTCTCAGTTTCCCAGTACTATCCAACTCTGTGACTTATTATTTCTTTCCTTATTGTTAATAAACTTTCTTGTAATTGGTAACACCTTAAATTCTTCTTTGTGTCCTTACCAAGAACTGAGGCCCACAGGAGAAAAGGTCTCTAGACTTTCCTTCCATAAGCATATTTATTGTGCACATACACATACATGTACATGTACATGTATACATATATAAATTCAATGACAACAATTTGACTTCAGTATATTGTTAAAAACTTAAGGTCCTCAAACTATTAATGAAAGTTTAGTAGTCTTCCTGGAAAAGGAAATGGCAACCCACTCCAGTATTCATTCTTGGAAGAATTACATGGACAGAGGACCCAGGTGGGCTACAGTTCATGGGTTCTCAAAGAGCTGGGGACACAGCGGAGGAACTAACATTTTTACTCTCACTTTCAGATAGGGAGACAGAAAGATGGTAAGTGAATAGACAGATAAAGCCACATTCTAAGAACTCTTGCAGACATGAAATTAAAAGACACACACCCCTTGGAAGGAAAGTTATGACCAGCCTAGATAGCATATTGAAAAGCAGAGATACTACCTTGCCAACAAAGGTCCATCTAGTCAAGGCTATGGTTTTTCCAGTAGTCATGTATGGATGTGAGATTTGGACTGTGAGGAAAGCTGAGTACCAAAGAATTGATGCTTTTGAACTGTGGTGTTGGAGAAGACTCTTGAGAGTCCCTTGGACTGCAAGGAGATCCAACCAGTCCATCCTAAAGGAGATCAGTCCTGGGTGTTCATTGGAACACTGAAGCTGAAACTTCAATACTTTGACCACCTCATGTGAAGAATTGACTCATTGGAAAAAACCCTGATGCTGGGAGGGATTTGGGGCAGGAGGAGAAGGGGATGACGAAGGATGAGAGGGCTGGATGGCATCACTGACTCAATGGACATGAGTTTGAGTGAACTCTGGGAGTTGATGATAGACAGGGAGGCCTGGCATGCTGCGATTCATGGGGTCGCAAAGACTCTGACATGACTGAGCAACTGAACTGAACTGAACTGAAGAACTCTTGAATGTGAAGGTAAAATTCTCTCAGTTGTGTCTAACTCTTTGCAATCCTGCAGACTATACAGTTAATGGAATTCTCCAGGCCAGAATATTGGAGTGGGTAAGTTGTTCCTTTCTCCAGGGGGTCTTCCTAACCCAAGGTCAAACCCAGGTCTCCCCCATTGCAGGAGGATTCCTTACCAGCTTAGCCACAAGAGAAGGCCACAAATACTGGAGTGAGTAGCCTATCCCTTCTCTAGAAGTTCTTCCCGACCCAGGAATCAAACTGGGGTCTCCTGCATTGCAGGCAGGTTCTCTACCAACTGAGCTATCAGAGAAGCCCATAAAAACTCTTAAGAGGATTATTTTATTAACTCAAGTGCCTAGTCTTGAAACACATTTTGGTTTTCATACTATTGCTTTTGCTAAATATTTACTATCTACTTAACTGCTCCAAAATAAGATATTGACTATTTAGTCTTTCTTTACCATTTCTATTTTGAATAGGGGTAAATAAATACCTCATTGGTTGTATTAAAATATATCACAATATATAATATAAGGAAAATCATTTAGTAGAATTATTTGGAATCACTATACCAAAATAACTTCAGTATTAAGACATTTCACAGAGCAATTTTAAAGTAAGAATGCAACAAAATTGAGTAGGATTATTTTTGTTGAAGTTGTTAGCACATTCTTGTTGATATCTACAATAAACAGCTTCAGTCCTCCTTTTTTTCTATGTTTCTATCATGCAGAACAAAATTATAATGTATTTGGCTGTTTCATGTAAGATATTTCACTATTAATTATCTCACATCAGGAAGTTATGATTTCCCTTTAAATATCAAAACACATAAGCAATATAACAAGTAATATCAATTAAGCTTTATTTGGCTTAGCATAAACAAAGAACAGCATGCATAGGACTTTGAGGGATATGAAAATTCTTAGAAACTCTGCAAAGTCCTATACTAAATTCAATACTTCCATCCTCCATTTCAGGTCTACTCTTCTAACCATATTTGTGGTTGAACTCCAATCTTCTAGCATGAAGTGAAAAAAATAAAGTGAAACCCTTAGTAGCTCAGTCATGTCTGGCTGTTTGCAACCCCATGGACTGTAGCCCACCAAGGGCCTCTCTCCATGAAATTCTCCAGGCAAGAATACTGGATTGGATAGTCATTCCCTTCTCCAGGCCATCATCTCAAGCCAGAGATGGAACCCAGGTCTCCTACCCTGCAGGCAGATTCTTTATCATCTGAGCCACCAGGCAAGCACTCTAACCGTACATGTGGTTGAACTCAAATCTTATAGCATACTGCCAACTAAAGGTTGGTACTTGCCATCTACTGCTGCTGCTGCTAAGTTTCTTCAGTCGTGTCCGACTCTTCGCAAACCCATGGACTGCAGCCTACCAGGCTCCTCCCTCCATGGGAATTTCCAGGCAAGAGTACTGGAATGGGTTGCCCTTGCCTTCTCTGGCCATCTACTGCTACAAAGAATAAAATTACAGCTGTTGTGACTGCTGAACTTTACCACACACTTTAAGGAGTTCGGGATGGAGATCAGGAATGAGGTACTCTGTGTGCTCTGGGAAAAACGGGCAGATCATGGTTTCAGATGGTTAGATGTTTTCAGAAGATTTTACAAGCCTAATTCTTGAATCTCCTCTTATTGAGAAAAGCACTAAAATTCTTCTTGGTGATGTCTAATCCTTGAAACTAGCAGTAACCTTCACAAGGCTAGTGGTGATCTTCTGCAAAAAAAAATATGTGCCTGATTGCATGTACTCCCCCTCCACCAAAATCAGCTATACACTGAATATTCCCCCTACCTCTTTGAAGGAGTTTCTCAGAATTATCTGAAATACTGTCTCCCAAGCTAGAGTCCTCATTCACCCCGCGAAATCTTAGCTCACAACTTTCATGTACATTGTTTTCCCAGTCAACCGTACATATCAACACAGAGCACAAAAAATAAACATATAACTCTGCACAAAAAAAGCACACATGTTTTTCTTGTTGTTTTCTTTTTAAATCCATAGCTTATAGTAGAGTTACGTATTTTCTTGTTATTGTTATCAATTAATGCTCACATACTATACTTCTAATATTCCAGTTAGTTTATTAAAGCAACTTCCTCATAAATTCCAAAGTGACATATCTACCTACATTTTTGTGATCAAAAAGTTATTCACATGGACACATCTGTGAACATGAAAACAATGGAAAAGATATTCTTTAATTGCAGTGGCAATATAACTTGAGTACCATTATCCCAAAGCAATCAAACACAATAATATCTACTAAACAGCATATTTTTTACCCTCAAGATTTTTTTTTTTTCATAGCATTCTGGTATTATCATTAATATTAACTTATTTAACATGCTGAGAATTCCAAAATAAGTCTAAATTTTCTTTTATCTAGAATTAATATTGTTTCTTAAAATTTATACTGTTCTGGTCTGTTTTTCATGTTGAAAATGTTCTTTAAACATCAAGTGAACATATGTTGTTCACTCATATTTAAGTGTAGGACACATACAAAAAGCTAACAGGAAACCATAACTGTAAGAAGTAGGAGGGACTTCCCGTGTGGTCCAGTCATTAAGATTCTATACTTCCAGCAGAGCACAGCCAAATCAAACAAAAATGACAATAATAAAACACAAAAAAAGGAGGAGGAAACTTGATAAAACTACAGCTCTCAGAAACATTAGATTTCCTTGACCTTGAATTTCTCTAGAAAGAATAATCAGATTTGCAACATAACATAAATATTCATCTCACATTTCAATAGTAAAAGAAGGTTTACCGTGGAGTTATTACAAAAATTCATTATATTGACGAGTAGCTCAGACTTCCTCTTGGTTATATGACACTAGTTTCAGAGTCCTTTTGGTGCTTTCTTTCTAGGTAATTCTAACTATTTCCCGTCTTCACTTCCTTATGAGAAGTGCCTTCTCCCTCTCTGGCATGGTAAAGAGGACCACAGGAACCAGTTTCTAATGGACACATTTTAATGAGGTATGTCACCTGAGCAAGAATATATTTTACCTCACTAAAGGCAGAGTAGAGAACAGTGAAGATGGAGATAACCTGGAGAAAAGGAGTACTTAGCAAGTTAATGTCATGCCCAGGTAGCAAGTGATAAAGGCTTGTAATTAAGAGACAGGCAGTGAGAATGGAAATAATTTCCTTCCATTCATTTCATGTAGAAGTTGAAGTAATTGCATGCCTGCTCAGTCCTTTCAGTCCTGTTTGACTCTTTGCAACCCTGTGGATTGTAGCCTTCCAGGTTCCTCTGTACAGGGGATTTTCCAGGCAAGAATACTGAAGTGGGTTTCCATTTCCTCCTCCAGGGGAACCTGCAACTCAGGAACCTACATCTCCTGGATTGGCAGGCTGACTCTTTACCTCTGAGCCACACGGGAAGCCCAGTTAAGTAACGGTGTCCATGTAATAAAGGCAGATTTTGGAGATGGTGGAACAATTATGAGCTTATTTCTTTTTGTGAATTGATTTGTATACATCTACTACAATGAGCATATGCTATTTATAATCAGAAAAAANAGATGCTCAGTCACTAAATCGTGTACAGTTCTATTGCTAACCCATGGACTGGAGCCTGCCAGGCTCCTCTGTCCATGGGATTTCCCAGGCAAGAGTATTGGAGTGGGCTACCATTTCCTTCTCCAGGGGAATCTTTCTGACCCAGGATCAAACCTGGGTTTTCCACACTGCAGGCAGACTCTTTACCATCTGCACCACCAAGGAAGCTTTTAATCCAGCTTTATTCTGCTTCTTGATGTTCCTCAATACGTAAACTGTTTCCTCCTGAAGGTTACTAATACTTTCTGTTCTCTTGCTTTAGAAGCTGTTTTTCCAAATTTTCTCCTGGATTTTTACATTATTTGCTCCTCCATTTTCTGCCTATGGCAAAAGCAGTGTTCTCACCAAAACCCTCTTCTTCCCAAGTACGAAGGAAAACTACATTTGCCAAATCTACTGCAAGGGAGACTAGGAAAAGTGACAGAGTTTTTTTTAGTCAACTGAACAGTGGAAAGGCCATGCCTTATCCCTAAAATATTTTGCATAATTTTCCAAACTTTCTTCCCCAACATCCAAAGCTAGAAGCAAAGGATTTCAAGTTGCTGAGGCCACAATGTGGCAGAACCTGGATTCCTTAGTCACTGCTTGGAGGAAAGCCATTCTAGAGAGCTATCTCAAACTTTGAGTGGGTGAGAAACAAATTTTTATTCCAATAAGCTACTGAGATTTTAAGTCTAGCTGCTGTTCTTTGGTTGCTAAGTCATGCCCAACTCTTTGTGACCTCCATGAACTGCAGCATGCCAGGCTTGTGACAGCTGGTAATAATTACCTTGACAATACCTTACTCAAGTGGAATCTCTTTAGAGAAGGCTTCTTTTACCACCCAATCTAAAATTGCCACTCACCTCTCAATTCAAACTCTAGCCCTGTTTTTTTCTTTAAAGAACTTTTACTTTTGAGTCACTGAGTCAAAGTCACTCAGTTGGGTCTGACTGTGCAACACCATGGATTGTAGTTCATCAGGCCCCTCTGTCCATGGAATTTTCCAGGCAAGAATACTGGGGTGGTTTGCCATTCCCTTCTCCAAGGAGTCTTCCTGACCCAGGGATCAAACACAGGTTTCCTACATTGCAGGCAGATTCTTTCCTGAGCCACCAGGAAAGCCCTTTGAGTGTATTTAAACATTTATTTACCTACTTTTTTAAGTTAATCTTTTCCCTCATGATGAGAACTTTAAAGATCCACTCTCAGATTTCCCTGGCAGTACAGTGGATAAAAATCTGCCTGCCATCCACTGTGGAGCACATGGAAATCTGCTCAATGTTATGTGGCAGCCTGGATGGGAGCGGGGATTGGGGAAGAATGGATATAGGAATGACTGAGTCCCTTTGCTGTTTACCTGAAACCATCACAACATTGTTAATCTACTACACTCCACTACAAAATAAAAAGTTAAAAAAAAAAAAGAATCCATCTGCCAAGGCAGCAAACACAGGTTTTACCACTGGTCCGGGAAGATTCCACACACTGCAGAGCAACTAAGCCCCTGGATCACTACTACTGAGTTTGCGTGCTGGAACCACTGAAGCCAGTACACCTAGAGCCTGTGCTCTGCCACAAGGGAAGCCACTGCAATGAGAAGTCTGCACACCAAAACCAGAGAACAGCTCCTCCTCTCTACAACTAGAGAAAGCCTGTGGGCAGCAACGGAGACCCAGCACAACCGAAAATATACAACATCCATTCTCTTCCAATTTTCAAATACACACTATGGAATTATTAACTAAGGTTATCATGCAGTGAACTACATCCCTATGACTTCTTTATTTCATTACTAGAAGTTTGTACCCTCCCCCCACCACCTCTGGCAACCACCATGAGTTTGGTGTGTTTTTTTAAGATTCCACATGTAAATGAGATCATATGGTATTTATCTTTTCTGGGTCTGACTTATTTCACTTGACTTGTTTACAGTTTATCTTTCCCATTAGAATGTAAGTTCCATGAAGGCAGGGACTCTATCGTACTCTCTACTATATTCTCAAAGCTCAGAATAGCACCTGACTCATTATTAATACCACAGGTAACATTTGTTAGGAGCTTGCAATGTGTCAATCTAAGTAATTCAGAAGTAGTATTAGATACTGGAATGACTATAAATGTACTTTGTGGTAAAAAAAAATAAAAAGATAGAAGCCCAGCTAAACAGGTTCTAAATAAGAGCTGTCAATAACCCNTCTGTAAATTAAAGTTCTGCAGAGTGCTATCAAATATGCATAATGAAGCCCAAGATGTAAATTAAGAAGATTTATATGGCTGCATTCTGCTTACGTTATTCAATAGCAACGCCTCACAGGCTTTTATGAAGCAAATGAAGTGTTCTTTTTCTTGAATTCCAATTTAAATGGTCACTATGGATTCATTCTTACATTACTTGGTTCATGCATTATAGGATGAATTGCCGTTTTAAATCTACAATTCATCTTAAACGTTTATCATAAAACTCAGTCAAATTATATGATACTCCATGCATACCATTGCAGAAAAGCTATATAAACAACTCAAGTAGATTTAGAGATAAATGAACATCATTTATACTGATGACCTTTCCAAACATGATTCAGGAATTATGATGTGGCATCCAAAAATTCCCTTGTCATTTTAGACTTAGAGATGCTCATCTTGCTCTATTCACTCTGAAATTTGAAGAATGTTATTATAAGTTTGGTAAGTAACACTAAGATCGATTAAGAAGAATATATGAATTTTATCTAGAGAGAGACAATTTACCACCATATATGATTCTGTTGATGAGATAGGCTTGTATCCTAATACTGGAAGCCTAAGTTCTTGAAAACATACAGTATTTTATATAACAGTTAAGCGACAAAATAGCATCTAAGTCTTTAGATCATACTTTGTAGTTAGAGTAAATGTATTTGAAAAGAAGAATAGAGACAAAGAGGAAAATTTGGCCTTCCTTCTCTGGAAGTTAAGACAGTAAAGAATCTGCTTGCAATGTGGGAGAGCTGGGATTGATCCTGGGTGGAGAAGATCCCCTGAAGAAGGGAATGGCTACCTACTCCAGTATTCTTGCTGGAGAATTCCAGGGACAGAGGAGTCTCCTGGGCTACAGTCCGTGGGGTGGCAAAGAATCAGACACTACTGAGCTACTAACACTTTCATTTTAAGGAAGCTATTAGAAAAACTTGCAACAAAAATGTACGGGGGAAGGATGTCAATTGGAATCAAGAAGTTAATACTGAAGATTAAAAAGAAATGTCTAACAAGTTTAGAGCTATGCATATCTTCGAATGTTTATGTCTGCATCCATTGGAAAAATGAATGCTATGTTCAACTTAAAAGGACTGGATCGTTCTCTAACCAAAAACTAAATTTTACTGGCACAAATTAGAAATCAGTTTTCTCTAAGACTCTTTTTATTTCCAATTTATTTCAAGGCATGGAAAGTATGTCAGAAATAATTTCATATTGAGTATTTTAAATAAAAAAAGGACAAAGCAGGGTGAATAATTATAAAAATCCATTAATATCAAAGCTTGTGTATAAGCTTTAAATACTGACACACAAACTTTTCATTTAAATTTTTACTCTTGCACATAAACTACTGTCTCCTTGATTCATTGTAAATGTTTTATTTGCTCCCATTTTGAACAAAGGTCTTCGTCACTGTGTCAAGAAGGAATAGGTGAGAACGCTTAGTATTGTAACCCTCTCTTCAATCTACTCCATCTAAAGGAGACTATCTTGACAAGATCATTATTCATTAAAATCCAGTTTAACTTAAAAAAGAATAGTGACCTTAACATTTTAGATTAAAGGGTTTATTTTAAATTAAAAGCTACATGATTAATAAAATGGAGTGATATAACCTAGGCTTTTTGTTGGGTACCTTCCTTTTCTAGCAAGAGATTACAATGTTTATAGTTAGGGATATGGTTCAGACTGGGTATCACCAGACTTTGCATTGTTATAGCCACAATGATTTGTAGCAGGAGTTGAACTGCTGCTGCTGCTGCTGCTAAGTCTCTTCAGTCTTGTCCGACGCTGTGCGACCCCACAGATGACATCCCAGCAGGCTCCTCTGTCTCTGGGATTCTCCAGGCAAGAATACTGTGGTGGGTTGCCATTTCCTTCTCCAATGCATTCATGCATGCCAAGTTGCTTCAGTCATGTCTGACTCTGTGCAACCCTATGGACAGCACCCCACCAGGCTCCACAGTCTACAGGATTCTTTCTCCAGGCAAGAATATCAGAGTAGGTTGCCATTTCCTTCTCCCGGAGTTGGATTAAGTCTGTTTAAAGATTCTGAGAATATTTGGTAAATGAACCGGAAAAGAATATGATTTTCACTTGATAGTCCTCATCTTGTAAAGAGAGATCAGAATTTTTGTGTTCATTAGAAGAGATAGAGACGGTGTGAGAGAAAGAGAGAGAGAGAGAGAGAGAGAGAGAGAGAGAGAGACAGAGCAGTAAGACAGAGATGCAGAAAGAGACAAAAAGAGATAGAAAGAAAGAGCGAGATAAAGCTATGAAAAAACAACAACACAAGATCATTGTATGTAATGGTTAACTTTATATGTCAACTTAGCATTGCTATGCTGTCCAGATATTTGGTCAAGCATTATTATGCAAGTTCCTGTGAAAGTGAATTTATATACTAACATCAAAATCAGCTGACTTTGAGTAAAGTACAGTACCCTCCGTTAGGTGGATGAGCCTCATTCAATCAGTTGAAAACCTTAATAGAATAAAGACTGACAACTCCTGAGCAAGAAGGGATTATGCTAGCAGACTGCTTTTGGATTTGAAGTTCAACTCTTCCTTGAGTTTTCACACACCCTGTTGGTTCTGTTTTTCTGGAGAACCTGGCTAATACATCACTGTATTTTTTGTTTAATCAGTGACTGAAACCATATTCACTTCTGGCTTCTCAGTTACTTCAGGCTATTAAATCTCCTTTTTGTTATTAATTTACCTTGATTTTTTTCTTACTCATAGATGAAGGAATCCTGATGTAGTTTATATATCTCAAAAGAAGCAGAGTAAGAAGAAAAGGGGAAAGTTCTTAACTGATAAATGCTAACATGTCTGTAAAACGTCATAGGAAAATAAGCTTACTCTCTGATACTCAGCTTTTTCATCTACAAAATGAATATAATTATAAATATTATCTTGTGATATAAAATGAATATGTGTGGTAGTGTTTTATAAACTCTAAAATGTCATAGTGAAAGTGAAAGTGAAGTTTTTCAGTCATGTCCGACTCTTTACGACCCCATGGATGTAGCCTACCAGGCTCCTCCATCCATGGGATTTTCCAGGGAGTGGGTTGCCATTTCCTTCTCCAGGGGATCTTCTCCACCCAGGGACTGAACCTGGGTCTCCCGCATTGTAGGCAGATGTGTTACTGTCTGAGCCACCAGGGAATACAATAAATTATGTGGCCATTTCAAGAAGCTTGGGATTTTACTTTCTTTTTATTTAAAATATTTTAAAGTATCATTTTATTAGTATCATGCTTCTTTGTAATGTTCACAGTTTAAATAATATAAAATATTAGAAACACTGTAAGAAGTCTCTAAAATAAATGGATGTTTAAGCAAGGCCATCTGTGTGATATATAATAAAGTCATTAATTGGATTTTTATGTAATGGTGATAAAGTTAAGTAAGCAGACTATAGACTTTATTCTCATAGGTAATACAGTTGTGCTTTTTCTTAAAGTATGTTTCTGTGTTGTACACCAGCCTCTAGAAATTTTTCTGCAGATAAATAAAGCCTGTATGGATGTATGAAGCATTTCAATATACTGTTTGAGATGGCTTTTCTAAGAAGTCTTCTAATTTTAAAAATCTGCTTTAAGTATATTAAATCCATATATTCCAACTTTATGTAACTACAGATATTTTTATTCACATGATATATTGTATCATCCTCTGGAATCATGTTACAGAAAGCACAGTGGAAAACCACAACTCAGTAGTAGGTCTGTTTTCATTCTGGACACTTGAATTCAGTGGCAAATCTGGAAACACATAATTCTCCCCCATTACAGTTTTCTATAGCACTCAGATTATATTCTACTCTGATACATTCATTAAGGAATAAAGGGAAAAAAAGGAAACTCAAGGAAGAAAAGAAACATTTGAAGGAATAGGCACAAAAATTGCATTGCTCTTTCTGTGTGTTATATGTCTATGGACAGAAACATAAGAGGAAGAAACAATAGGTAAGTAAGCCAGGTATTGTTAGTAGGACTCAGGTTTCTGGGGAAGAAAATTAGATATGATTTTTAAATACAGAGCTTACAGAAGCACACAATTGATTAGTAAATACTGTAGCATTTCTTCCCAGTCTACTTAAAGCAATACTGCACATAGAAATCTCCTCTCAAATAATTTATCACCATTCAGGTTTATTATCAAAATTATTTTCAAAATTTAAGTGATATTCCATATAATTACAGAAAAACTTTTTTTTTCAAAATACAGATATATTAGATATTCTTGTCATGCTTATGTGTGTGTATACATATATACTTCCATGGGAATTATACTCTTTTGGTCAAATTGTGCTTAAAGATTTAATTTATTCTTTTTTATATTTTAAAAATCAACCAATCAAAGTTAAGTTAAGTAATACTCTTTTGGTATTGTTAACCTCCCAATAAGCTAACGTGATTGCTATATTAGTCACATATAGTCAATAAAATGATGCCACACATCTAGCCAGTAGCATGAGTATACAAAAATCCCAAGATTCCCAAGAAATCTAAACATTTAATTCAAGAGGACACCGTTTCGACGGTCATACAGGCTGACTACCAATGCTGGGTCTCACTAGTCAACCTACACAGGGAAGGTGATGAGATTTTCAAATCAATACTATCCTACCCACAGTTGAGAACTTTTAGAGATTATGGCATAACTATTTTCAATGTCAATACAGATTTTTTTTTAATTTTAATAATTGGTAAAATTTGATCATGAAAAAATTCACATGTTGTTAGTATGGATATTATTTTCTATTTTTTTCTTAAATCAGCTATAGAATGAACCATAGTCACCTTCCTAGTGAGAACTACTGAGTCGATGAGGGCAGAGAATTTCAAAATAAAATTTGTGTTTATTTTTTTAAAGTAGAATATAATTCAAATTAAAAAACCACAATCAATAATCTGAATCATATTTCTAAAAATTAATGAGAATATAGATGTGCAGGTACTTTGTGATTTAAGTTTGTAATGGATTCCCTGGTGGCTCAGAGGTACAGAATCTGCTTACAATGTAAGAGACATGGGTTTGATCCTTGTGTTGGGAAGATGTCCAGGAGAAGGAAATGGCAACCCACTCCAGTATCCTTGTCTAGAAAATGCCATGGACAGAGGGACCTGGTGAACTATAGTCCATGGGGTCACGAAGTGTTGGATACAACTTAGTGACCAAACAACAGCAAAGAATAATTAAGATGGTATTTCATTTAGTATTTAGATGTAATGAGTTGATACAGTAATGCCAATTGCCTCAGAGACTACATGATGTGTGTATATGTATGTACCTTTTAATTGAATGCATGAAAATAACTTTGCTGGCACTTGTAAATATAGTTACTAATAGTTTGGCTTCAGTTCTTATTCTGCTTCTTAGAAGAAGCCAAGGTTGAATGGTTCTAAGAAGACTTACAAGATGTTCTAGAACTAACACCCCACACAAAGTCCTTTTTGTTATAGGGGACTGGAATGTAAAAGTAAGAAGTCAAGAAATACCTCAAGTAACAGACAAGTTTGGCCTTAGAGAACAGAATGAAGCAGGGCAAAACTAATATATTTTTGCAAAGAGAATGCATTGGTCATAGCAAACACCCTCTTCCAACAACACAAGAGAAGACTGTACACATGAACATCACATGGTATGTCAATATCATGGTGGTCAATACCAAAATCAGACTGATTATATTCTTTGCAGCCAAAGATGGAAAAGCTCACTACAGTCAGCAAAAACAAGACCAGGAGCTGACTGTGGCTCAGATCATGAATTCCTTATTGCCAAATTCAGACTTCAGTTGAAGAAAGTAAGGAAAACCTCTAGACCACTCAGGTTATGACCTAAGTCAAATCCCTTATGATAATACAGTGGAAGTGAGAAATAGATTTAAAGGACTGGATCTGAAAGACAGAGTGCCTGAAGAACTATGGACAGAGGTTCGTTGACACTGTACAGGAGGCAGGGATCAAAACCATCCCCAAGAAAAAGAAGTGCAAAATGGCAAAATGGCTGTCTGAGGAGGCCTTAAAAATAGCTGAGAAAAGAAGAGAAGCAAAACGCAAAGGAAAAGAGGAAAGATATACCCATTTGAATGCAGAGTTCCAAAGACTAGCAAGGAGAGATAAGAAAGCCATAGTCATTGAACAATGAAAAGAAATAGAAGAAAAAAATAGAATGTGAAAGTCTAGAGATCTCTTCAAGAAAATCAAAGATACCAAGGGAATATTTCATGCAAAGATGGGCTCAATAAAGGACAGAAATGATATGGACCTAACAGAAGCAGAAGATATTAAGAAAATGTGGCAAGAGTAAACAGAACAACTATATAAAAAAGATATTCACAACACAGATAATCATGATGGCGTGATCACTCACCTAAAGCCAGACATCCTGGAATGCAAAGTCAAGTGGGCCTTAGGAAGCATCACTATGAACAAAGCTAGTAGAGGTGATGGAATTCCTGTTGAGCTATTTCAAATCCTAAAACATGACGCTGTGAAAGTGCTGCACTCAATATGCCAGCAAATTTGGAAAATTCAGCAGTGGCCACAGAACGGGAAAAGGTCAGTTTTCATTCCAATCCCAAAGAAAGGCAATGTCAAAGAATTCTCAAACTACCACACAATTGCACTTATCTCACATGCTAGCAAAGTAATGCTCATAATTCTCCATGTGAAGCTTCAACAGTATGTGAACTAAGAACTTCCAGATGTTCAAGCTGGATTTAGAAAAGACAGAGGAACCAGAGATTAAATTGCCAACATCTGCTGGATCATCAAAAAAGCACCAGAGTTCCAGAAAAACACCTACTTCTGCTATATTGACTATGACATTCCTTTGACTGTGTGGATACAACAAACTGAAAAATTCTTCAAGAGATGGGAATACTGGACCACCTTACCTGCCTCCTGGGAAATCTGTATGCAGGTCAGAAAGTAGCAATTAGAAGTAAACGTGGAACAACAGACTGGTTCCAAATCATGAAAGGAGCCCATCAAGGCTGTATATTGTCACACTTTTTTTTTTTTTTTCAGTTATATGCAGAGTACATCATGAGAAACACTAGGCTGGATGAAGCACAAAGCTGAAATAAAGATTGCTGGGAGAAATATCAATAACCTCCAATATGCAGAAGACACTTTCTGTCTTTTTTTGACAGAAAGAAAAGAAGAACTAAAGAGCCTCTTGATGAAAGTGAAAGAGGAGAGTGAGAAATTTGTTTTAAAACTCAACATTCAGAAAACTAAGATCATGGCATCTGGTCCCATCACTTCATGGCAAATAAATGGGGAAATAATGGAAACACTGAGAAACTTTTATTTTGGGGGGCTCCAAAATTACTGCAGATGGTGACTGAAGCCATGAAAGAAAAAGATGTTTGCTCCTTGGAAAAAAAGCTATGACCAAACTAGACGGCACATTAAAAAGCAGAGACATCACTTTGCCAACAAAGGTCCATCTAGTCAATGCTATGGTTTTTCCAGTAGTCATGTATGGACGTGAGTGTTGGACTATAAAGAAAGCTGAGCACCAAAGAATTGATGGTTTTGAACTGTGGTGTTGGAGAAGACTCTTGAGATTCCCTTAGACTGCAAGGAGATTCATCCAGTCCATCCTAAAGGAAATCAGTCCTGAATATGGGAGGATTGATGCTGAAGCTGAAACTCCAATACTTTGGCCACCTGATGCAAAGAACTGACTCATTTGAAAAGACCCTGATGCTAGGAGAGATCGAAGGCGTGAGGAGAAGGGGACGTAGGGGATGGATGGCATCGCAGACTCATTGGACATGAGTTTGAGTAAAGTCCCGTAGTTGGTGATGGATAGGGAGGTCTGGCCTCCTGCAGTCCATGGGATCCCAAAGTGTGGACATGACTGAGCAACTGGAGTGAACTGAACTGAACCTCACATAAATTTATTAAACTCCTTGACCATCATCTGCTTGATATGTAAAAGGGAGAGTCAAAATTAACTAAATTTTGGTTGAGTTGTTTGGAGATCATGCAATCTAAAAAACAAAAAAGCACCGATTAGATTATCCAGGATAGAGTAGTTCCATAAAACCATTTTCTCAATGAATTGTTGGACACATGTATTCACCTGGATGTTGCTGAGATATAAACAAGTATTTTTTGAAACATATAGTGAAATAAATTAGAAAATATGTTTTTCATGGTATCAGTACTCATTCTGATACTAATCAGTAAGGTGGACACTACTATCACCTCTCTGAACTTACTGTCTATTTCTCCTGCTTTATTTCCTTTGCTGTAGCCCATACTTGTCTTTTTAATGCACTGGGAGTGTTCCAAGTGGACCACATATATGCCTGCCTCAGATATTTGAATTAAACTCTTTTTTTTAAATTGATGTATTGTTGATTTACAATAATTCAACTCTTCCTTTTATTGAAACCAAGGTTCACAAACTTTTCTGTAAGGTACAAATAGTAATTTTTTTTCCCTGTGTTTGCAGACATTGTGGTCTTTGTAGCAACTCTGCTCCTAAAAGCAGTCATAGGTAATATGTTACAATAGATGCAACTGTTTTCCAATGAAACTTCATTTACAGAATAGGCTGGAGTAGAAGGAGTAGCAGACAGAAAGTTAGGTACTATATAAGGTCTGTAGGCCTTGGCTTGTTGTTTCTTGGCTTAGACTACTTTCCTTTCAGATATCTGCATGACTTGCTCTCTCCCTTTCTTTAAGTTTTTGTTCTAATTCCACCTTTTCAAGTCTATCCAGAGAAATCCACTTACAACTGAAAATGACTCCACCCCTCACTGGGCTTCCCATGTGGCTCCATGATAAAGAACCAGCTTGCTAAGGCACGAGACACAGGTGACATGGGTTCAAACTCTGGGTCAGGAAGATCCCTTGCAAAAGGGTATAGCAACCCACTCAATATTCTTGTCTGAACAATCCCATGAACAGAGAAGCCTGGCGACTACAGTCCATGGGGTTGCAAAGACTTGGACACAACTGAAGCTACTAAGCATGGACACACCACGACTCACCAACACAAACTTTTCCCCTTTCTTAATTAAATTTTCTTCAAAGCAATTATCATCTTCTAAAAGACTTTACTGGGTTTTCCTTTAAATTATCTGCATCTTATTAGAATATTCCATAAGGTCCAGAATTTTCAATCTTATTTTTCTTTCTCTTTCTATTCAATGTTGTATCGCCAGTGTCAAGTACAGTACCAGACTCACAGTGGAGGTTCAATAAATATTCATCCTAATTTTTGGAATCTGATGTGAGGTCAGTTAACACTATATAAAGAATACCTTGAAAGAAGAAAGTGGGGAGAGAGAGAGGAGAGGAGTGGTGATTTGCATTTAAGACTGCTGGGGCAGTGGCAGTGCAATTGCTAACATGCTCTAGCACTTGCTTTTGTGGCCAGGTTCAATGATGCATGCTACTGCACTCTAACCTGAATTTTCTTATCTGTTAAATGATGACACCCATTGAATGCCTTCAATTATTCGGTAACAAATAAACAGTACTAACTTTCTTCCTTGATGATATTTCAAATCTTCCCTCAGGATATTATTGGGAATCCACTAAGAAAACAGTGCCTTTTCAAAGAATGCCACAAGATGTCAAAACTTGGGAAATAAAAGATAAGAGGAGACTTTTCCGGAAAATATCATTGATGTAAGGATAAGGGTTACGGTGGCATGTTCTTTTACTCTTTTCTTCTAATAATGATATTCCTTTACAGTCCATGGTTATTGGTATGGGTTGTTATAGAGGAGAAGGCGATGGCACCCCACTCAAGTACTCTTGCCTGGAAAATCCCATGGACAGAGGAGCCTGGTAGGCTGTGGTCCATGGGGTCGCGAAGAGTTGTACACAACTGAGTGACTTCCCTTTCACTTTTCACTTTCATGCATTGGAGAAGGAAATGGCAACCCACTCCAGTGTTCTTTCCTGGAGAATCCCAGAGACAGGGGAACCTGGTGGGCTGCTGTCTACGGGGTCACACAGAGTTGGAAACGACTGAAGTGACTTAGCAGCAGCAGCAGCAGAGTGGGAAAATAATCTGGATTTGAGTGATATGGATTAACATTTGAAAGTTTTCTTTCTCTTATTTTGGCATCATCAAACAAATAAAATGTCTGAAGATTCTTGTGACTGACGTACCAGCACGAGATTCTCAACCCTGCTAGAATCTTGGGCAGGTGAGGGGGTGTAGAGGATTGTGATTCTAGAACACAGCAAACGTAATTCATTTGTAGACATTTGGGGTGATCCCTCAGCTCCTTTTCTCAATAAACTGCTTGACAAATAGAGTTCTCAGAGTCATGAAAATAAACTCACACTAATTATGATTATTTTACGTTCAAAGTAGAAAATTCCCTATAGATAATAAAGTTCTGCTTTGTTTTATGAAGAAATAGCAACACTGTGACATGTAATTTTAAAAATTATTATTTGAGCCAAAGCTCATCATACTGTGCTATTTGTTAAAGTCTAAATATAGTGTTATTATTTAAAATAAATAATTGAATTAAAAATAAACTAAATATTAATTGCAGCAGTGAAGATGAAAATAAAGTGAGAAAAATTTCATATTTGAGATATTTGTTAGTTTTATTATTTAAAAATTGAGAATTAAAAGTAAATAGAGTTACATGACCTCAAATATTCATTCTTATTGTATTCTACAAACCTTTAATTGAATACCTATGACTTTTCAATACAGTGTTTATTTAACTAAAATGTAACATTGGCCATTCCCACTTTTTCACATAACTATTTAATGAATAAAACAAAACTTTAAAAAATTCACTGAATGAACACAGAACAAATTAACATTCCAGA
This sequence comes from Neotragus pygmaeus, assembly GCA_006410875.1. Classification (NCBI taxonomy): domain Eukaryota; kingdom Metazoa; phylum Chordata; class Mammalia; order Artiodactyla; family Bovidae; genus Neotragus; species Neotragus pygmaeus. The sequence continues at coordinate 91,196 of SJYV01022056.1, read as the reverse complement.
TAAACAACTGTTAATGAGAGCTATAATGTACTGCACAAAACAGAAATCGTGTATCAAAGGGGTAGACAGTAAACATAGCTCAGAACCGATATCAACTGAAAGATGTACTGGCAGTGTCCATAAAAATTAACACAACTGAACTGAGTATTAAGATTTATCCAGAAATCTGAAGTCCAAATACCTAGAAGAAGACAGTTAAGACTTTCCTTATTCATTTAAATATTCAACATCAGCAGTCTTGTGTTTTATATATTATTACTAGAAGGATATGTCAAATGTCATTCACATGGTTTAATTTAAAACTTAGACAAATAAAGGAATATTAAAATTCCTTTCCTGCCCAGGTCTTGTTTTCGGCTGTCTACTACAGATATTGTCTAAATTTAATTAAAATTGATATGCCATAGCTCTTTTAGTAGTATGCAAACACACACACTACCAGGGCTTACCTTGTAGCTCAGTTGGTAACACAATTGCCTGCAATTCAGGAGACCTAGGTTTGATCCCTGTGTCGGGAAGATTCCCTGGAATCATTGCATTATATCAAACATATACCAAACATATGTTCTGACATATGACTTCAAGAGTTTTACCATTCATACTGGTTCATCTGAAGGACAGAGGTATAATCTACTTGTTTCTAAGAATGATAATAATCTAACATTTTTATGAAGACAGATTGTACCTGAACTAAATTAAAATTAAAATTTTAATTGAATAGGGATTTTTACATTGTCACATCAAGAATCCATTCAATTTAGGGCAGTGCCAGATTTGTCATTTTCCTTATTTATTTTTAGGATGTGCCTTTTTCTTAAGGATACTTAGGATACTTCTCAACTCCATGATAATGATGTAATATTTTAATCTCACTGATACTGGTAAATATTATGATTGGCTTTAGATATATCTTTAGTTCTGCAGTTACAGTGTATATTTACTGAACAGCAAACCAATTTCATTTACTGGAATTAAACTTCAGTCATGGTTATGAATCTATTTAAAGCAAGAGAGGACTGTTTAAGTGGCCATGCAGAGAAGATTTAAGTGAAAAATGTATACATTTGTAATGACTCATTGACCCCTTTCCAATAAATTCAACTTAATTTTAAACACTACTTTTAATATAGCATGGAAAATTTGAAATGCAAAGAACTATGATAAAACATATCTAGATTTTTAATATGCAGTTTATGTGCTATGGTAAAAGAACCCTGCTTCAGTAGAAAAAAAATAGTGATTTGCAAGTTTCTCATAATTGTGAATACTCTCATTAATAATCTGTTAGAATATACACAATGCCCCTTTCTTTTATGTTAAATGGCTGGCAAGTGTTTTGCCAAATTTTAAATGGAAAAGGCAATCCCACTCCAGTACTCTTGCCTGGAAAATCCCACGGACAGAGGAGCTAAGAGTCAGACACGACTGAGCGACTTCACTTTCACTTTTCACTTTCACACACTGGAGAAGGAAATGGAAACCCAGGCCAATGTTCTTGCCTAGAGAATCCCAAGGATGGGGGAGCCTGGTGGGCTGCCATCTACGAGGTCGCACAGAGTCGGACACGACTGAAGTGACTTAGCAGCAGCTGCTGTAGAAAAAATGAAATCGTGTGGAATAGATCTGGAGAACCAAATAAAGAAAATGGAAGATAATACATTTAAAACTAAATATGAACAATTCAGTTACCTTATGTGTGGCCTTTTTGTCAAAGGTTTAACTTAATAGCCATAAAGATAAAAAGTAGAATATTTGTCCTAGTTTGACATGGTTGGAAATTATGGCAAGAGAGTTTTCTTTTCTAAGTAATGAGAAATAAGAAAAGAAAACTCACCAAATGTGTTGCAAAACATTTCCAACATATATAACCCTCAAAGGTCTTCTATCCAGAATACATAAAGTATGACTTTAAAGGAATTAAACAGAAAGAACTGGGCAAAATAGAAATAGAATATATAGAATAGAAAAATGAGCAAAAATCATATTGTAGCTTATAAAAGAAGCTTTATAAATGAACAATAAACATCTGGAAAGCAAATAATATTATTAGCTATTTTATACATATGCACTCTTCTGGTGTGGCATTGTATAATGACTGTAAATTCTTTTTTAAAATCTTTTATTTCTTTTTAAATTTAAATTTATTTATTTTAATTGAAGGCTAATTACTTTAAAATATTGTATTGGTTTTGCCATACATCAACATGAATCTGCCACATGTGTACACGTGTTCCCAATCCTGAACCATCCCTGTATCGCCCCTCTGGGTCGTCCAAGTGCACCAGCCCCAAGCATCCTGTATCCTGCATCGAACCTAGACTGGTGATTCTTTACTTGTGATATTATACATGTTTCAATGCCATTCTCCCAAATCATCCCACCCTCTCCCTCTCCCACAGAGTCCNATTGCATTTGCTTTCCCTGTTTCTCTCCACAATACCACATGGGAGCTTACTGAATGTACGGAAATGCTGCCATGAACTAGCTGTGGCCTTGCTCCCCCAACTGCTGGGGATTGGCTGTTGTCAACTCATAGCTAACAATCTTTCTGGAATTTGCTCCTGGTCAAAAGATCCACTTTGTTTGAGTTTATGCCTCTTCCTTGGTGCAGCCTGCATCCAAGGACAGGCTGAGGCAGAGGTAAAAAGCCCCGGCCCTCTTGTGCCAGTGAAAGGCCATCCCAGTTCTGAACTCCCTGAAGCAGAGGGTGAGGCCTCTACTGAATTTCTGTTGAGATTCTCTATGTATGATCCTCCTTCCTCACTCCCCTTCCAGTGTTATTCCAGAGAGCACACTCCAGGAAACCTCCTGCACATAGCAGTCTCAAAGTCTGTTTCCCAGGAGACTTGACAAAAGAAAAATGTTTCCTTTTTGCATCTTACTCCTCTATACCATAGTGCACTGGCAAAGGACTCTATTTCATGGAAGACAAGGCAAAGTGATAGGCTAGCCCTCACAGCATGCCCTGGCCCTGCCACACGTCCCCTCACTCACTAGCCCTAAAGAGTGGGATGGGCCATTGTACACTCATTCACATCATCAGCTGAAAGGCACCACCTTGTAAAGCAGTCCCTCTTGCTTCTAAGATGGACAGTGTTGCTTCTCCCAAGGTTTGAATACATGAATCTGAGATCCAGAGATGGTAATGGGAGGGACGCCTCTCATTACTAAACACAATGATCAGGCACAAATGTTCTCTTTTCCATTCAATNATTAAATGACCTCATGGCACTTCAAAGTGAACTGAAGCAGACGGACTCTCATGGTGAGAAAGAATTTGAAAAGAAAGAGACAACAGAGAATTAATAGAGCCAAATGTTGACTCTTTGAAACACTAAAAACATGATGAAAAGCAAACTAAACCTCTAGGTAAACATCAAAAAATTACAGTATGGAATTTACCAGTATCAGGAATTCAAGTGATGTGCATGTAAAGATGTTCCTTCATGGGTCTGATAAGCGATTAAAAGGATTAATTCTACAACGAATCTTTTTTTTTTAATTTTTATTTTTACTTTATTTTGCTTTACAATACTGTATTGGTTTTGCCATACATTGACATGAATCAGCCACAGGTGTACATGAGTTCTCAATCTTGAGCCGCCCTCCCATCTTTCACCCCATATCATCTCTCTGGATCATCCCCGTGCATCAACCTCAAGCATCCTGTATCCTGTATTGAACATAGACTGATGATTCATTCTCACCTGATAGTATACATGTTTCAATGTCATTCTCCCAACTCATTCCACCTTCTCCCTCTCCCACAGCATCTAAAAATCTGTTATATACATCTGTGTCTCTTTTGCTGTCTCGCATAGAGGGTTATCATTACCATCTTTCTAAATTCCATATATATATGTTAATATACTTTATTGGTGTTTTTCTTTCTGGCTTACTTTACTTTGTATAATAGGCTCAAGTTTCATCCAACTCATTAGAAGTGATTCAAATGTATTCTTTTTAATGGCCGAGTAATATTCCATTGTGTATATGTACCATGGCTTTCTTATCTATTCATCTGCTGATGGACATCTAGGTTGTTTCCATGTCCTGGCTATTATAAACAGTGCTGCGATGAACATTAGGGTACACAAAAAATTGCAAATAGAACTGCCTTATGACCCAGCAATCCCACCGCTGGGCATACACACCGAGGAAACCAGAATTGAAAGAGACACGTGTACTATGAATCATTTTTATGTCAATAAACTTTTTTAAAAATTAAAAGATGCACCCACTTAAAAATATAATTCAGCAAAAATAACACAAGATGAAATCGAGAATATTCATAATATAATATCTATTAAATGCATCAAATAAATATTTATTTTAAAACTTTCCATCAAATAAAACTCTAGATACAGAATCTCTTCATTGGTAAATTCTATTTAATAGTTAAGACAGAAATAACTATTGAATGGGGAAAGAACTGTGTTTTCAATAAATGGTGCTGGAATAAATAGGTATTAACATATGAAAAAAAATAGCCCCATATCACAGTATACACAAAAATTACATTTAGATGGATCATAAACCTCAACATAACATTTTAAACTATAGAGTTTTTGGAGGAAAAGTACATAATACTCTGAAATTTTGTCTTTATATTTGAAAAAGTGTTTTCCAAGACAGTATATATTTGAAATTTGCTTTTTTAAATAAAATCTGAGAATTTTTGCCTCTTAATTGATGTCTTTATACCACTCTGATTTAATGTGGTTATTGATACTTATGTTAGCATTTCTGTTGGCTCCATGGGTTTTTTAATTCATCTTTCTGCCATTTTGAAATAACTAAATAAAGTTTTAATTTCATTCTTCTAAATAAACGTTTATTGAGCTATAATCTTTAACAAGATTCATCTTTAAAAATTATACAGTTCCAAATAGTAGGGTTTTTTTTGTTTGTTTTTAAACAGCTTTATTGAGATATAGTTCACTTATGTGAATACCTATGTCTACTCCTGCAATGAAATATATGGTTTCTCCATTTAATTTGTGCAACTCAATGTTTTTGGTATTATGTTATTAAATTTCTTTTTTTACCACTTTGCAAAAAAAATTATGCAACTCAACAAAGTTTGACAAATGTATACATTCTTGTAACCATCAACTTGATCAAGATAAATAATTTTTCAATAGTTCCCCAAGGTTTTTTCAAAAATTGAGTTAATGTTTCTTTTCTTAATAAATTGTAAAAATGATATAATCTAAGTACATACTTTTCGCACATGTATGTTTTACAAATATTTTCTTTCAGGTCTATGGTTTGCCTAGGCTGCTTTTTTAACTTTTTTACTTTATCTATGGACTTACAGAAAAATAGGGAAGATGGTAGAAAGAGTTCCTATATACCCTACATCCAGTTTAACCTATTAGTAGTATCTTACATGAGTATGATACACATTCCAATTAATAAACACATGTTGAGAAGTTATAACTTTAGTCTTTATTTAGATTTCCTTAGCTTTACCTGGTATCCATTTTCTACTCAAGAATTCCATCCAACGTGTGTGTGTGTGTGTGTGTGTGTGTGTGTGTGTGTGTGTGTGTTAGTTACTTCAGTCATGTTTGACTCTTTGCAGTCCAATGGACTGTAGCCCACCAGGCTCCTCTGTCCATGGAACTCTCCAGTCAAGAATACTGGAGTGGGTTGCAATTTCCACCTCCAAGGGATCTTACTGATCCAGGGATCAGATTATTTACCATCTAAGCCATCAGGATACTATGTTATATTGAATTGAGGAATTTCCTTAGGCGCCTCTTGGCTCCGAAAGTTACTCAGATTTTCCTTGTTTTTATTGCTCTTACCATTTTTGAGAAGTCGTGATTAGGTATTCTGAAGAATGTTTCTAAATCTGGATATGCATGATATGTTTTTTCCCTTGATTAGATCTAGATTATTGGTTTTGGGGAGAGACACCACAGAGGAGACTATTCTCATCATCTCATCTCAAGGTTACATACTACTAACATTACGTATCACTGTTGATTTCTTTCAGTGGTTTCCAGGTTTTTCCACTAAAGTTACTCTTTTTTTTTTTTTTCCAGTTTCTATATAGGATTCTTTAGAAGCAACTCCATGTGTATTCCACACATGAGGAGTGGGCATTAGGCTTACCTCCCTAACGGTTCCCTGGTGGCTCAGACTGTAAAGCGTCTGCCTGCGTGGGAGACCCGGGTTCAATTCCTGGGTCGGGAAGATCTCCTGGAGATGGAAATGGCAATCCACTCCAGCACTCTTGCCTGGAAAATCCCATGGACGGAGGAGCCTGATAGGCTACAGTCCATGGGGTCGCAAAGAGTCAGGACACGACTGAGCAACTTCACTTTCACTTTTCCCTAACAGTTAGTTTATTTGGTATTCTTATATACTGGAGATTTATCTATCTTCTCCCATTTATGTGTGAATTCAGTCACTTATTTATATCAGTATGGATGTATGAATACCTACTTTATATTTGGGGTAAAATTCAAAACTATTATCGTATTTTATATGGCTCAAAATGTTTCAGTCTTCGCCAGTTAGAGCTCTTTAACTTGTTCGGACAGTTTCCTGTATCCTTTTGTCATATCCACATCATTCTTTTTCGCAGCACCTTCCCACTTTCTGACACTACTCATTTTGTCTATTTCCCTGACCAAGTGCTACAATTAGCCATTTCTCCAAGGAGCTTTGCTTCTTTTTACTAGAAAATGGTATTATATCAACGTCTGAATACTAGATATGCTTGTTTCTATTGGGGAGTCATTGCTTCTGGGTAAGAAAGCTAAATATTTAGGAATGCTATTTGAATTATTATGTATTTAATAAACTTGATATTCTCTTAAAATTAAATCTCAATGGTAGCTTTATTTGGGGGTTAAGTTTTCTTAGTACAAAATTAGAAAACTGCTGGACACATTTATTTTCAGGTTAAAATATTTGCTATTATATATTTCCTTCCACTATATGCTAATCTTTATTTTGTTACCTGATTTTTGCTTTGTTGTGCATCATTCACCTATGAGGTTTGGTCTTTAGGATTAAGTTTCCTTAGCCCAAATTCTAGCACTTAATGATATGTTGACTAAAACTGTTTCCTAATAATTTGTTTTTTATAGGTAAACTGCACCAAATAGATTGTAAGTACCATGAAGACGCACCAGCACATTCAACACTGAACTTATAGAGCAAGCTCCTATTGAGTACTCCTCTCTCTCTTCGGCAAATAAGAATCCATCTAAAGTCATAGATAGATGACATATAGATACAACTATTGATATAAATGTAGATATAGGTATAGATATAGCCACATGAAAGCCAGCAATAGTTTGGGTATCTTATTTAGAATCATACAAGTTATTCTGAATCTCTATGCTTAGAATTGAGCTTGACTTTTAGTAGCATTTCAATGAATACTTGTTGACCAAATGAATTATCTCTTTTTGGGACACAAGCATGGTCACCCACATTTGACAGGTAGCTTCCAGCTGTAATCTACTGTAACCAGGCCCTTGGCATGTCGTCATTCTGATTGATGCTGACACATAAAACCATGTTCACATTTCTTGTATTGAGGTTCAGTAGTTGTGTTTTCTGGCAAAATTTTGCTCATGGCCCTTGGAAAGGAGTTGACACTGATTAAGTATCCTACTCAAATTTAAGTCTGCCAAACAAAGCGAAACTTCCTCTGGGCTGTTGGCAACACAGACAATTTTGACAAACATAAACAGCCTCAGGGATACCCCCGAAAATATCATCTTGAACCTACTGCTTACATGACTCACTTTATGAACCCAATCTGCCACAGACCCAGTGTGTCACCTTTAAAGTCTATGCCAACATTTCAGCCTTCCTATTACAGCATTTCAGTCCTTCATATGCAGTAACCTACAACTACAATTCAAAAGCTTATACCACATGTTTCACAATTTTTATCCCTAAACAGAAATATTCCAACATCTTTTACTAGTATTTCTATTGGAACAGATAGCCAGAGTCAAAGTAAATACTTAAAAGTAAAATTGGATGGTTTTGTATCAAGTTTGGTTTGCATACTACATAAAAATAACTATACAGATTAGACTTTCTTTAAGAATTCTTTTCTGAACTGGATGAGTGATTCAAGACTTCCAAACAGAATCCTTCCCAGTCAGTAAGACGATACTCTCAGTAAAATGTACTTGATCTTTTTCTTTGGAATTTGAAGTTTCCAATGTAAAAAGCAACAAACAAAATATAATGATGGTCTGGCTTGGATGGTCTCAAGATAGTTGCTACTTCATGATGGTCTCCCTCTACTCTCATACACAAATTTCATCTCAGTAGAAAATTCTAGGGTGCTAATTGCATGAAACACACAACTGCTCAGATTCCGTCCTGTGGACTCCTTCAAGATTGTGGTGCAGGAACTTGGAGCCCAAGGCTATCTATCTAGTATTTACTTTTCATTATATTTTGGGAGCATTTGAAAAATAGGAATATTTGTATTTAAATGTTTTATTTGGATTATGGGAGAACTTCTCTCACTGTTAATTTTCCATTAAAATTAAAATAAATTATTAAGGCTTTGAGGGCCACAAAGTCCTCCATAATGTAGCACATATGTAGCATTTCAAACTGTCCACGTTCTTCACTACTTTCTTTCTACTCTGGTTTTCTTACTGTTTACGGAATATACTAAGCGCATACCATTATCAGAACTTTTGTACTCGTATTTTCCTCTGTCTGAAATGTTTTTTCCTCAAATAGCCACAAACATACATTAGTAGTATTTCATATCATTTCAAGTGGTACTCAAATACTACCACTATGAGGACTTTTTTAACAATCCCATATAAACTAGCATTTTTAATCATGATTAGTCCATTTCCATGTTTAATTTTATTCAAAATATTATAATCAGAGATTTATATTTTTTAAGGTCAAATTATTGCCTGTTTCCTCACTCTATGTTGTACATTTTAAGAAAGCAAGAAGACTGGCTGCTTGATTCACTTGAATTATTGTATGCAGTTAAACCAAGTACCAATAACTCTATGCCAGAGTTACAATTATCACCTTAACCTATGAGAATTGCTCTATTGCAAATACATTGCACTACTCCAAATGGAACTCTCTTGAGTTATGTCGTGCACAAGCTACTTTCTGTATATGTTGACATTAACTGCATCCCTGGAATCTATAAAAGTGACTAGCATAAAGAAAGCCCCATAAATATTTTTGGACTACTAAGCAAAAGGGCTTCATTGAAACGTGTGGTCCCAGTGTTATGTAAGACTCTTCAGTCATCTTGTCCACTCTATCCAGTGTTAGCTACTCTTGCAGCATGTAGCTGTGTTGGAACATTTCAGTTTTAAGGCCTGAAGACACTTTTGCGTTAGGGTATGTTAAGCCTCTCTAAGAATCAAACCAAAGATAAACAAAGCTCAAACACAATAGTTTATTTTTCTTTCTTGCTCACTTATGAGTCTAAGGCAGATGTCCCTGGTTGGTGGATGGCTTTCTTCCACATAGTTATTAAAAATGCAGGCTTTTTCTGTTTTGTGTCATTTGTATGCTCAGAATGTCATTGTCATTCTATTCAGATGTTGGGAGGGAAAGAGAGTATGAAGGATGTACAGCTGCTGCTGCTAAGTCACTTCAGTTGTGTCCGACTCTGTGTGACCCCATAGACGGCAGCCCACCAGGCTCTCCCGTCCCTGGGACTCTCCAGGCAAGAATACTGGAGTGGGTTGCCATTTCCTTCTCCAATGCATGAAAGTGAAAAGTCAAAGAGAGGTCGCTCAGTCATGTCTAACTCTTAGCAACCCCATGGACTGCAGCCTACCAGGCTCCTCCGTCCATGAGATTTTCCAGGCAAGAGTACTGGAGTGGGGTGCCATTGGTTATTCAATAATCTTTTACAAGAAATGGCACAAAAATTTCACTCATTTCTCAATTGCAAAAAAATTCACAAAATCATAACAAAATACAAAGAGGACTAAGAAATCTAGTACCTAGTTCTGCAGGTGCATTCTAGCCATACCTGAATATTATAAATGAGATAATAGGATTTTAGTAAAACCCAGCTCATGAGATATCTGCACACAGTTATTTCCACAGATAGAATACATTCATGCCACACCCTCTGGAAGGTGAGAGAAGGACAAGGAGATATGGGAACCAGAGTTTCAACCATCCAATCTATGTATGCTACATTTCAGGATCTTCACTGGATATATTTCAGGTTTAGAAATAATGTTTTGAATTTGGATATTCTGTACCTGCTTTTGATAAACCTTGACTCATATTTGGTAAGTTCACTTAGATTTTCATACATCAGTAAGGACTACACAGAGGGCCAGGCTTAACTGCCTGGCAGCCAGAAAAGGAAATCCCTAAGTGAAGAGCTATTTCCTAGCTACGTGCATTCTGTAGAAGATGATGGCCTAGCTATAGAGCATACCATAGAAGAAATGCTTGACTTAAATGTACTTAAAGGGTATACTTTGTCATGTCTGCTATGCCCAAGTAGTAATGCCCACGTAGTTGGCTTCTGGTAGAATCTCCAGACAGCATGAGATCCTCTACCATATTTCTTTTAACAAAATGAACAGATTAGAAAAATGAATATTCTTAAAGAAACTAACTGCTACTTTTTTTACATACAGTGCTAGTTTTTTGTTTTTTAATTCCCCAAACAGCTCAGTCAGCTCATCCTGTTGCTCCTTTCTCATTTAAAGATGGCATTTTTATGTGTCATTTATTACAGCTTCCCAGGCAGTGTAGTGGTAAAGAATCTGCTTGCCAATGCAGGAGATGCAAGAGATGCAGGTTTGATCCCTGGGTTGGGAGCATCCCCTGGAGGGGGAAATGGCAACCCACTCCAGTATTCTTGCCTGGAAAATTCCATGGAAAGAACAGCTGGGCAGGCTATCATCCATGGGGTTGCAAAGTGTAAGACATGACTAAGCACTACATGTCATTTGTTCAGTCAGTTCAGTTCAGTCGCTTAGTCGTGTCCGACTCTTTGCGACCCCATGAATTGCAGCACGCCAGGCCTCCCTGTCCATCACCAACTCCCAAACCTCACTCAAACTCACATCCATCGAGTCGGTGATGCTATCCAGCCATCTCATCCTCTGTCATCCTCTTCTCCTCCTGCCCCCATCCCTCCCACCATCAACGTCTTTTCCAATGAGTCAACTCTTCTCATGAGGTGGCCAAAGTACTGGAATTTCAGCTTTAGCATCATTCCTTTCAAAGAATACCCAGGGCTGATCTCCTTCAGAATGGACTGGTTGGATCTCCTAGCTGTCCAAGGGACTCTCAAGAGTCTTCTCCACTACAGTTCAAAAGCATCAATTCTTCGGCACTCAGCTTTCTTCAAAGTCCACCTCTCACATCCATACATGACCACTGGAAAAACCATAGCCTTGACTAGACAGACTTTTGTTGGCAAACTAATTTCTCTGCTTTTGAATATGCTATCTAGGTTGGTCATAAATTTCCTTCCAAGGAGTAAGTGTCTTTTAATTTCATGGCTGCAGTCACCATCTGCAGTGATTTTGGAGCCCAAAAAAATAAAGTCTGACACTGTTTCCACTGTTTCCCCGTCTATTTGCCATGAAGTGTCATTTGTTAGATGGTATCAAAAGCACACTTCAGTTTGAAATACAAGTCTTCTAAAATGCAAGTGATAATAATCCTTAATTATTTCTTATCTTTATATGAGACTTGAGATAACAGATTTTATTGTTATTATTTGTGTGCAGTTCTTGGTTTCTGTGATCATGTTGCCATTGTTTGGCAATACCTGAGTAGTCTAAATGCAAGTCAGTTTCATTTTGGCTGGATTGACCAGTCAATCTCAGAATGTCATGTGTTATAATAACTTCTTCATATCATAAGACTACTTCACTGTCTATGGATTCTGCTAATATTATACTATAAGGAAATTAAATATAAAACAGGTGCTGGTTGTTGCCATCAGATATTTCTTGACTATGTCCCGTTATCAAGAAACTTAACCTGTTTGCCTCACATGAAGACATACTGCATATATGATGGCTGCTTAAAAACATATTCACTATGTTAATTATGTGGGATTATGGATGTGTTATCTTTATTTTAGCAACTATTTTACAACATTTATATATATCTAATCATGTTATACATTTTAAATGTATATAATTATATTTGTCAGTTATTCCTTGACAAAGTTAAAATAAACAAAAAAAAGTATGTTCCAAGATTCTTTGATACTCCTTTCCTAGAATACCTGTAACCTGATTCTCTCCTTGGCTGTAGGATTGACTCAATAACTTCTTTCTAACAAGTAGAATGAGGTGCAAATAACAGTGGGTGATTTTAGGGATAGAAACTAGGTTATAAAATATTTCCACAGTCTCTTTGTTTTCTCTAGAGGCTCTGAGGAAAGTTAGATATCCTTTCTTGAATAGAGGCCCTTGTGGTGAGGAATGAAAGCCTTCAGCCAACAAACTTTTAGAAGAACCATTTTGGAAGAACCATTTTTTTTTTACATCATTCAGTCATAGATTAGCCTTCTTATTAACAATGCCTCTGCTGACATGCTGACTGTATCCATATGTAGAATTCACTTGTGTAAACTATTCCTGAATTCTTAATGCACAAGGGCTGTAAGAAACACTTGTTTTTCAGTTCAATTCAGTTCAGTCGCCCAGTCATGTCCGACTCTTTGTGACTCCATGAATCACAGCACACCAGGCCTCCCTGTCCATCACCAACTTCCAGAGTTAACTTGTTTTTAGCCACTCATTTTTAGGGGTACTGTCAAGAGTTGCTAAGGTATTCCCTAGCATTTCTGCCACTGTATCCACTTTATTTGGTCAAGTGGCCTGCAGGAACCTTAAATGTCACCAAGCATATGCCCTAGAATGCATCCAGTGTCCAAAGCAAATGTAAGTCCCTGATGAGACTGCTTCAACAACACCTGTGATCAAAATATCCTCTGCTTCCCAACGCCTTATGTAACTCTTTGATAAGATGTTTCTCCCCTGCCTGCCCCCACAACCCATGGCATTTACCAAAGGCCTACTCTTTTGGTTTGAATTCACCAATATGGCCTCAGTCTGAGAATTCCAAAGCACTTTATTCATAAAGCCTAATAAAGACATGTTCCCCAGTTCCTTTCTCTTTCTCTTTGCTTGCAGGCTGCCTCAACCTCCCCACTGGGTCCCATGAGATGTGGCAGGTATTTCTTCTAGAAACTGCTAATAATAACCTTCTCTATTTCACTTGCTTTTGAGGTCTTTCGCAGAACAATGGCTCACCATCCACATCCTATGCTCCACTTTACAAGTGTTAATTTGACAAATAATTTGCTATGCAGTGATAGGTGACTAATATGCATTTCATTCCATATGTAATATTCTCAGCTAGCCTCTGAGATTGAACCAGAAGTGGTATTAGCAAGTTTGATTATGTCCAGCCTGCTTAACATACTTTTATCTCAGGTATCATGCCAGTGGAAGAATGCTTTTATGGAGTCCCCTGTGATCAACTGCAATTCCCAAGTTTCATTTTATTTTACATGTAACAAGCAGGCCAATCTATTATACAAAGTGTCACAGTGTATCAAATCCTCCAGTGAACAGTTCTTAATCGTTAGCATTAATTCTAATTAATCCCCAAATAAGTCTAAACTGCCTCAAATCCTGTCCTTTGTAAATCATAAGATTCTCACTTATTCTATTAATTTTAGATGCAATATAAATGCAATTTTTTCCTTTCTCATCACTTATCAAATCAAAACTAAAGGTACATGTATTCTGTGTCAGCCATCAACTCTCAAAGCAAAATTTATTTATTCCTTAAAACATTTCCTAAAGCAGCACATGATTCCATTACCAATCAATGGTTTAAGATTGGATATTTGTTGCAATATCATATCATCACTGTATATAAATTTGTCTCAACATGAGGAAAACTGGTCCTCACCTCCAGGCAATTGAAGCTGTGCACATGACCTCACATCTTCTTTCGACTTAGAGCTTAGCATCTACTGCAGAACGATTCCCTTTCCAGAGCAAACAACATCTATCTCCTTACTTACAAATTTTTTTTGACATTTTTCCTCTTCACTCCATCTTTGAATTGAATTACCAAGTCTAAATCATGTAGATTGGAACAACAGACCAGTTCCAAATAGGAAAAGGAGTATGTCAAGGCTCTATGTTGTCACCCTGCTTGTTTAACTTCTATGCAGAGTATATGTCATGAGAAATGCTGGGCTGGATGAAGCACAACCTAGAATCAAGATTGCCAGGAGAAATATCAATAACCTCATATATGCAGATGACATCACCCTTATGGCAGAAATCAAAGAACTAAAGAGCCTCTTGATGAAAGTGAAAGAGGAGAGTAAAAATGTTGGCTTAAATCTCAACATTCAGGAAACTAAGATCATGTCATCCGGTCCCATCACTTCATGGGAAATAGATGGGGAAACAGTGGAAACAGTGTCAGACTTTATTTTTTGGGGCTCCAAAATCACTGCAGATGGTGATTGCAGCAATTAAATTAAAAGATGCTTACTCCTTGGAAAAAAAGTTATGACCAAACTAGATAGCATATTAAAAAGGAGAGATATTGCTTTGCCAACAAAGGTCCATCTAGTCAAGGCTATGGTTTTTCCAGGAGTCATGTATGGATGTGAGATTTAGACTATAAATAAAGCTGAGCACCAAAGAATTGATACTTTTGAACTGTGGTGCTGGAGATGACTCTTAAGAGTCCCTTGGACTGCAAGGAGATCCAACGAGTCCATCTTCAAGGAGATAAGTCCTGAGTGTTCATTGGGAGGACTGATGTTGAAGGTGAAACTCTAATTCTTAGGCCACTTGATACAAAAAGCTGACTTATTTGAAAAGACTCTGATGCTGGGAAAGATTGAAGGTGGGAAGAGAAGAGAACAACAGAGGATGAGATGGTTGGATGGCATCACTGACTCAATGGACTTGTGTTTGAGTAAATTCCAGGTTGGTGGTGGACAGGGAGGCTTGGTGTGCTGCAGTCTATGGACTCGCAGAGAGTAGGACTCAACTGAGTGACTGAACTGAACTGAATCATGTAGAGTTAACCAGCTTTAACTTATTTAAGATAAATATTATAATAGAAAGATACGTCCCATACTTTGAACTATTGCAACAGATACAAATGAGGGTGCCTTACATATCAACAGATGGTTCACAAACTTTTAAAACAAAATCTAAAATTGAAAATAAGGAAAATACACAGCTACCTGTTTTCTCAATTCTAATCTGGATAATTATCAATCCCAAGTATTTTTATTCATTTTTGTTTTAAATCAAAGCATAGTTGATTTATACTGTTAAGTTTCAGGGATACGGCAAAGTGATTCAGTTATACATACATATATATCTATTATTTTAAGATTTCCCCATTATAGGTTATTACAAAATATAAAAATATACAGTAGGCCCTTACTGGTTATCTATTTTATATAGTGTGTATATGTTACTCCCAACTTTCTAATTTATCCCTCTTCTCTTTTTCTCCTTTAGTAACTGAAAGTTTGTTTTTTATGACTGTCGGTTTACTTCTGCTTTGTAAATAAGTTAATTTGTATCATTTTTATAGATTTCAAATATAAGCAATATTGTATGATATTTACCTTTCTCTGTTTGGTTTACTTCAGTTAGTAGGATAATCTTTAGGTTTATCCATGTTGCTGCAAACAGCATTGTTACATTATTTTTTTATGGCTAAGTAACATTCCACTGTGTATATTTATATATATATAAACACACACACATATCTGTATATATACTGCATCTTCTTTATCCATTCATCGGCTGATGGATGTTTAGGCTGCTTCTTTGTGTTGGCCATTATAAACATGGCTGCTATGAACATTGGAGTGCATGTATCTTTTCAAATTATGTTTTTTTCCAGATACATGTCCCAGAATGTGATTTCTAAATCATATGATAGCTCTATTTTTAGTTTTTTTAAGAAACTGTACCAATTTATGTTCCCATCAGTAGTGTAAAAGGATTCCTTTTTTCCCACATGCTCTCTGGCAGCTATTATTTGTAGACTTTTTAGTGTTCAGTAAAGGCCATTCTGTTTGGTGTGACATGATACCCTGTTGTAGTTTGCTATGCATTTCTTTAATGATTAGAAATGTTGAGCATATTTTCATGTGTCTTTTTGCTATGTGTATATCTTCTTTGAAGAAATGTGTATTTAGATCTTCTGTCCATATTTTGATTTTATTTTTATATTGAGCTGTTTGTATTATTTGGAAATGAATCCAAAGGGGAAATGAGCAGGGATAAATTAGTGGTTCTGGGTTAAAATAAATTCACTATATATAAAATAGATAACCACAAAGATACTACTTTGCCAACAAAAGTTCACCTAGTCAAAGCTATGGTTTTTCCAGTAGTCATATGTGGATGTAAGAGTTGAACTATAAAGAAAGCTGAACACCAAAGAATTGATTCTGACCTGTGATGGTGGAGAAGACTCTTGAAAGGAGATCCAACCAGTCCATCCCTAAAGGAAATCAGTCCTGAGTGTTCATTGGAAGGACTGATGTTGAGTCTGAAATGCCGATAATTTCATCACCTAATGCGAAGAACTGACTCATTTGAAAAGACTCTGATGCTGGGAAAGATTGAGTGCAGGAGGAGAAAGGGACAAGAAAGGATGAGACGGTTGGATGGCATCACCAACTCAACGGACATGAGTTTGAGTAGGATCTGGGAGTTGGTGCAGGAACTCCCAACATGAGTTGGTGAAGGGAAGCCTGGAATGCTGCAGTCCACAGGGTCACAAACAGTTGAACATGACTGAGTAGACTGAAATGAAGTGAACTGAACTGATACATTATTCAGTTGCATTTCTATACTTTATAAACAAAGTATTAGAAAGAAAAACTGATAAATTTTCTCATTTACAATTGCTTTGAAAAGAATAAAATACCAAGGGATCAATTTAACCAAGGAGGTCAAGGACTTGTACTTTGAAAACTGTTAGGTGTTTAGAATAGGAAAAAGGAGTCCAGAATTGTGGTGGCTAATAGACAAGGAAGGGAAAAGTTCATGAAAATAGAACAAAGGAAGGTCTGAGGACCAGAGTGACGACCTCAGATAGAACAAACAGCACTCCTGGCTAGCCCAATTTACACAGGGCTGGCCTGGTGGGGAGGAGAAAAAACTGATGAAAAGAGAAGCCAAAGAGCCGGGGTTTCTCTCTCTCTTTACTTCTTTTGGGTCAGCATGCGCTCATGCCTCAAGGATGTATTTTCCTTTATTTTCTAAATAAAACTGAGCTGTAACATGGAACTTTAACACTGATCTGTCCAAGATCTGTGACATGGTCTGTCTGCACTCTTTAACATCCGTTGCTTCAAATTTTTGTTATGATGAAACGGAACCAAGGAAATTACTCACTCCCACTACAAAATCTATAAGACATTGATGAAAAAATTGATGATGATGAACATAAAAAATATATCGTGTTCCTGGAGAGCAAAAATTAATGTTGTTAAAAATCAATACTATTCCAGCATTCTACAGGTTCAATATAATCCTTATCAAAATATCAATGGAATTTTCCCACAGAACTAGAGCAAACAATTCTTAATTTGTATGCAACAGCAAAAACTCCTAAACAGTCAAAGCATTCTTGAGAAAAAACAATACCATAGATATCACAGTCTCTGATTTCAAATTATATTTCAAAGCTACAATAATCAAAAACAGTATAACAGTGCCACAAAAACAAACACATAGATCAATGAAAAAGAATCAAAAGCCCAGAAATAAAACCACACTTAAATGGTCAATTAATCAATGACAAAGGAGGTAAGAGTATACCTTGGGAAAGACAACAATTTCAGTAGATTTGAAGGCATCTGGAAAGACAGATAGCTATATGTAAAAGAATAAAATGAGACTATTTTACATCATATTAACAAAAACAATTCAAAGTGGATTAAAGGCCTACATTTAAGAACAGAAGCCATACAACTAGAAGCAAACGGCAGCAGTATACTTTTTTGACATAGCACTTAGAATTATTTTGTGGATCTATCTCCTTTGTTGTCTGTCTTCAAAGACAACAAAACAATTCTTTTTTTAAAAGTGGACTTCATCAAACTAAACAGCTTTTGTACATCAAAGGAAACCATCAATAAAAGGTAAAAGCAATTTAGTTAATGGGAGAATATATTTGCAAATGGTAAATCTGATAAGTAGTTAATAGCCAAAACATACAAAGAACACATAGAACTCAATACCCAAAGAAAAGAAAAATAAATAAAGAAAGAAATGTAAGAAGGAAGGAAAGAAATACAAAAGAAAGAAACAAGCAAATAAACTACTAAAAATGAACAGATGTCCTGAGTAGGCATTTTTTAGAGAAGACTTACTGATGGCCAACAGACACATGAAAAGATTTTCCACATCACTAATCACAAGGGAAATATAAATAAAAACAAAAATGAACTATCACCTCATGCCTATCAACATGGTTATTTTCAAAAAGGACAACAAATAACAAATATTGTCAAAGATGGGAAGAATAGGGACCACTTTTGCACCTTAGGTGGCATGCAAATTGGTAAAGACACTCTGGAAAGCAGTGTGATGGTTTCTCGCAAATTTAATGATAAAACCATATTATCCTGTGATTCTACTTATGAATATTTATCTGAAAAAAAGCCATAATTTTAACATATATATACACTTCTACATTTACTGAATTATTGTTTAACAAATCCAACATATTGATTAAAATATCCAATATGTGTTCATCTGTGGATGACTGAAAAAAGAAGATGTAGTATATATGTATGAAGAAGAGAATAGCAACCCACTCCAGTATTCTTGGCTGGAGAATTCCATGGACAGAGAAGCCTGGTGGACTATAGTTCACGGGGTGGAAAGAGTCAGACATGACTGAGCAATTAACATGCAGTATATATGTATAATGAAATACTACTCACGTATTTAAAAAAATAATAATTAAGCCTTGCCATTTACAGCAAATGGTAAGTCTGACAGAGAAAGACTCAGACCATATGATTTTACTTATATATAGACTCTAAAAAAAAAATGGAAAAACATAAAACAGGAACAGACATGCAGATACAGAAAATAGACAGGTGACTGATGGAGGGGAGGGGAGCAAAGTGATGAAAAACAGATGAATAGGACTAAGAGGCAAAAATTTCTAGTTATAAAATAAATAAGTCATGAAGATGTAATCTGTAACAGGGAATATTAGTCAATAATATGCTATAAATTTGTATGGTGACAAATAATAATTAGACTTACTGTGTTATTTCATAATGTACAAAATATTGAACCAATAAACTGTACAATGGAAACTTATATAACATAATAAGTCAATTATATTTCAATATAATTAAAGGGCTCTTCAGGTGGCTCAGGGGGTAACAAATTTGCCTGAAATGAAGGAGATGCAGGAGACAAGTGTTTGATCCCTGGGTTGGGAAGATCCTCTAGAGGAGGGCATGGCAACCCACTCCAATATTCCTTCCTGCAGAATCCCCATGGACAGAGCATCCTAGTGGTCTACACTCCATAGGTTTACAAAGAGTCAGACACAACTGAAGCAACTGAGCACAAATAAAATAAAATATGTTTTATTTCAATCTTCTCTTATTTTGTAAAAGTTATAATAATAATTTGTTGCATTTGTTAATTCCAATAGCATCCAAAGAGTCAAAGCATTTATATTTAATATTATATTATTCTTTGGTTACCAGTGAGGACAATTTCATAAATTTATCAATGGGAGACCCCAAGTGAAAGAGTCAGGAAATATTTTCCTTCTTTTTATTTAAAGCTCAGGAGTATAAATTTCTGTGGAATTTGGAAACTGAAGTATTAGAACTAGGAACAATCATGATGAGAACACTAACAATTAGTAAACATAACTTTAAAGAAGTTAATGATTCTAAGTTGAAGACCAACAAAGAAAAGGATATTCTGAGTCAGTCATAAAAATCTTTCTCCACTTTCTTGCATTCATGCTTTCAATTCTCAAATAAAGGAACAAAATTTCAAAGGCAAATTGAGGAGTTCTGAATTTCATATATGCAATCTTGTATTTATGCACAGTAGTTCTTCAGAACCTATAATCAAGAATTCTATGTGATTTGCAGAACATTAGGAAATCATTCAGCAAGAACAGTTTATTAATGGTTCTGTAAAATATGAAGGGGGCTTATAAGAATTAGATTTTATTACAGTTAAATTGAATGTATGTAATCTGAAACAAACATTGTTGGTGGTAAAAATAGTGAATAACCTCTTACCCTCACAGAAAAGATACTTAACAAGAAAATTTTTATTTTAATAATAATGATAATATTTTAGTATCACATGAAATATTTTTTTGAAAAATTCCTAAGGAAAATTATACCTTGTTTTTAGTATGTATAACAACACTGCTGTTCTTCAACTGATTAGCCTTAAACTGTCAGATACAATTTTATATTAATATTTCCAAAGACTGCCTCGTCATGTGTAAAAATACTGTATAAATTTTGTCAAGAAATGTCATGTAAACAAAAATTCATTGGGATATTCTCAGGAACTCCAGTTGGATCTCTCTCAAGAAGATTCCCAAGGCATCAACAACTTAGTAAACTTGCCATAGCTTACAAACTCCTTAATTTAAAGGTTTCAAATACTGATTTCCTGACACAGGCAAAATAAAGTTCTCTTCAAAGAAAGATTTTTATTCACCTTACATATTAAACAGAATTTTCTCTTTTTGGATTATATATTCTAACTAGACTTTTTTTTTTTCTTTTTTAAGGGAGCACTTATCAATTCTCTATTCCTTTCTTAAACTTAGGCTTTAGGTCTTAAAGAAGAGTCTAAACTTTTCACCATCACTTATCTGGAGTGATGTGTAGTGGAATGGAGATATTTGACTTTCTTAGACTCCAGGCTTCTCTGGGGCTCAGATGGTTAAGAATTTGCCTGGAATGCAGGAGACCCTGATCCCTGAGTCAGAAAGATCCCATGGAGGATGGAATGACAACCTATTCCAGTATTCTTTCCTGGAGAATTCCATGGACAGAGGAGCATGGCAAGTTCCAGTTCATGGGATTGCAAAGAGTCAGACAAGACTCAGCGACTAACAATTTCACATTACTTTAGGCCCAAAGGGTAAAAAGCTCCTTATATTTCCATCAATGTCTTGGTTAATCTACACATGAAGAGAAAATGAGGGGGATGAGCTCTCTGTTATATATTAAGATTATTTGCTTTCCATTTCAGCCTTCATTCAGTTCAGTTCAGTCGCTCAGTCATGTCTGACTCTTTGTGACCCCGTGAATTGCATCATGCCAGGCCTCTCTTTCCTCAGACTCATGTCCACTGAGTCCGTGATGCCATCCAGCCATCTCATCCTCTGTCGTCCCCTCTCCTCCTGCCCCCAATCCCTACCAGCATCAGAACATTTCCCAATGAGTCAACTCTTCACATGAGGTGGCCAAAGTACTGGAGTTTCAGCTTTAGCATCACCCTTCCTAAGACATCCCAGGGTTGATCTCCTTCAAAATGGACTGATTGGATCTCCTTGAGGTCCAAGGGACTCTCAAGAGTCTTCTCCAACACCACAGTTCAAAAGCATCAATTCTTCTGTGCTCACCCTTCTTCACAGACCAACTCTCACATCCATACATGACCACAGGAAAAACCATAGGCTTGAATAGACGGATCTTAGTTGGCAAAGTAATGTGTCTGCTTTTGAATATGCTATTTAGGTTGGTCATAATTTTTCTTCCAAGGAGTAAACGTGTTTTCATTTCATGGCTGCAGTCACCATCTGAAGTGATTTTGGAGCACAAAAAAATAAAGTCTAACACTGTTTCCACTGTTTCCGCATCTATTTCCCATGAAGTGATGGGACCAGATGCCATGATCTAAGTTTTCGGAATATTGAGCTTTAAGCCAAATTTTTCACTCTCCACTTTCACTTTCATCAAGAGGCTTTTTTGTTCCTCTTCACTTNATTCCCATGAAGTGATGGGACCAGATGCCATGATCTTCGTTTTCTGGATGTTGAGCTTTAAGCCAACTTTTTCACTCTCCTCTTTCACTTTCATCAAGAGGCTTTTTAGTTCCTCTTCACTTTCTGCCATAAGGGTGGTGTCATCTGCATATCTGAGGTTATTGATATTTCTCTCAGCAATCTTGATTCCAGCTTGTGCTTCTTCCAGCCCAGCATTTCTCATGATGTACTCTGCATATAAGTTAAATAAGCAGGATGACAATATACAGCCTTGATGTACTCCTTTTCCTATTTGGAACCAGTCTGTTGTTCCATGTCCAGTTCTAACTGTTGCTTCCTGAGCAGCATATAGGTTTCTCAAGAGGCAGGTCAGGTGGTCTAGTATTCCCATCTCTTTTAGAATTTTCCACAGTTTATTGTGATCCACACAGTCACAGGCTTTGGCATAGTCACTAAAGCAGAAATAAATGTTTTTCTGGAACTCTCTTGCTTTTTTGATGATCCAGCCGATGTTGGCAGTTTGATCTCTGGTTCCTCTACCTTTTCTGAAACCAGCTTAAACATCTGGAAGTTCATGGTTCACGTACTGTTGAACCCTGGCTTGGAGAATTTTGAGCATTACTCTGCTGCCTCATTATTCCTCAGCTAAAATTCTATCAAATAGTTCTATCAGAATAAAATATGTAAGTACCTCAAAGACTACTAATCTCTTCTCTTGAACTATGCATTCACCCTATTACATTTTGTTTTCAAACTAGCATCACAAATAATACAATTTTAATCCTAACAAGAAGCCTTTTGACACACAGTTTTTCTTTACTTGTATAAATGAGTCTTATGCTTTACTGTTCTGTTTTGTTTTGTTTCTTAAAGTGGAACAAGAGATATAGAAGTAGTTATCTTAATTTCTGAATAAGAAAACTCAGTTGAAATGATTTTAGCATTCTGAAGATGCTTCCAGATTAAGAGATGTTCTGGGAAGTATGTTGTTGTTGTTGTTTAGTAGGCAAGTCCTGTCCAGCTCTTTTGTGACCTCATGGACTTCAGCCCTGCAGGTTCCTCTGTGCATGGGATTCTCCAGACAAGAATACTAGAGTGGATTACCATTTCCTCTTTCAGGGGATCTTCCTGATCCAGTGATCAAATCTGTGTCCTGCATCTCCTCCATTGGCAGGCAGATTCTTTACCACTGAGCCACCAGGAAATCTCTCTAGGAACTATAGTTTAATTGTTAAAATAATGTACTTTTGCGGGAGTTAATGTATACTGGAACTCTGTTGAAATTGAAACTTTTCTACCCAGGACAGATGATCACTATAGATACAAGGTTAAGCTATTTTCCCATCTGATCTAAATTTGTTTTTGTGGGATTTTTATCTGTTAGTGGTTTGGGATTTCCAGAGGCAGCAGAGAATCTAGTTTGAGGCAGGTGGTGAGAGAAGCTAGGTAGTAAAGTAGAAAGCACCGTTAGCTTAGACTCGGACTTTTGCTCAAATCTTGGCTGATATTTTTTCTCATGGTGTGATTTGGGGCAATAATTTCCACTTCTGAGCAAGTTTCTTCTTCTTTAAAACAAAAAGGGTTATAACAACCAAATGGTAATCTTTTCCTATGCATTAAATGGGAAAATATATGTAATGTTTGTAATCAATGTATAATGGGTACTCACAATATAATCATTACTTTCTAACCCCTCATTTTCATTTTCATTACCTCATTCAAACTGAGGATTCTTATGCCACTATCTGAGAGCTTTAGCATCAACTTTTCCTGGTAAGTGCAAGACAAAATCAGTGTTATGATTAGAGTTAAAAGAACAAAATAATCTACAATAGATTTATAGGTAAATACAATAAAGATCAAGTTAGCTTGGGAGTTGGTGGCAGAGGAAGTGTACTGGAAATCTCTCATAAGTGTTTCCTCAATGTTGTATCTTTGTTATTATCTCCAAAGTGTATTAGCTTCTTATTGAGGTGACATGCACTGACATTAAAGAGTTGAATCACATGGGTTCGGTGGACAGGAGGTAAGGTATAATAAAAATGTGGTCTAGTGATAACTTGACTCAAGGCAGAGGCTCAGGGTGCTCACAAAAACCACATTGAGAGAGCAATCAAAATGAAAACTAAGTCTGACACTTGTGTTTAATAAGGATTGGCAAAACTGAATTCACCTTTTACTCATAGACTCTTTTACAGCTTTCTGCTATTTAAAGATATTTGTGGCCTGAAATGAGATTTTCAGGTTCAACCTCCCTGATTTACTGTCCATGGTGTTTTTAAAAGAGACATGAGACTATAGCAGCTTTTCTGTGGTGCTGGATCAAACTCAGATTGACATAGATGATACTTCCTTCAAGGGGTATTTCAGCCACTGGGAAGATGATACAGCTCAAGAACTGGTTTCTGAAAGATTATAATCAACTGTCACATACTCAGGAACCAGGCTCCAGAGAAAGTCCTTATTCTGTAGTTCTCATCTGCTGAGGTCAGTTTCTCTATTTACATGGATCATTTCCCCTTTCAGTGAGGTTTTTATATGTATAGTATATATCTGAATAAATGGATACAAAATATTATGGCATTCAAGAGAGACAACTGTTGGAAATATTGGAATGTAACTAAAACTATCTTCTCCACCTAATACATACATATATATATATATAGCTTTATAATGATGTAATGCTATTATGTAATATCATAATGATTACTGATGTAACATCAATAATGTATCTGAAATTCTTCTTTCACCACCCTCACCAAACCTGACAACCTTCAATGCTTAATGAGCACTTTACTGAGACATAGGCTAATTGGGCTACAGGGACATAGATTCTAGCCTTGGATTAAAAAAAAATCAATCTTCCTCTAATATCTGTAGCCTTCAGATCAATAGTTCACTTAACATCTGAGGATGCATAAAATGAGCTAATATTTCTTTACATTCACTACTTACTGGGATGCCTTAGGACAGATAATATAATTATTTTAATGTTGGAAATATAAATTTATATTTAATTTTAAAGATAGTTTACCATGTGGTTGATGAATGGATTGGCTATTTAAATTTTACCATAACTCAAGCAGGATGAGAGTAAGAATAAAGCCCCAGGCCTTCACAAGAATTAATTTGAAAAGTTTATATGTTTTGTTTCCTATTCACCATCCCATTGCGCCTTCAACTTCTGCCATGAGATTAGAATGATTTATAGATACCATTAGACCTCAGAGTGATTCTCAGAAGTTAAAGCTGAATGTAGTACTTCAATAAACCACTAATAAGATATTTTATTATTATGATTCTAAATGTCCTGCAGTGTATGGTAATTCAGATATAAAATAATTAAAAGCAATTAAAGCCCATTATACTAAGGATTACTTTATGCTCATGACACAGAGATTGCTTGCCTCAAGAAAGTATTCCCTCTAAAGTCACCCAGGAAGGAAGCTAAAGTAGGTGATGCTAAGAGAAAAAGGCTTTTTTTTTCTTTTTTTTAGATAAGTGGAGCCTGNATTACTTTATGCTCATGACACAGAGATTGCTTGCCTCAAGAAAGTATTCCCTCTAAAGTCACCCAGGAAGGAAGCTAAAGTAGGTGATGCTAAGAGAAAAAGGCTTTTTTTTTCTTTTTTTTAGATAAGTGATAGGGAACACATTGACAATATCTCCAAATGGGGGAAACCAATAACTTTTTTCAAATGTTTCAACTGATGATATCTCAAATTGTTTTTCATTGATGGTCTAAATCAAGGGCATCCTGAGCTCAGGTGTGAAATAAATAGGTTCAGAAAAAAATATTTCCCTGGAGCCCCTGGGTCTAAAGGTGATCTAGAGATGATGAAGACCACCTTTTCCCCTCTCACAAGGATCTGGAGCTCAGTCACACCTAGCTGCCAACAGAAGTGAACCATTCATTCCTCAATAAACTTTTATTGAAAACTTAGCTGTTCCAAAGTAGTCATTGCCTTCTTCAGAGGATCTTCCCAACTCAGCAATTGAACCCAGGTCTCCTGCATTGCAGGTAGATTCTTTACCATCCTAGCCACCACAAAAACCCAGGGAGACAGTTTAATTTAATAATAATAAAATAATAATAAGAAACCAGTCTTGAACATTTCATTCTATGTTTTTTACCTCACTTTTTTAAACTTTAAAATGGAGTTGATAGCAAAACCTCCCTCACAGGATTACTGTGACTTTGAGTTAGTGTATATAAAACACTTTCAACAGTGCCTACTATTATTAAATTATGGACAGAGAATGTAGCCTGCCATTCCATTTTCTCTATTCAGGTTGGAGAAAATCAGGAAGCATTCTGTGCTATGGATACTGGCCCTAAATAGTTGAGATGCATATCTAAGGAGTAACTTCAGTGGGCTCAGATTCTTGCATCTTTGCTAAATAGAAAATCACTAAAATCATTAGTGTGAGATACCTGGTGTGTGTGTGTGTGTGATTAGCAGTAATCTTTTGATGTCTGGCTACACTTTTTTTTTCCCCAACAAAAAATTTCTATATATCCTGGCTCTTCCCTTACCTCTTCAGAGCTCCTCAGAGCTATCTGAGTGTGTCTTTCAGACTAAAATCCTCAGTAAGATCCCTGAATATAACTTAACTCAAAAACTATTGTTTTTGTTCAGTCTCTAAGTCATGTCCCATTTTGGTCATGCTTCTCTGTCCTTCATTATCTCCTGCAGTTTCCTCAAACTCATGTCCATTGAGTCAGTGATGCAATTCAACCATCTCATCCTCTGCCATTCCCTTCTCCTTCTGCCCTCAGTCTTTACCAGCATCAGAATCTTTTCCAGTGAGTCAGCTCTTGCATCAGTTGGTCAAAGTATTGGAGCATCAGTCCTTCTAATGAATATTCAAGGTTGATTTCCCTTAGGATTGACTGATTTGATCTCCTTTCTGTCCAAGGGACTCTCAAGAGTCTTCTCCAACACCAGAGCTCAAAACCATCAAAGTCTTTTGGTGCTCAATCTTCTTTATGGTCCAACTCCACATCCATACATGACTACTAGAAAAACCATGGCTTTGACTATATGGACCTTTGTTGGCAAAATGATGTCTCTGCTTTCTAATACAATTTGTGGGTTTGTCATAGCTTTCTTCCAAGGAGCACGTGTCTTAATTTCAGGGCTACAGTTACTATCCGTAGTGATTTTGGAGCCCAAAAAAATAAAATCTGTCACTGTTTCCACTTTTTCCCTTTCTATTTGCCATGAAGTGATGGGACTGAATGCCATGATCCTAATCTTTTGAATGTTGAGTTTTAAGTCAGCTTTTCCACTCCCCTCTTTCAAGAGGCTCTTTAGTTATTCTTTTGCTTTCTTTGTCATTAGAGTGGTATCATGTGCATACCTGAGGCTGTTGATATTTCTTCCAGCAGACTTGAATTCAGCTTGGCATTTTACATGACATATTCTGCATATAAGTTAAATAAGCAGGGCAACAATATGCAGCCTTGACATACTCCTTTCTCAATTTTGAACCAGTCTGGTTTTCTATGTCTGGTTCTAACTGTTGCTTCTTGACCTGTATACAGGTTTCTCAGGATACAGGTAAGGTGGTCTGGTATTTCCATCTCTTTAAGAATTTTCCACAGTTTGTTGTGATCCACACAGCTATTAGATAGGGAATTTTTCTTCAGTCAGCAATATTCTCTATACATTTCAGCTGTTTTTATTACAGTATTCTAATACCTATTCCTTACCAGGTCCTTAGTTGAAAAAACATAGCTATTGAGGAGTGGGAGCCAAACTATGTATTTTTTTTCCTTCTGCAACTTTTCCATCAAGAATCATTCATTTAACCATCAGATATTTATTGGGTTCTTGTTATGTGTCAATCATTGATCTAGGTATTGGTACTGAATATTCAATGATAGACAAGACAAATAAGACCCTTGCTCCCACGGTTTTCCCATTTTAGCTGAGGGAGATAGACAATAAATAATGGAAGCCAATAAATGAATGTGATATTTCTAACCAATAACTGCTGTGAAGTGATGTGTTATGAAAAAAAAAACAGGCAATCAGGATAGAGAATGTTATGCATGGCATAATATTAAATTAAGAGGTAAAGGAGAGCATATGTTATCATAATTTCACTCAGTCATTGGATATCTACATTGCACAAGGCACTGTTCTATGTTTTAGAGATAAAACATTGAATGAAGCAAACAAGGTCCTTGATCTCACACAGCTTATGTTCTCATCTTGAGGAAGGAATTCAGACAAATAAAACAGTGAAGAGATTTAAAAGATCAGTTAATAATCACTGTATGCTATAGAGAGTGGGAATGGAATGAAGAGTGACTAGGAGACTATCCAAATTAGATGACCATGAAGGAATTGTCTGATTAGGTGTCAATTACTTGTGACCTTCTAGACAAGGAACTATCCTTGCAAAAACCTACATGTTTTATAGGTAGAGAGAATTCAAAGCACACAAATTCTGAGTTCAAAATGATATTTCCATATTTGAGGAATGAAAACACAGAGAGCTTGGGTAAATCTATCAAAGGCCTTACAGGGCATGGTTTAGAGTTTGGAGTTTATTTTTGGTATATTGGGCACACACTGGGAATCTTTTAAGCATAAGCATGAAAAGATCTATTTTACTTTAAAAAAAAAAAAAAACACTCTGACTGCTGAGTGGAACATATACTGTAGAAGGTGAATAGTGGCAGCAAGGAAATATATTAGGATGTGATTGCAATGGTATAGGTAAAATATAAGAGTGGCTTAGATTAGGTTGGTGACAGTGGGTGCAGATAACTAGATGGATTTGAGATATATTTTGAAAGAAGAGCTAGTAGCATTTTATGATGAACTAGAAGGAGTGGACTTTTGAAACATAAAGGGATCAAGGGTGTTTCCTGAATTATTTAGCCTGAGTAACTGGGTGGAAGGTGGCCATATTTGAGATCCAAATAGAGTTGTCAAATAAGGAAAAGATAACAGTAAAAACAGAGTTGTCAAATAAGGAAAAGATAACTGTAACATAGATCTGTAGCTTAGGACCAATGTCAGAGATAGAGAGATTTGGAAATTCATTGG
Source organism: Neotragus pygmaeus (assembly GCA_006410875.1). Lineage (NCBI taxonomy): Eukaryota > Metazoa > Chordata > Mammalia > Artiodactyla > Bovidae > Neotragus > Neotragus pygmaeus. The sequence goes on along the minus strand of SJYV01022056.1, from coordinate 62,100 downwards.
CATATAAGCTCTAATTTAAATCTTGACATTGGATATGACCATCTAGAAAGAGAGTTTAGAAAGTATAAACTCATTCCTGTCATGATTCATTCAGAGTATTGGTAATTGACAAGCCATTGAATGTCATATGGCATGTTCATATTAAAGTGTTGATGACTGATCATAAAACTATTAATACTAAGGTGTTGAAGATTAATTATACTCAATATTTTCATCTTTCCCTTTTTGTTGTAGCAAGATGTATCCCATAGAAGCTACCCCAATGCTGAAATTTTCCAGCCCAGTGTCATACAGACTGGCCTAATTTAAGGCCAATAAATTTATATTGGTGGTAGTGATAGTGGTGGGTTTAAGATTCCCCTAAGATAGCCACCTGTGCTGTTCCACTGATCCATAATGGGCCATTCTCACAGAAGACCTACATGACTTGTTCCTAACTTCATGCAGAATTTGGGACTTTTAGAAATGCTCCCTCTTTCTATTTGATTTTGTATTTGTGCCTTGATCTCACCCTCTTCTTTGTACCAAAAGTGGAGCCAGTTGTCAGGCAATGACATCTTGTCATGAAAACATTTGTCACCTCCCTGATTGTCTCCTTTGAAAATGTATTAGTATGTCACTTATTTATTTATTTTCTGATATTTGAACTAATGAGTTTATCTTTATAATGACTTGAAAGTGGATATGCAGATATTTACTTCCTTTCACTCTATGAAATCTTCCAAAATGAGTGGCCTAATTTTCCTTGGCATGGAGTATTTGTTACTTATTCTTAATTAGAAAAGAGTGTCAAGTGTCTAGATACTCACCTATATGTATGCTGATGGAGTTTTATTTTACAATGTGATGTATAATTCAGTATGATGTATAATGTAGTGAAGATTGGGGATCTTATTGAAAAAATAGATATAGAGAGATGACAGTAGAGGGGGACATTTACTATAGAGGGGGATTATAGCAATGGAGGACTTTAACTCTAGANACAATGTGATGTATAATTCAGTATGATGTATAATGTAGTGAAGATTGGGGATCTTATTGAAAAAATAGATATAGAGAGATGACAGAGAGATTTAAATTCAGAGTTCTCTTGATGACACTGTATCATAAGAACAAAATTCAGCTTATTATATTTTTAAATTGCCTGCAATTTTCATTTTAACTATGTAGTTTTGCTTTTGGAAGTTTGACATCCCTGATATTGTTTTTAGATAGATTTTATATTTAGTGTTATTTTTTTTCCAGAGATTTCAGCCAGAATATGAGAAATAGCTTCTCTCCTATTTCATTTTTTCTTCTCCCCAAATAGATTTGATTTCATTACAAAAATGTATCTGTGATTAAATTTCTCTTCTTGGGAGAGACAATAGGAAACTTTTCACCTCTTAATTGAAAGCTTGATCCAGTAGGCACCCAGGGTTGTTCCTTTGCAGTATTCTCTGCTTTGTCTTTCCTAAAGCCTTATCCTAGGTTCAAAAAAATCCTTCTTCTTCCCTGATCTATCATCAGTGATTCTTAGGTAAGATCCCTTGCATCTTTCTATATCCCACATCTGACACCATCACCACACTGAAAACCAATGTGAGACACAACCTGAAAATGAAGTGAAATGCACACTTAAAAGGCGAACTTTTCAGGGAAGCCCAATGTTGTAATCCTTTACCTTTGGTGCCAAACTTCTCTCTGGTTACTGCTCAATTCTGGTATGGTTATAGGGAAATAGGGATGAAATTGGTTAGTGAGATTTGTAAGAGCAGCCTCTATCAAATCAAAAGAAATCTGTCAGCTGCCAGTGTGATGAATGACGTCTGGAAGTCATTACACACTAACCCCAGAGAATTAACTTTTCCAGGGAAGGAAATTTTATTGTTTCCCAACCACATATTTGGAGAAATAATAGAGCTACAAGGTCTAAAAGTACAAAGCTTGTCCTGCCGAGAGTTCAGTGGATAAAGTAAGGAGTCATTCTAACCCTGCTTTTGCAAGTCTGAAAACATCTACAGGGTTAAGATGTATTACGAGTTTCTTAAAACATTTTAAAACCCTTATTCATTCTAGGAATAAATGAGCACTTTCAGAAAAGCAAACAATAACCGGACCCTCTAACTCCAAGAAGATTAGGGTTTGGCAAACTTAATTAATGGTAAAAGTATCTGTCCATTTTATCACCCATTTTCCCCACAGCAAGCCCCTAAATATTGCCATGTCTGGGCTTTCTTCTTCTTGTGATTAAACTCAGTTTTAAGTCCTATGACTTTCTAGTATAAGGATTTTACATATTAGGGACAAAAATGACACAAACTACATAAAATTATACTTCAGAAAGGACATATATTCTTGAAGAAAGGCATTTAATTTTGTAATAATCTCCCACCTCCAAAGCCAGCCATGCACTAATGTTGATCATTCATATTATTGACGAATATGTGTGTCATTTTTTTCTCCACAAATCAAAATGCTAGTGAGTTTATTGCCTTTTTTGCTCATCTAACTATCTGTCTGGATAAAAATGTCCCCATGGTTGTGACATACTTTTTGTTGAAGTCTTTTCAATTTTGTGTTCACCTATAAAGTAATAGGCTCAACTAATGTTAGCCTATCTGTTTTCATCTCTGATAAATGTTACCTAAAATTCATTTATGTGTTTAGGAACAAGGTGACAAATTAGTGGTATGCTCTTGATAAATCTCATATACAGTATGGCAGCATATGAGTCATTCTTATAAGTGGTGTAGACTTTATTGTCTTACATGACTTATGCTTATAGCCATACATAAATCACACAGAACCACCAGAGGAATTTTAGTGTTTAGTCATAATAAAAGAAGAGATTTCACAGATTGTCTCCATCAAGTCTGAAGGAGGTCATAGAAAGAAAAGATTTTCAATAAATAGTTGGTTTCAACTTCATGTCAGCTAATGATAAATAATTCTATACAAAATTTGAACAAGGAAACTTTGTTTTGTCTTAAATATACTCCAGGTCTGTGAAATAGATCTTCTGAGAAACTTGGGAAGGTTTCCCTTAGGGTTTAGTATTATAGGCTTTTGGTTTAAGGAAGGGAAATAATACTTGTCTAGGAGTGCTCATAAGGCTTTATTTTAGTGTTAATTCAGCTCAATCAAGAGTTCATCAGTTATTTGTTCAATAAACATTTATAGACAAATATTGGTGAATTTTTCCTCCCAAAATACTTCATAAACAAAGTAAAAAAGCTAAAGTAACTAATCAAAAAACAGTAGAAACTTGTTTTTAATTCTTTTATTTAAATCAGGTAAGAAGGAAAAAGAAAATCCTAATTTCTGTANACCAATGTGAGACACAACCTGAAAATGAAGTGAAATGCACACTTAAAAGGCGAACTTTTCAGGGAAGCCCAATGTTGTAATCCTTTACCTTTGGTGCCAAACTTCTCTCTGGTTACTGCTCAATTCTGGTATGGTTATAGGGAAATAGGGATGAAATTGGTTAGTGAGATTTGTAAGAGCAGCCTCTATCAAATCAAAAGAAATCTGTCAGCTGCCAGTGTGATGAATGACGTCTGGAAGTCATTACACACTAACCCCAGAGAATTAACTTTTCCAGGGAAGGAAATTTTATTGTTTCCCAACCACATATTTGGAGAAATAATAGAGCTACAAGGTCTAAAAGTACAAAGCTTGTCCTGCCGAGAGTTCAGTGGATAAAGTAAGGAGTCATTCTAACCCTGCTTTTGCAAGTCTGAAAACATCTACAGGGTTAAGATGTATTACGAGTTTCTTAAAACATTTTAAAACCCTTATTCATTCTAGGAATAAATGAGCACTTTCAGAAAAGCAAACAATAACCGGACCCTCTAACTCCAAGAAGATTAGGGTTTGGCAAACTTAATTAATGGTAAAAGTATCTGTCCATTTTATCACCCATTTTCCCCACAGCAAGCCCCTAAATATTGCCATGTCTGGGCTTTCTTCTTCTTGTGATTAAACTCAGTTTTAAGTCCTATGACTTTCTAGTATAAGGATTTTACATATTAGGGACAAAAATGACACAAACTACATAAAATTATACTTCAGAAAGGACATATATTCTTGAAGAAAGGCATTTAATTTTGTAATAATCTCCCACCTCCAAAGCCAGCCATGCACTAATGTTGATCATTCATATTATTGACGAATATGTGTGTCATTTTTTTCTCCACAAATCAAAATGCTAGTGAGTTTATTGCCTTTTTTGCTCATCTAACTATCTGTCTGGATAAAAATGTCCCCATGGTTGTGACATACTTTTTGTTGAAGTCTTTTCAATTTTGTGTTCACCTATAAAGTAATAGGCTCAACTAATGTTAGCCTATCTGTTTTCATCTCTGATAAATGTTACCTAAAATTCATTTATGTGTTTAGGAACAAGGTGACAAATTAGTGGTATGCTCTTGATAAATCTCATATACAGTATGGCAGCATATGAGTCATTCTTATAAGTGGTGTAGACTTTATTGTCTTACATGACTTATGCTTATAGCCATACATAAATCACACAGAACCACCAGAGGAATTTTAGTGTTTAGTCATAATAAAAGAAGAGATTTCACAGATTGTCTCCATCAAGTCTGAAGGAGGTCATAGAAAGAAAAGATTTTCAATAAATAGTTGGTTTCAACTTCATGTCAGCTAATGATAAATAATTCTATACAAAATTTGAACAAGGAAACTTTGTTTTGTCTTAAATATACTCCAGGTCTGTGAAATAGATCTTCTGAGAAACTTGGGAAGGTTTCCCTTAGGGTTTAGTATTATAGGCTTTTGGTTTAAGGAAGGGAAATAATACTTGTCTAGGAGTGCTCATAAGGCTTTATTTTAGTGTTAATTCAGCTCAATCAAGAGTTCATCAGTTATTTGTTCAATAAACATTTATAGACAAATATTGGTGAATTTTTCCTCCCAAAATACTTCATAAACAAAGTAAAAAAGCTAAAGTAACTAATCAAAAAACAGTAGAAACTTGTTTTTAATTCTTTTATTTAAATCAGGTAAGAAGGAAAAAGAAAATCCTAATTTCTGTAATATAAAAAAGCTTTTACAATTCTCTAAGTAGAAGATAACTCAGTTTTTGAAATTTGCAAAGAATTTTAAATTTTTATACTGTTTGATTTAGCTAATTCCACTTTAGAAATCTATCCAGCCAACATACTTGCACAAGTTTGAAAAAACTAATTTTTTATTGTATTTTCATTGTACCTTTGCTTGTAAGAGCTGAATAATGAAGCAAACTACATGCTCCTTAAGAAGTGAATAAGGGGAATTTAAATTATGGTGATACATCCATACAATGGATACTGAAATGTTATTTCTAAAAATTAGTTATATCTATGTTTGGTTTTAAAAATAAGCTACATCTATATGTGCTGATATGAAAGTTCACAAAAATATATCATTAAATAAAAAACAAGCTGCAGAAGTATTGCTATAATATTATACTGTTTATTTAATATGGATATGAATGTATTACTCTGGGATATACACTCAAACTATATCTGAGATTTAGAAGTGAGATTTGAGAAAGAGGGAGAGGTATATTTACCTTTCATTTTTAACCCCCTAGATTGTTAAAAATGTTTGTCTTGTGCATAATAAATATGAAATTTGAGAAGTTAGAATAATTAAAGATGAAAATGGAGAAAATGAACTAACATCTATTGAATATTCATTATTTCTCATGCATTTTGTTTTTTAAATATATGTCTCTACTTTTGTCCTTTCAACAACACTTCAAGGTAAATGTTAATTTCCCCATGTCACAAATGAGGAAACTAAAGCCGAGACAAGTTATGTTATTTGACTGGTGCCACATAGCTAGTTAGTGTTAACGAGACTAAATATGGAAAAATTTGGAATAAGAGTAACAACAATAACAACCACTAATGTTCTGCATCAGTTATGTCAAAATGCATTATATATTTGTGTTTCCAATCTCAAAAATTAGCTAACTCTCATTTATAATTAATGAAACTGGAATGCAAAGAGGTTATGTAATTTACTGAAGGTAACAGGGTTGATATTTGAACATAATTTAATCTAATTTCAAACCCCAGTCTTTTCCACTGCCTATATCATTTTCCATACATAAGGTGCCTAGAAAGAGCTATGTGAAACAAGAACACAAATTAGTCTCCTAAAATAGTCAGTGTGAGAAATTATCAAGAAGAGAATAAATACATGAGCAAGGTTTAGAAGGTAAGCTCAGTAAGACATGGTGAGTAACTAGATATTATGGCCCATGTAAAAAGAAAAGTCGAAGATGACCATGAAGTTTCTAGGTAGTTGATGATAGCATTTGCCTATACAGGAGACGGAAGACAGGAATATTTGGGGGGAATGACATGGTCATTTTTTTCATATGTTTATTTTCCAGTGTATGTGGAATATCCAGGTGGAGATAGGATATATGATTTTAAGGTTTCTCTTTGTTATTATCATGCTCATGCTCAGTCACTGAGCCACGTCCAAGCCTTTGTGACCCCATTGTAGCCTGCCATTCTCCTCTGTCCCTGCTGTCATCCATGTTTAAATTTCAGAATTATCTTTAATTCCTCTCCCTCTCCTATTCATCTATATAAGCAAGTCGTATAAAGAAAAATCTATCAGTACAGTATCTCTTAGATCTATTTTTAATTTCCATTTGTATTGCAATCCCTCGTTCTGGCCCTCACTACCTCTTCCCTATAATTTTTCAATAGCATATAAACTTCAGTCTGATAATTAAACTCTCCCTTACATCAGTGTTACAGACTATTTTGTGAATACTCTTTTTAAAGTACAGTGCATCCCCTGAGAAAAATAAAACACAGAGAAAAAAACCAACCACGGCCTCTTAGTACCTACAAAATTAAATGTAATCTCAAAAACATATCATTTACAGTTCACCATGATCTGATACCAAGCTTTTCTCCCTAGTTTTCTGTTTTACTGTTGTGCTCACTGAAGCAAATCAGACAATTCAGAATATTATTTAATCTCCCCCAAAGTCACTTTATGCTTTTAAACCTGTTGTTTTTATTATTAATGCATTCATTCATTTCTATACCTAACAACACACATTCAAAGGATCTATTTCAATGACAGTGGTAGAGATTGAAAGGCATGCAGAGATTTAAACTCTATTTGAGAAGTAGAATTTACAGAAATTAGGTATTGAAGAAGAGTGGTATGAAGATTGATTTCAGTTTTCTGTTTTACCCAATTGGAGATGTCTAGGAGAAACCAGAAAGGAATCAAAAGCATGGGGGTAGAAGATTATGAATCTGGTTTTGCACATATTCAAATTGAAGTTCCTTTGATTATATCAGAATAGAGAGACCAAGTCGGCAGTTGGATATAGAAATCTGGTCCTTGGTGCCAGAAATAAAAATTGTTAGCTCATTTGCATGCAGTTGATAATGGAAGCCTTGAGGATAAATGGGATTCAATGAGAAGAACACACAGAAGAAAAGAAAAGATGGCCAAGAATAAAAACGTCAGCTTTTAATAGGTGGGAATTAATTACATGAGCCTACAAAGGAGACAGTGTTGTCATAACTGGAGAGGTAAAAGGAGGGAAATAGGGAGAGTCAGTTTTCATGAGGCAAATGTAAATAAAAAATAATCAATGATCCCAGAATGAGGGAGTGATTTAGAGTATTCAATGATGTTGGAGATTGAGTAAAATAAGGACAGAAAGTTTCAATTGAATTTAAGGACCTGAAAATCATTGATGATTTTAAGAATGCTTTTAATGGCATGATGGAGACAGATGCCAATATGCATTGAGGAGTACTAGAGAAATTATTAAATGGAGCCAACAAGGTTGAGCACAAGATAACTTGGCTTAGCCGAGATAGAGAAAACTATTTGGCTGTGGGATTTTAGCATCCTTAAAATTTACAATATAGTTATGTTTGGAGTGAGATCTTAAATAAGAGGTAGGGGAGGGAAGGAGGGAGAGGAAGAACAGTGTAATATTTTTATAGTATCTGGTAATAATTCTACCAAATACACAATGAATTTAACTATGATTACCAATTATTCAAAAAATGCAAAACCAAAATTATACGTGAAAATACTGGGTCCTCAAGCAAAACTATCAGAAATAGGTTGCTCTCCTAGGGTAACTGGAAAGTAAATGTCTTTAATGAAGATTCCCTCCGTTTTTCATGAGACTATCTGCAAAGAAAAGGTGGCAAGCATACACAGAGCTATACAAAAAAGAAGTTAATGATCCAGATAACCACGATGGTGTGACCACTCACCTAGAGCCAGACATNGGTAACTGGAAAGTAAATGTCTTTAATGAAGATTCCCTCCGTTTTTCATGAGACTATCTGCAAAGAAAAGGTGGCAAGCATACACAGAGCTATACAAAAAAGAAGTTAATGATCCAGATAACCACGATGGTGTGACCACTCACCTAGAGCCAGACATCTTGGAATGTGAAGTCAAGTGGGCCTTAGGAAGCATCTATGAACAAAGCTAGTAGAGGTGATGGAAATCCAGTTGAGCTACTTCAAATCCTAAAAGATGATGCTGTGAAAGTTCTGCACTCAGTATGCCAGCAAATTTGGAAAACTCACCAGTGGCCACGGGACTGCAAAAAGTCAGTTTTCATTCCGATCCCAAAAAAAGGTAATGCCAAAGAATACTCAAACTACCACACTCAGTTGCACTCATCTCACACAGTAGTAAAGTAATGCTCAAAATTCTCCAAGCCAGGCTTCAACAGTACGTGAACCATGAACTTCCAGATGTNTTGGTTCATGTACTGTTGCTGCTTAGCTTGAAGTATTTTGAGCACCACTTTGCTAGCATGTGAAATGAGTGCAGCTGCATGATAGTTTGAACATTTTTTGGCATTGCCCTTCTTTGGGACTGGAATGAAAACTGACCTTTTCTAGTCCTGTGGCCACTGCTGAGTTTTCTAAATTTCCTGCCATATTGAGTTTATCACTTTAGCAGCAGCATCTTTTAGGTGTTTAAATAGCTCAGCTGGAGTTTCATCATCTTTACTAGCTTTATTTGTAATAATGCTTCCTAAGGTCCACTTGACTTCTCACTCCAGGATGTCTGGTTCTAGGTGAGTGACCACACCATCATAGTTATGTGTGTCACTAAGCTCTATTTTGTATATTTATTCTGTGTATTCTTGCCATCTCTTAATTTATCTGCTTCTGTTAGATCTTTTCCATTTGTCTTTTACTGTTCCCATCCTTGAATGAAGTTTTACCTTGATACCTCAAATTTTCTCTAGCAACTATGCTCCTTTGTTTTACTCAAAGGAACACCCAATGTTTATAGCAGCTTTATTCATAATATATGGTACACACAATGTTTGTGTACTATGTAATTAGTACTATAAATATAGAAGCTTTATTCATAATTCATAGAGTACAAACAATGTTTATAGCAGCTTTATTCATAATTGCCAAAAGTTGAAAGCAACCAAGACATCCTTCAGTAGGTGAATACATAAGCCCACTGTGTTCTAGCCAAACAGTGGACTATTACTCAGTGATGAAAATTAATGAGCTATCACATCATGGATAGACCTGAGGGAACCATAAATACATATTACAAAGTGAAAAAAATCAATCTGAAAATCTAAATTCTGTGTGATCCCATTTACATGACATTCTGGATAAAGCAAACCTACGGAGACAAAGGATCAGTGGTTTCAAGGCTTAGGGGTGGAGTGATGAACAGACAAAGTATGGATTTTCAGGATAGTGCGTGAAACCAATTTCCATGCTGCCACGAACACGCATACATATCATTATACATTTGCCAAAAACAATAGAAGCTACCTTGGCGGAAGGCAGAAGTCCAAGGTAAACTGTGATTTTACCCAGGGGGAAGCCCAGTGTAAATTCTGGACTTCAGGGGTTAATAAGGTTTCAGCACAGGACCACTGCTTGAAATAAATATACTATGCTAGCACAGGATGTTGTTGCTGAGGGGAGCTGTGGTAGAGATCGGGGAGAGAAAGTATATGGGAAATCTCTGTACCTAAAGAAAAAAGTTGGTAGGATTTCAACTGAGAATAAAGCATAACAAAAATTGGTTCATAGGGTATATCATGAGCTCATGATATCCCATTATATGCTAAGATGATTAAGAAACTTTTAAAGAGAGATGCTGCAACAGTTGGACACAAATTCTGTTTTTCAACACTGGGGATATGTACCAGTGAAATATGTTATCACTCTCCTTGATCTGACGCTGGATGTCCTATTAATATACTTTTCATAAAACTATCTGCAATTGGGAAAGTAGCTTATACCTAAACAGATACACTTGCTCCTGTTCATAGAGTCCACAGCTCATGGCATGTTGATTAAAAGAATAAATAAGCTAACTTTATCTTTAATAAATTTTCAGTGTTCTCAAGTGCAATAATAATAGCAAAGAGGCTTAAGCAACTTGGTCTTTTATTTTATAAAGTGAACAAAGTTAAATGTAAACGGAATGTCTTATGAAGTGTTAAGCTTCTATTTTGAGATAGTTAGACTTGGTCCATTTGAAGATGAGACAAATAAACTCATTTTCCACAGCAGTGGGGCTGTGCTTATGGAATAATATGATAACCTCTTCCTAAAGTCATGTGATGCACAGTTGTCACAACTGGAAGTATTAGTCACTCAGTCATGGCCTACTCTTTGTAACCACATGGTTTGTAGCTCACCAGGCACCTATGTTCATAGGATTTTCCTAGGCAAGAATACTGGAATATGTAGCCATTCCCTTCTCCAGGAGATCTTCCCATCCCAGGGATTGAACCCAGGTCTTGTAGACTGAAGATAGATTCTTTACCATCTGAGCCAGAAGGGAAGCATGAGAACCCATACAAAAAAGTCATTTGATATCTAAAACTGCTGCTTTGAATAATATCAACATAATTCTAGAGACAAAGGACTTCCTTACATTGCTTAATTTTCTATAGTGGGAGTTTTTATTTTTATTATTTTTTTAAATAAGAAATATATTATGATGTGATAGCTCATCCTAACTTCATTGAAACAGTTTTCTAGAAAGAAAGAGGAAAGCAAATGTTACAGGGCCATTAAAGTTGGAGGGCTTTACAGCTGGCAAAGAGAACATTGCATCATTCTATTTATCCAGTAACTTCTAGTCCTTGTTGTAGCCCAAGCAACAGGCTATATGCTTTAACATATTTTTTAATGTGATCTTGACCAAGTAGAAGCAATATATATTGCTGAAGCTCTCTCTCTCTCTCTCTATATATATATATATATATGAAGTATCCAAAAATTACACTGTCTATAATTTTCACAATACTTCAATTTCCAGTAAGTGAATGATTTATACCACTTTTTAAAAAAGGACACAAATTATTTTATCTCTCAGAAGAAATTATGGTTCAGAAGATTTAAGGAAAATGACAAAATCAGAGTGAAAAAGAAATGTTGAAAACGATGCTGTGCTTTTTCCTTTTTTTCCCTTCAGCGTAGATTCAGCCTGAATCAAGACAGACCCACTTCAAAGGCTTTTCATAAGTGATGTCAAGTAATTGCAACTGAATTGAAACCACCAGGTTCAGGAGAGATATTGAAGGTATCAAGACCCTAAGGACACTAGAAACTTCACTAGTTTCAAATTAATTTAAAGTATATTAACATCAAACACTGGAAAATACAGGTTAGTGACAGCATTAGATGAAGACTTTGGGGTACTATTCTCGGCTTTCCTTTTGAGTTATTAGTTGTCATGGAAAAGCTATGTATAGCCTATACAAATGCCTTTTTTTTTTTTTTAAACTTCCAGAGATCCAGATTCTCTTTTTCTTATATATTAAATTCTGGAATGACTGGTTGTGGTTTAGTTACCCTGATTAAGATATATTTGCTTCTGTGAGAAATTATCTACAAATTGATGTATCAGCATAGAAGGTAAAGTTAAACATCTTTGTGCTGCAACATACATTCTAGCTACTTTAGAACAAAATGAGTCAAATCTCCTTACAGTATTATTAATAGAATTATCTTTTTAAATAGCTATTCACTCTTATACAATACAAAAAATGGAATTTTAGGTTTGTTTCTTCACACTTCAATCTGAAAATTAGGATAGAAGTGACTTTAGACATTTTTTTAAGCAAAATTCTTTGTGCCTGAATCTGGCATATCTGATCCATATCACACATAAGACATTATAATTGAATGAACAGCATTTGCCCTAGGATTTTTTTTTTTTTTTGATAGAAGAAAGACTTAAGTGAGACTTTAAAATGCTTATTCTCACTTTACCTTTCCTATACTTTCACACATATTTTAGCAGTGTTCTCCGAACATCTCCGAACATATTTAAACAGATATTTGGAAGTGTTTCCTTGACTGATAGTCATATTTTATAAAATTCAATAATTGAAACAATAGTGAATCCATGATTGTGCTTTCAGAATTTGGGATAAACTTTAGAATTTTAGTTCTCATATATCCTATATAGTTAAACAAGGATTTGAAGGTTTCTACTTGAAGGTCATCTGAGTGACTGGGAAAAACTTTTAAACTTCTTCTCTTGCATTGCCAAATAATTGAAATTTCCTGTGTCTAGCTAATTCAGAACCTACAAGCTGTTATTGTAAGAAGGAAGTATTATTGCTTTTTATTGAATCTTTATCCAACAGGATCAGGAATCATAGGTAGTAAATTTATCCAAAAAAAGTTACCACAGGGAAAAGAATCATGAAAAATAATATGTATACATTGCTCATTTACAGATGGGAGGGAAGCAGTTTTCTCAGCACTAAGTTTAAAATCTTCTAGATACCAATTAACATATGCTTCCCATTCATTTTGTCTATCTCATATTTTCTCTAGTCATGGATGAAGATAGACAAATATGGGGATTTTGAGAGTTCCCTATTTTAGCTAACAGAAATTTAAATCACTGTAGGTTAAATAGACCCATTTAGACAAGTAATTACAGAATGGGGATGTAATTACATGTGTTAAATATAAAGTTGGCACAAGCTCCTAAGAGTTTATTTTTCTTAAAAATTTTCCCATGAGAATTTCCCATTATTCTGAGAAGTCACCAAAAGAAGAAAGAAAACCTGAAACTCATATCTTTTACCAAGCTATGAAGAAAGAAAACCTGAAACATGAATCACAAGATGGAAAATCCTTGAATCTGAATGCTGAGATTAAAAATGAAATCTAAAATAACCTCCCAAATAAAGACCTAGAGCTCAACTAAATGGGAGATTCAGATCCAGGAGCACTCACCTGGAGCTCCGACACAACTAAAGAGAAGGCTGGACTCAGTGGGTCTGCGTAGGTACCATGTATAGGGTCTGAATAGCTGCTGGACTGCTGAGGGAGCACTGATCTGGATCGTGCCAATCATGCCAGCTATGTTAACCAAAATTTCAGAAACAGAGACCTGATTGAACTAAAGAAGCATTTGCAGGGCTACCCAGGTGGCTAAGCCAGTAAAGAAACTGCCTGCAATGCAGGGGACTTGGGTTTGATCCCTAGGTCAGGGAGTATTCTGGAGAAGGAAATGGCTACTCACTGCAATATTCTTGCCTGAGAAATTCCATGGACAGAGGAGCCTACTGGGCTACATTTTATAGGCTTGCAAAGAGTTAGACATGACTGACTGACTAACTCTACATAACTAATTGAGGGGTTTTTTTTAGGATTGCAGCCCCAGAAACAGAAATTAAGAAATGTCTGAACTGTGTTCCACCAGACTACAGTATGGAGGAAGCCATAAAAGCAAAAGCTGCTAAGTCACAGTATTACATAAGTTGTCTCTCAAGAATTATAATTGTAGCTGGAAAGAAGGGAGGGTTTGTGTTAAGCAAGGATTGGTTGGAGTATGAAATGGTTGCATACTTATAAGTGGAACCTTGAGATCATAAGATTGCAGGTTGCAGATATTGTCTGAATGTGGCTTGTGGTGACCTTGGGTTTGGTTCAGTTTAGAGAAAGTTCAAATCCTTAATAGTGAAGGAAAGCTTCTGATACCAGATCCTTAGAGACTGCCTAATTCCAGTTTTGTATGCCTGAATGTTAATTTTTTTTTTTTAATAGCCAAAAAAGTGAGGGGAAGACTTGAATGATGTGATTAAGGATCTTGAAGTGGAAGGATTATCCTGGATTATCTAAGCAGGCTGGTAATAAATGCAATTAAGTGTATCTTTTAAAAAAGAAGGCAGAGAGAGATTTGACATACACATAGGAACAGGTAATATGAAGATAGAACATAGAGATTTAATATACTATTATGTAAGAAACGAGGTGCCGGTCTATGTTCGATGCTTGGGGCTGGTGTATGGGGATGATCCAGAGAGACATTGTGGGGTGGGAGGTGGGAGGGGGATTCAGGATTGGGAGCTTGTGTACACCTGTGGTGGATTCATGTCGATGTATGGCAAAGCCAATAGAGCATTGTAAAGTAAAATTTAAAAAATAAATGAATTAATTAAAAAAAAAAAAAAGAAAAAAGAGTTTGGCCTTAAAGATTGGACTGATGTGACCACAAGCCAAGGAATGCTGGTAGCCACCAGAAAATGAAGAAATCAAAGAATCCATTCTTAACCCCTAGAGCATCCAGAGGGAATGTGACCTTGCTAATATCTTGATTTTGACCTAGTGATACTGATTTTGGACCTCTGATCTCCAGAATGATTAGAAAACAAATTTCTGTATTTCGAGCCACCAAGTAGTAATTAGTTACAGCAGCTATTGGAAAACTACATAGAAGAACATAGGGTTGTAAGGGGTGGGGCAGCATGGAAAAAACTGCTGTAGACCTTATAAACCAGGCTTTATATTGGAGGCTCCCAGATTTTGATTTTTATTGACACTTTCAATTACAATAACAACAGAAAGTCAGGGCTTGCCAACTTTCCATTTTGCCAAACAATAAGACTTCCAAAATTACCGTCATAATTTCTATCCTTTTATGAGATAACTTTCTTGACTTATTTTTCCTGTTAGAGACAACTTCCCCAGCCTTTTTTGGCCCTAAAGGGGGGATATATGAAGTCTTCAAGGAAGGCTGATCTTGCAAGGCATACACAGTAGCCCTGGGGAGATTCTTCTCTTGCTCCCACATGCTATTAATCAATCATCATCAAGTCCAACCAGTTCTACTTTCAAAATATGACCAGATCCTAAGCATGTCACCTCATCTCCATTGTTTTCACCCTGTTCCAAGACACCCTGTTAGTTTCTCTCTAGAATTCCTGCAGTTGGCCCTGACCTGTCTGCCTTACCTGTCTCTCCTCCTTCAGTCTATTCTCAGCACATCACTTGGAGAGATGCCTCAGTTCAGTTCAGTAGCTCAGTTGTGTCTGACGCTTTGTGACCCCATAAACCACAGTATGTCAGGCCTCCCTGACCATCAACAACCCCCGGAGTCCACTCAAACCCATGTCCATTGAGTTGGTGATGCCATCCAACCATCTCATCCTGTCATCCCCTTCTCCTCCCACCTTCAATCTTTACCAGTATCAGGGTCTTTTCAAATGAATCAGCTCTTTGCATCAGGTGGCCAAAGTATCGAAGTTTCAGCTTCAACATCAGTCCTTCCAATGAACACCCAGGACTGATCTGCTTTAGGATGGACTGGCTGGATCTCCTTCCAGTCCAACGGACTCTTGGTGCAGGAGTGACAGCTGCCAAGGCACAGGAGCGGCTGAGAGGAGCTACCCCACATCCAAAGTAAGGAGCAGAGTCTGTGCTTTGCTGGAGGAGCCGTGAAAAGATACCCCACATCCAAAGTAAGAGAAACCCAAGTTAGACTAGGCACTGAGAGGGCATCAGAGGGCAAACAGACTGAAACCACAATCACAGACAATTAGCCAATCTGATCACATGGACAATAGCCTTGCAACTCGATGAAACTAAGCCATGCTGTGTGGGGAGAGATGCCTACTAAAAGCCAAATCATGTGACTCCTTCACTCAAAGCCCTCCAATGGCACCCACTGCATTCACGATACTATTCCAAGCCCTTCCCATTATCTACCAGGTCAACAAAATCCGTTCCCACTATCTACCGCAGTCTGCCACTCTCTGTCCTAGGCACATTGCTTCCTTTTTCACACACACACGGAGGGCCTTTATACTTGCTGCTTATTGTCCAGATACCCTCATGGCCACGTCTTCACTTATTTTTGTGCTCATCTTACAACCTCAGAGAGGCTTCCTTTGTTTTGTGAATCACCTTGTGAACCCAAAACACTCAATAAGGATTTGACTTCAACCCTATTACAGTCACACATTTATGCCAGTTGTTGGTATTCTGACTTCTACTCGGAATCCTAAGAGAGTCCCATGCCAGCACTTCTCAAACTTTAATGTGAGTATGAACCAGAAAGATGGCTGGTCAGTGCTTCTCACACTGCAACTGCAACATGCAAATCCATTTGCAGATTCTGATTTAGCAGGTTTGAGTCAGAGCCTGAGATTCTGCATCTCTAACGTAAGTCCAGGAGATGCTAATGCTGCTGTCTCCCAGCCCATACTTTAAGAATACTTTCATCCTGACTTAGGTGATGAAACTCTGCATGTTTTCCCAGACACACAGGCTAGACCCCACTTCCTTCTTCCTCTCTTCCCTACCTGTTTACAATTTCCTCCATCAGTCACAGGGCCGTCAGATCTTCCAGCCTAATGAATGTAATGGCATGATAGCTGAGTCACTGTGAGGTCCCAGCCCAGCCTGCAGGCTGAATACATGGCTGGACTGAGATCACTGCTCTGGGAACTTGACTGGACAAGCTCCCCTGCTTCTTTCCATGCCCACCACACACACCAAGACCACCACACCCCACCCACTCACCATGGACCACCCACCACCCGTGTACTATGCACCATGCCCACCACGCACTGAGGTGCAGGACACTGCATCCTGTGCATGATGGTGTACCACACCCATCACATGCTCCAAGAGCAACTACGCACCACCAAGCACTTACCACGTGCACCACTAGTACCTACCTCACAACAAACAGGCATGGCGCCAGTTCAAAGTGACATTGCAGTGGAGCAAGTTGACAGTGCATGGCACAAGGAAAGGGATGAAAAGGCTCCTTTCTGTTTCTTCTTTCCATTCTACTCTTCAAAAATGTTGGGAACGTAACTGCCCTTCAAGAACTTTTGATAAAATCCTTCTAGTTGTTTTGCACCTAGCGATTTCAACAAAATATACTGAATCCATTTATAAGACAATGGTTTCTATTCAATTTGTACAACATTCTCAAAATGTCAAAGTTAAAAATGATAGAGGTAGAAAGCACATTAGTGCTTCCACATTAGGGGTAAGGAAGTGGATGTGACTACAGAGGTAGCCTCAGGGGGAACCTGTATTTTTATCATGGAATAGTTTTGCATCTTGGATTCACTTAATTGCATGTAATTGACTGTCATAGTACTATACACACACATTGTGCCTACATCAGATTCTCGGGTTAATTGTGTAATACATTACCATTGGGAGAACTGGGCAAAGAGTATACTGTGCCTCTCTGTAATACTTTTGCATCTTCCTGTGAATCCGTAATTATTTTATATTAAAATAAGTCTATAAATTTGGAACTGTCTGAGACAATTACTACAGAGCAGTTTCTCAGGCCTACTAAGCTGTTTATGAGTCATTTATCAGCTGAGTCACAGAAGCCCCTTCTGGCTAGTGGACAATGGTAGGATTATCTGTTCCCAGGGATTAGTGTCAGTTTAAAGGACATTTCCAAACTTCTTCCAAAGTGTACTTTGTCCATTAAAAATTTGCCCTGATAAATGACTGCAAATCCATTGAGGAACACTGGAAGGAAGATGTACTAATGGAGTTCTCGCAGGGTTCTTCCATTTTCAGCTTGTTTCAAAGAATTCTGTATCCGTGAATTGACCCAGGGACAGGAGTTCCATCAGACCCATGTAAGGAGATGCAAATAAATCTCCAAACATAGAAGGCTCCCTCCTTCCACCTTCCCCAACTCCAGGTAAGTGAATAAAGAAGATAATGGGGCTTCACTGGTGGCTTAGATGGTTAAGAATGCACCTGCAATGTGGGAGACACAGGTTCAATCCTGGGGTCAGGAAGATTCTCTGGAGAAGGGAATGGCAACCTACTCCCACATTTTTGCCTAGAGAATTCCATGGACAGGGGAACCCTACAGGTTACAGTCCATGGGTTTGCAAAAAGTCAGATACGACTGAGCAACTAATGCAATGAGACTTAGCCCTAGGCATCATACCATTTGTTGGGCAGATTTGTGAAGTTGACCTGATTACAAATGCAGGTAGTTGACAGAGTAACCAAGACAGCATGGCCTTAGCAACTTTGCATTATCGCTTTGTTTCTGCCACTCCAGGAATCTGTAAATCAAATCCAAATTGAGAATATACGTCAATAGTAGTATTTCCTCTCTAGCAGAGAGGAATTGTAACGTTGGTAATCTATTCATCAGTGTATTTCTCAGTGATCTTCAAAGTGCAGTGTTTTCTGGATTCTCTCAGGGATGTGGGTAGGGGGTGAATGTTGTATCACACACGATCAATAAACTCCAACATTTCAATTCTCTTTAGTGTTTGGATCTCTTCCTCTATATTTTATCATGGAATTTTAACTTCATATACAGTGAACCATTGACAACGTCCAGATTAAGCTAAAAAATGAACCAGTAGTTAAAATGACTATTTTTTCAGCCTATTAGATTGATTCAGAAATTTCTGGCAATTGTTCCATATTAACAAATTGGGCCTAATACCCTAATATGTTATTTTCTTCTCTGTTGAGCTATCTCAAAATCTTCACACATAACTCCTAGGTTTCTGACCTGAATGTGTGACCCAAATCTTGCAATTATGTTGGTGTGTAAAGCTTTTTATACAAGTTTGGCTTTGCAGTCTCTCCCTCATAACATCTTGAATGTGGTGTTTATTGTATACCTGGTAGCAATAAAAGAAAAAAAATGAATATGAGAGAGATTTCCATTCTCATTGATATGATTTTCTTATGTGGATTCATTGTGTTTGTTTGAAGAAAGGTAATAGCAGCCTTATCATATTTCAGCAGAGATTTTTGGAGAGATTTGGAAATTGTGCCCCTCCTACTAGAATCCTGACCAATGATCTCTTTCCAAATTTCACTATCTTACTTTCTCTTAATATATGTCCTAATTTTGACATAAAAAAAACCTGTTCAATTTACCCTTATTGTGTGTTGGATTGAGTATCTCAGAAAATATATGTTAAAGCCCTAATTCTCAGTACCTCAGAACATGTTCTTGTTTGGAAACAAGTGTACAGAAAGAATGAAGTTAAAATGAGCATATTAGGGTGACTCCTAATTTAACATGACCAGGGTCCTTATAAACATGGGGACATTTGGGTGATAGACACATATGCACAGAGGGAAGGCACTGTGAGGACACAAAGGGGAAAGTCAGTCATATGACTGGAGTGATGAGTCCACAAGCCAAGGAACACCAAGGAATGCTATCAAATAATAGAAATGAGAAGAGGCAAGGAAGGATTCTGCTCCAGAGCTTTCAGAGAGAACAGGACTCTGCTCATACCTTAGTCTTAAATTCCTAGCCTCCAGAACTGGGATACAATAAACTTTACTTGTCTTAAGAATTTTAAGTATCATATTTTAGTACTTTGTTAACAAAGTCCTAGAAAAGTGAATGGTGCCATACTTCACCAAACTGAAGCAATACATTTTATTTTAAAATTTATACCTGTATAAATCTTATCATTACCAAGAGAAGTGATGATTTTATTAAAAAAGAAAATCCCTGTGTTCTCACCAAGCTTTGAGATGAGAATGTAAATCTCCAGCTGGTCACCATCTCTCCATATAGTGAAAACGGTCAGCCCTCCCTCCCTCAGCCATATTGCCCCTTGTAAACATTATCATGATCATTGATTATAATATCACTACATCTGTTAAAACTTAGCCCTCAGTAGGAAATTCATTTCAGGCAACCATAGATAATAATAATTAAGGTAATTTTTTTTGCTGCTGCATGCCATGAATTACTAATATTTTTCAGTTCAGTTCAGTTCAGCACAGTCACTCAGTCGTGTCTGACTCTTTGAGACTGCATGAAACGCAGCTCACCAAGCCTCTCTGTCCATTACCAACTCTCGGAGTTCACTCAAACTTAACGTCCATCGAGTCAGTGATGCCATCCAGCCATCTCATCCNTCCAGTCCAGGCACACTGTGGTCAGGTGTCCAGACTCCCCAGTCTCAGCCCCCAGGAATCCACGTGATGCCTGCGTTTCCCTGCAGCCAAACTCAGCTCCTTCCGGTCCGGCCCCGCCCCCTCGCCTGTCCCTCCCAGGGAGCCCTGAACCCCCTGGCTGCAGGGAGGCGGACAGTCCTGCCCAGCATCTGGCCTCCTCCCATTACACCTGTTTGGTGCCCACGGCCCAGGCCAGGGAGGACTCGGTGCCCCCTCCTCCCCAATCGTAGCATCACCTGCATTGCCTTGCTGCTGCTCGCCTGTGACTTCCAAGGGCCCAACCTGCTGGCTAGGGCCTCTCACTCGAGGGCTATCTCATGACCCTGGATGTCCAGCAGCTATGGCTGGACCTGACTTTGCTCTGCCCTAGCTTTCAGTGTTCCTCTGGCCCCTGCCTGGCTTCCCTCGGTCTGGGGCAGGCAGGGTGGGACACACCAGACCGTCCCCTGGACTGGTGACTGAGCCACAGCATAGTGGGACTCCCCTCTCTGAGCCCCGAGCACAGGCACTTTCTAGGACCCCTGAAATAATCTCAGCAGAAAAGAAGCTGATGCTTGGAAGGACTGAAAGCAGGAGGAGAAGGAGATGACAGAGGATGAGGTGGTTGGGTGGCATCACCAACTCAGTGCACATGAGTTTGAGCAGGCTCCGTGAGTTGGTGATGGACAGGGAAGCCTGGGGTGCTGCAGTCCATGGAGTCTCAAAGAGTCGCACATGACTGAGGGACTGAACAACAAGAAACCTCAGCAGAGGGTGCACTGTGGGAGGACAGCCCCCTGGAGAAACCTGTGACGGTCCTGGGAAGGAAGGCGTTTAAGGTCTGGGTGCCAAGTGCGGGTGGTGGGTGCTCTAGGTATGGGAGCTGCTGGGACATGGGTTAGTCCGAAGGTCCATCTAAGTAATGACGCTGCTCTTTAATATGCTGTCTAGGTTGGTCATAGTGAAGGAGGAAACAGACAGAGCTGGACTCCATCTTAGGCTGGCTGCGAACATTAGGCTACACACATGGTCACCCTCCCAATGGACTCTGAACTTTGTGCCCTGTGTCTATAGAAATGGCATACCAATGGGAAACCAGATCCCCAGAGAAAAGAGCCTCAGGACCTGTACTTGGACTCTCCATTCCCTAAAATAATACCCTAATTATCTCTGTAACAGAACAAAATGGTCAATTCCACTATGTTTATTGGGATGTGACCACAGTTCAGTTCAGTTCAGTCGCTCAGTCGTGTCCAACTCTTTGCAACTCCATGAATCGCAGCACTCCAGGCCTCCCTGTCCATCACCAACTCCCGGACTTCACTCAGACTCACGTCCATCTAGTCAGTCATGCCATCCAGCCATTTGATCCTCTGTCGTCCCCTTCTCCTCTTGTCCCCAATCCCTCCCAGCATCAGAGTCTTTTCCAGTGAGTCAACTCTTCACATGAGGTGGCCAAAGTACTGGAGTTTCAGCTTTAGCATCATTCCTTCCAAAGAAATCCCAGGGCTGATCTCCTTCAGAATGGACTGGTTGGATCTCCTTGCAGTCCAAGGGACTCTCAAGAGTCTTCTCCAACACCACAGTTCCCTGGGTCAGGAAGATCTCCTGGAGAAAGAAATGGTAACCCACTCCAGTATTCTCGCCTGGAAAATCCCATGGATGGAGGAGCCTGGTGGGCTACAGTTCTTGGGGTGGCAAAGAGATGGACACGACTGAGCGACGCTCACTCATACCCAAGCTATCCCTCCAGGAGGTAATTAGAAAAAGAGAGAAAGGAGTTTGGAAAGAAAGATACAAGAAAATGAGTCAGAGTGTTTACAAGGAACCCTGAAAAGAGAAAGACAATATAGACAAGTATATATATCAGAGCTGACTCAGATGGCTTCTAGGGGCCCAGAGTGTGTCCCATTAGGGCACTTACAGTTTGGGGAGTGCAGATGAGCACTGGAGGTGAGTGAGCATCAGTCCTTTTCAGCAAAACCAGGAGAGCTCCAAGGAGTTGGACAGAAAACCAAAAAAGTGTGGTAGGGATGGAGGGGGGGAGCGGGTGAAGGGGGAGTTGACACTGTTAAACAGTAACATAACTTTGAAAGTATGGGGATTACCTTTACTGAAACATTTCTATCTGAGCAATAGTAAAGAAAGATAAGTGAAAGTGTTAATCGCTCAGTCGTGTTTGGCTCTTTGCAACCCCAGCGACTGTAGCCTGCGCCAGGCTCCTCTGTCCATGGGATTCTCCAGGCAAGAATACTGGAGGGTGTTGCCATGCTCTTCTGCAGGGGATCTTCCCAACGCAGGGATTGAACCTGGGTCTCCTGCATTGCAGGCAGATCCTTTACCATCTGAGCCTACTGGGAGCGAGTGAGTGAAAGTCGCCCAGTCGTGTCTGACTCTTTGCGACCTCATGGACTATACAGTCCAGGGGATTCTCCAGGCCAGAATACTGGAGTGGGTAGCCTTTCCCTTCTCCAGGGGATCTTCCCAACCCAGGGATCAAACCCAGGTCTCCCACATTGCAGACGGATTCTTTACCAGCTGAGCCACAAGGGAAGCCCAAGCCACCTGGGAAGCCCCGAGCAATAGCAAATACAACCACAGTTGAGTCAGCATATGAAACAATCGGATATTCTATTTAGCAGAAATGGTTAGTTATCATTATGTAAATAAACAAAAATATATCATTTAGCATGTATTTATATGATCTATATTATATCTATATCTGGCTATATTATTCATTATAGATAGATTCACTACAAGTAACATGTAAAATCCTTTTATTATGATGATCTATTTAATCAAGGCTTTCACGAAGGGCCTTGGCTTTCATCTTTCTTTCTTTGCATATTAAATCGGCTTTTCTTTTCCACAATCTTTGCAGTAAGAGGAGGTGATTTGATGAACCCAACCCCTGAAGTACACCCTCAAAACCCACTAGAAGAACTTGGAAAGAGACAAGAGAAACAGAGAATGATTTCTGCTGGTTTTTCCATGCAGTGAGTGAAGAGTGGTCAGGAAAGGAAACAGAAGTAGAAGATAAAATTCTGCGGCTCCATCTCATAGCCAGAGTTCATTTCCTTATTTTCTACACCTCCTCTGACAAATCCTAAGAAAAGAATTCCTGTGACTAAATGTCTCCCAATTACTAATAACAGAAACTTCCTANAAAGCATCAATTCTTCACCACTCAGCTTTCTTTATAGTCCAACTCTCACATCTATGTATGACTAATGGAAAAGCCATAGCTTTGATTAGATGGACCTTTGCTGGCAAAGTAATATCTCTGCTTTTTAATATGCTGTCTAGGTTGGTCATAGCTTTTCTTCCAAGGAGCAGGCATCTTTAATTTTATGGCTGCAGTCACCATCTCCAGTGATTTTGGAACCCTAAAATAAATAGCTTTTAGAATCTCCCAGATAGCCAAGATTTAAATACTGCTTCTTCTTCTTGTTGTTCACTTACTAACTCATGTCTGGCTCTTTGCAGCCCCATAGACTACAGCAGATCAGGCCTCCTTGTCCTTCACTATCTCCTGGAGTTAACCCCAACTCATATCCATTGAGTTGGTGATGGCATTCAACCTTCTTTTCCTCTGTATCCCCTTCTTCTCCTGCTCTCAGTCTTTCCCAGCATCAGGGCTTTTTTCCCAATGAGTTAGCTCTTTGCATTAGGTGGCTAAATTATTGGAGTTTTAGCTTCAACAACAGTCCTTTCAATGAATATTCAGGATTGATTTCCTTAAGGATTGACTAATTTGATTTCCTTGCTCTCCAAGGGACTTTCAAGTGTCTTCTCTAGCACTGCATGGAATACAGTAATTATAATAACAGTGAAATATATTATAATACTTTTATTTATAATAGAGTTGGACATGACTTGGCCACTGAAAAACAACTAATTCATAAATAAATAACAGCAAGACACACTATAATACTCTTCTACAAATCTCTTCTAAAAATTCTTCTGCAAATTTCACTGATGCACCACCACTTTACTCAGTATCTGTGATTCTAAGGAGTCTAGGAAAGATAACAGAAAAAGTAGCATAGCATAGTAGTTTTGTTCCTGGACTCTGGAGCTGCCCTAGCTAAATTCAAATCTTACTGCCCCATCCATTAACCCTGTGACTTTGGCCTTATTAGGTAGTCAGCTGTGCTTCAGTTCCCTCCACCTATAAAACGAGAATAGTAATAAAGTCTATTCTCTAAACTTGTTATAAAGATTAAATGAATGAATATTTTTAAAAATCTGAAATTCATTAAGCATTAGATAAAAAACTTGTGAAACAGGAGATAAATAACTAAATAAAGACGAGACACTATAATGTCTGCCTAACTTGTACCAAATAAAACTGCACATCTTCAACCATGCTAGAAAGATAAATCAATTTATTGCAAATATTTAAAATTTTCTGCTTTCTGGTCTCATGTGTGTGTGCCATCATTTACACATCTATAATCCTGGCAGAAAATAATTTTAAGAAATAAGTTTTTGTAGATTTTGAGCACTCATATTGAAAATGCATAAGTCAATTCATATTATGTGTGGTACTCAAACACACCAACTTCTTCCCATGCAGACATCTTTGTTTGGATAACAGAGAACATTTAAATTTTTTTTTTAATTTGGAAAATGTCAGGGAAACCCCATAACTGTAAGAAGCTAAATCTCTTGGAGAAGAATTTATAAAATATATTAAACAATAAAAAATATTACAAGATCAGAATTTGGGACAATTCACTCTAACATGGTTATAAATCTGAATCTCATTTCCATCTGCATAAGTGGCATTCCTAAAATCAAATTCCAACTCTGCAGCAAGCAACACCTCCAAGGACTTGTTCACTGAGACTCCCCTTGGGACATAGATTTCCTTGGCCATATAATTTTTTCACAAAGATCATATTTGGGGAAAAGTAAATTTTGAAAACATTGTTTCATAACATAAATTTAAGTCTGGTTAACATATAGTACGGAGTAGGCACCCCACTCCAGTACTTTTGCCTGGAAAATCCCATGGATGGAGGAATCTGGAAGGCTACAGTCCATGGGGTCGCTGAGGATCAGACACAACTGAGTGACTTCACTTTCACTTTTCACTTTCATGCATTGGAGAAGGAAATGGCAACCCACTCCAGTGTTCTTGCCTGGAGAATCCCAGGGATGGTGGAGCCTGATGGGCTGCCATCTATGGGGTCACACAGAGTTGGGCACGACTGAAATGACTTAGCAGCAGCAGCAGCAGCAACCTATAGTGAGTTTGTGCTTTTGGTACTGAATGATTATTGATGCAGCTAAAACTTTTGCTTAGATTTATCATATTTTCTGCTGTTTGTGATAATATACACAAAAGTTGTTTGAATATTTCAGGTGCTGTGTTTTTCAGTTATTGTTAACTTTATCTGGTAGTGGCTTTTAGTCAGGAACAGTCAACCTGGTCTTAACACACCTTTAATCCAATGATACTTTCTCTAAAGCCATGTTAAAGTTTCTTAGATTCATTTTTTTTTAAATAGGAATATAGCATGAGTAGAAAACTGTTTTATTAGCATTGAAATTATTCAGTTACAGTAATTACATAATTGAAGCAAATTTTCCATTGTAACTGTTGGCTGCTTCATGCTGAAAAGCAAATTTTTACCTTATATTTTCACTTATTTTACATCATAACATATTTCTGAAGCCAACATTTTGCAAGTCAGTGTCACTTCAGGGCTGAGTTTTCATGTGAGCTTGTTTCACATCCAAACTAACTAGTGGTTTTATATCTATGTGTATATATAGATATGGATTTCCCTAGTAACTCAGTCGGAGAAGGCAATGGCACACCACTCCAGTACTCTTGCCTGGAAAATCCCATGGATAGAGGAGCCTGGTAGGCTGCAGTCCATAGGGTTGTGGGCACAACTGAGCGACTTCACTTTCACTTTTCACTGTCATCCATTGGAGAAGGAAATGGCAACCCGCTCCAGTGTTCTTGCCTGGAGAATCCCAGGGGTCAGGAAGGTCCCCTGGAGAAGGAAATGGCAATCCATTCCAGTACTCTTGTCTGGGTAATTCCATGGACAAAGGATATGGCGGGCTACAGTCCATGAGATTTCAAAGAATCAGACACAACTGTGCAACTAACTTTTACTTGTCATATATATATATTTTTTTTCTTTTTTTTCATTCTGAAAGAACTTGTGTTAGTTTGTCAATTATTTCTTCTTAATTTATCACATATTTTCAGTTATGACAGTGTCACAGTTTTCAACTTTCAAGCTATGGACTGGCACTGTTTTTAATCGTTTCTAGATCATTCCTTTAATAAAATATCAATAGATTGTGGCTATGCTTTTTAGATTAAATATGGTAGTAGTTTCTGATCTCATATTTTCAATAAATTGCCTCAATTCAGTAACACTTTCAAGCTCTTATAATAATTTATTTTTCTGATCTACCATTAAAAACAGATACTTTTTTTTTTTTACTGTGCTCTTTTGCTCATTTTGGCATGTAAACATGGTATTGTCACAGACATGCACACACAGTACAATATTACCAAATAGCAGTTATATGTAACTGACTAACTGACTGGTGAGGATACTGAGATAAATTGATAAGCTAAAGTAGATTTATTCAGGTTTAGCTGCCAAATATCTGTGAAAAACTACCTTCAACAGTTTTAGTGTGTGTATGTTTTTAACATAAGAGATGCATGCATAAACTTATTGACCTATATTAATAAGCAAAATAGGCTTGTTTAATAATTAGATTCAGAGATACAAAAATTATTTTTACTGACATTTGTAAGCTAAAATTGCAATTAATTAAAGTTATGATTTAATTGTTATTTTGAAAACATTAAAATAAAAGATATTTTATCTCTTACTCTACTTTTGTTTGGAAATTGACCTTTGAGATCTTTTGTCTTCATCAAAACGTCTGTTACTATTGTTTGTTTTGTTTTACAGTATTCAGTACAGAAATTGATTTGAACTTTGGGAGTCATATTTAATGTTATTAAATCAAAACATCAGATAATTAAAATTATAATTACTTTAAGCATTATTAAACCTTTGCATTCTTATTATTTTTTAATTTATAATATAGCTACTCTAGAGGTCATCATAGATTTCTACTATGATAAAAACATCATTTTAATGTCAAAATCATCATTTTAAAGTTCCAAAAAACAATTTGGATAAATAATTCTCATTTGTAGATTTTTTTTTCCCCTCAACAGTGTAAATTGAGAAAGCTGAACTGGATATTGGTAAATTCATTTTTCTAAAACATGATGTAAAAAAAATAAAATCTGTAACTTGATATTCCACTCTGTAGCTTTACAGTGTGGAGGTATGTATGATATTGCTGAAAATCTATTTTAATGTAGGGAAATTAATCTGATCTTTTCCTTGACAAATTAATAATTTTGATATAGTGTATAACCAAGAGTGAGACATTACATTCTGTATTCTATTTAATAACCTACCTTCACCTTTGCTGATAACCACTTGCCATCTTTCTTTTGACTTTTCTCTTCCCTCTCCCTGTTCTCTTGCAGTCACACTAAATTATATGTTGTGTTCAGACATATCAATAGTTCTCCCAATATAGTGTATTTATTGCATTGTTTTTTCTTCTAAATCTGGACAATTCTTTCATAGGTATTTTTATGGGTCATACTCTAATTTTTTTTAAATCCATTAAAAGGTCAACTAATCAGATATATTTCCTAGTCATCAGAGACAAAATAAACTTTTAAATCACACTTACTCAAAATCATTTCAATAACACATTTGTCTAGTACTCTAAGCCTCTGCCTCCTCACAACACTTAAAATGTAGCTGCATGACATCAGTAAGTGACAATTTACTATTTATTAGTATATTTAATGTCTTCTCATACTTGAAAATTAAAATAAATTCTGTAGACATTTTTGACTGAATATGCCAGCAAATCTGGAAAACTCACATTAGTCACAGGACTGGAAGAGGTCAGTTTTTATTCCAATCACAAAGAAAAGCAGTGCCAATGAATGCACAATTGCATTCATCTCACATGCGAGCAATGTACTGCTCAAAATTCTCTAAGTTAGGCTTCAACAGTACATGAACTGTGAACCTCCAGATGTTCAAGCTGGATTTAGAAAAAGCAGAGGAACAAGAGATCAAATTGCCATCATCTGTTGGATCATCAAAAAAGCAAGAGAGTTCCAGAAAAACATCTACTTCTGTTTTACTAACTATGCCAAAGCCTTTTCCTGTGTGGACCACAACAAAATGTGAAAAATTCTTCAAGAGATGGGAATACAAGACCACATGATCTGCCTCTTAAGAAATCTGTAACAGAGTAGGAAGCAACAGTCAGAACTGGAAATGGTACAACAGACTGATTCCAAATAGGAAAAGGAGTACGTCAAGGCTGTGTAATGTCACTCTACTTATTTAATTTATACGCAAAGTAGTACATCATGAGAAATGCTGGACTGGATGAAGCACAAGCTTGAATCAAGATTTCTGGGAGAAATATCAGTAACCTGAGATATGCAGATGACACCACCCTTATGGCAGAAAGTGAAGAGGAACTAAAGAGCCTCTTGTTGAAAGTGAAAGAGGAGATTGAGAAAGTTGACTTAAAGCTCAACATTCATAAAACTAAGATCATGGCATCTTGTCCCATTACTTCATGGCAAATAGATGGGGAAACAGTGGAAACAGTGACAGACTTTATTTTGGGAGGCTGCAAAATCACTGTAGATGGTGACTGCAGCCGTGAAATTAAAAGATGCCTGCTCCTTGGAAGAAAAGCTATGACCAACCTAGACAGCATATTAAAAAGCAGAGACATTACTTTGCCAACAAAGGTCTGTCTAGTCAAAGCTATGATTTTTCCAGTAATCATGAATGGATTTGAGAGTTGGACCATAAAGAAAGCTGAATGCCAAAGAATAGATGATTTTGAACTGTGATGTTGGAGAAGTCTCTTGAGAATAACTTGGACTTCAAGGAGATTGAGCCAGTTCATCCTAAAGGAAATTAGTCTTGAATATTCACTGGAAGGACTGATGCTGAATCTGAAACTCCAATGATTTGGTGCCCTGATGTGAAGAACTGACTCTTTGGAAAATACCCTGATGCTGGGAAAGATTGAAAGTGGGAGAAGGGAAGGAGAGCGGCTGAGATAGTTGGATGGCATCACTGACTCAATGGACGTGAGTTTGAGCAAGCTCCAGGAGTTGGTTATAGACAGGAGGCCTGGAGTACTGCAGTCCATGGGGTCGCCAAGAGTTGGACACGACTGAGCAACTTCACTGAGATATTTTTGAACTTATTTTTGTTTTTATATTTAAGTTCTCAATGTAGGTAAGGAAATAGGAAGACCGGTGGTTGATTAATACAATGGGCTCATTTCTATTTAACTGAAAATAAACATGTATGTAATACCTGCTCTGTGGCAGATACTATTGTNTAATATGCTATCTAGGTTGGTCATATCTTTTCTTCCAAGGAGTAAGCGTCTTTTAACTTCATGGCTGCAGTCACCATCTGCAGTGATTTTAGAGCCCCCAAAAATAAAGTCTGACACTGTTTCCACTGTTTCCCCTCTATTTCTCATGGTTTAACAATGACTAATTTGAAAATCTGAGTTATGAGATACTTAGTTTGCATTTGATTAAGTCATTTGTTTTTTTTAAAAAAAGATATGAATATATCCAGAGAGATGACTTGATTGTTTACAAAGGTTTGCAGTAAGGTCTGGTAAATATTACCCTAACCTAGATGTTAGTAAAAATAACTGGTGAAAATATTTTGAGAACAATTCTCTATTCTACTTGTGATTTTATTTTCCTTCTTAAATAGTTGATGACTCTTTAAGCACCTTTTATCTTCAAATCTTCCAAGTTTTGTTTTGTTTTCTTTCTCTTTGCCTTAATTTTCCTGGTTATATTAGTATCATTGTGCATTAATATTTTTCTGGTTATTGATTTGTAGCTTTGTCTTTGAACCTTTATTGGAAAATGTGTTCTTTTGAATCTTTATATTCTGCATTTTAATTTATGGTAATTTTCACACACACACAGAATGTCTGTGTATAAAATGCTCAGTGAATGGATAAGTAAACAAATGAACATAGGTATTTTTTGGCCAATATCTTAAACATTTAGCTTTTAGTTTTGGACAGTCTTAATCCCCAGGCTCTTCTTCTCTCAGATTTACCCATTTTATTTTTCTCTTA
Source organism: Neotragus pygmaeus (assembly GCA_006410875.1). Taxonomy (NCBI): domain Eukaryota; kingdom Metazoa; phylum Chordata; class Mammalia; order Artiodactyla; family Bovidae; genus Neotragus; species Neotragus pygmaeus. The sequence continues at coordinate 31,663 of SJYV01022056.1, read as the reverse complement.
TTATACTCCAGCACACTGCAGTATTTCTAGCCAACCCTGGATTATCTTGTTTCCTATACATTATGTTCTGTTTTTGTAAACTCGTTAATATTGTTAACTTTATCAGGACTGTAAAATCTTTGAAGATAGTGATAATTTATATAAATATTTTTAATCCTTTCCAATGCCCTTTTACCCAGGTGGAGACCAAATCAATTCTACCATTTATTCTGTTTAAGCCATAAGAATATCATGGACTTGGCTTTCATCATCTAGTATGAATAGTCCAAATCCATCTTTTAAATTTTCTTTAATTTAATATTTTATAATTGCATATATGACCATGCTGTTTCACTATGTAATTATCAGTGGCTTTCTCTAGTTTTAAAAATGAAATTCTAACTTGTAAAATACAGAGATAATTCTACTCAGGATCTGCTCCTTCAGTTCAGTTCAGTTGCTCAGCCATGTCTGACTCTTTGCGAGCCCATGAATCGCAGCACGCCAGGCCTCCTTGTCCATCACCAACTCCTGGAGTTCACTCAGACTTGCATCCATTGAGTCAGTGATGCCATCCAGCCATCTCATCCTCCATCATCCTTTTCTCCTCCTGCCCCCAATCCCTCCCAGCATCAAAGTCTTTTCCAGTGAGTCAACTCTTCACATGAGGTGGCCAAAGTACTGGAGTTTCAGCTTTAGCATCATTCCTTCCAAGGAAATCCCAGGGCTGATCTCCTTCCGAATGGACTGGTTGGATCTCCTTGCAGTCCAAAGGACTCTCAAGAGTCTTCTCCAACACCACAGTTCAAAAGCATCAATTCTTCGGTGCTCAGCATTCTTCACAGTCCAACTTTCAGATCCATACATGACNGTGAGTCAACTCTTCACATGAGGTGGCCAAAGTACTGGAGTTTCAGCTTTAGCATCATTCCTTCCAAGGAAATCCCAGGGCTGATCTCCTTCCGAATGGACTGGTTGGATCTCCTTGCAGTCCAAAGGACTCTCAAGAGTCTTCTCCAACACCACAGTTCAAAAGCATCAGTTCTTCGGTGCTCAGCATTCTTCACAGTCCAACTCTCAGATCCATACATGACTACTGGAAAAACCATAGCCTTGATCTGCTCCTTAGTACTCTCCATATCTTCCATTAAAATTTCTGTAAATCCTTAGCCACTCTAAAAAGAAAGTCTATTAATTAAAAAATAAGCATACACAATGTATACCCAAATGGTCAGATGCAATAAAAATTGGCCTGAAAATTCATTTAGCCTAGGCTATGATGTTTCTATTAAGATAAACTTATTTGTCAGTAAAAGGGTAATAAGTATGTTTCCATAGAATGTTTTTGGTGTCAGTAATCTTTTTGAGAATGTTACTTGACTAAAGTTAAAATTAAATATGTGCTGATTTTCTTGAGAAGCATTTTTTAAATCAGTTGAGGTTATAGTTCAAATAACTAACAAATGAATCATTACTGTATCATAGTAACATTCACAATGACATACAGTTTTAGAAAATATTTTCACAACTATATTTTTACTTATCCTCAGACTAATCCACTTGAAATTCATTTTATTTGAAATTGTTTCTCTTATATATATTTATTTATTTATTTTTTTTACTTTATTCTACTTTATAATACTGTATTGGTTTTGCCATACATCGACATGAATCCACCACAGGTGTATACGAGCTCGAAAAATGGATAAACTTTCAATCTGGAAATTTCTTGGATAAATGCTGTTATATCCCTGTTGTGATTGTGATCTGCATTTCCTAAATCCAGGATTGTGAAGTTCCCTTCTCCCGGTGCCTCCATCTTAATTAATAAGAAGTGCAAGAGCAGATCTAGTGACTTGAGTGTACTTGAGAAGAAAGGGTACATAATACTGCTGTTTGAGCAGTTTATTCTTATACAAGTGAACGGTAGTGCTTGCTGAATAATGTGGACTTTTAACAATGCATGCTGTTTGTTTTTAAAGTCTCAGAATACTTCACAAAATCCTTCAACTTTTTGCAAACTCCATATATATAAATATGCATCAACTTTTTAAAAATGGCTTCATAACAGCATAAACACTTGTATTATTGCTTCCAGAAGTATTTACAATTTTAAGCCCAACTGGTTTAATTATATGCTGACTGCTAAAACCACTAAATACACAAGTATTATCATCCTAAATATTTAAAATTTCCCCCCACATCTTAAATAAGCAAATAAAACAAAGAGATTCTTTGAAATCTCCAGATTAAAAAGTGCTCTCTGTGTATAGTTTTTAGATAAAATACAGGGCACCAGCTAAATTTGAATTTAAGATAAATAATGGGTTTTTTTTTACTATAAATATTAAATATAAGTATTATAGAAATACTTACATTAAAACATTATCCATTCTGTATCTGATTTTCACATTTAACTGTGTATCCTGTATTTTTATCTACTTAATATAGCAACCCAATCTCAGAGAAAAATATTCCTTACATCTGTCATTTTTTGGGTAAGTTTTGCTGTTAAAAATTAGTGACTAAAAAGATTAAACAATAAGAATGTATTGAAAGTAGGTAAGTGTCAGGAGTTAAGAATGAGATTGAGAGCCTCGAAGGAATCGGCTCACACAGTTAAGGAGGCTAACCGTGCAGAATCTATAGGACAAACCAACCAGCTGGAAATTGGTGTAAGAACCAATGTTGTGGACTTGTCAGGACAGGTCAAAGGGCTAAAAAACTCAGGCAAGGTTTCAGTGTTGCAACATTGATGCAGAATTTCTCCTTTGGGAGACATCAGTCTTTGCTCTTAAGCCCTTGCTTGAAGTGACTAAAAGGGCCCCATTCACATTATGAGGGATCATTTTCTTTTACAGACTGTAAATGTTAATCAGATCTAAAAATACCTTCACAGCAGCATCTAGCCTCAGTTCAGTTCAATCATTCAGTCATGTATGACTCTTTGTGACCCAATGGACTGCAGCATGCCAGGCTTCCCTGTCCATCACCAACTCCCAGAGTCTACCCAAACTCATGTCCATTGAATTGGTGATGCCATCTTATCTTATAAGATAACTATCTTATCTTCTGTTGTCCCCTTTTCCTCCTGCCCTCAATCTTTCCCAGCATCAAGGTCTTTTCAAATACTTTTATTGGAATTTCAGCTTCAACTTTACTCCTGCCAACGAACACGCAGGACTGATCTTCTTTAGGATGGACTGATTGGATCTCCTTGCAGTCCAAGGGACTCTCAAGAGTCTTCTACACCACCACAGTTCAGAAGCATCAATTCTTCAGTGCTCAGTTTTCTTTATAGTCCAACTCTCACATCCATACATAACCCAAGACGGATGGGTCATGGTGAAGAGTTCTGACAAAATGTGGTCCACTGGAGAAGGGAATGGCAAACTACTTCAGTATTCTTGCCTTGAGAACCCCATAAACAGTATCAAAGGGCAAAAACTTAGGACACTTAAAGATGAACTCTCCAGGTCAGTAGGTGTCCAATATGTCACTGGAGATCAGTGGAGAAATAACTCCAGAAAAAATGAAGAGACAGAGCCAAAGCAAAAACAACACCCAGTTGTGACTGGTAATGGAAGCAAGGTCCAATGCTGTAAAGAGCAATATTGCATAGGAACCTGGAATGTCAGGTCCATGAATCAAAGCAAATTGAAAGTGGTCAAACAGATGACAAGAGTGAACGTTGACATTTTAGAAATCGTCGAACTAAAATGGACTGGAATGGGTGAATTTAACTCAGATAACCATTATATCTACTACTGTGGGCAAAAATCCCTTAGAAGAAATGTAGTAGCCATCATAGTCAACAAAAGAGTCCGAAATGCAGTTCTTGGATGCAATCTCAAAAATGACAGAATGATCTCTGTTCATTTCCAAGGCAGACAATTTAGCATCATGGTAATCAAAGTCTATACCCCGACCAGTAATACTGAAGAAGCTGAAGTTGAATGGTTCTATGAAGACCTATAAGACCTTTCTTTGAAAACTAACACCCCCCCAAAAAAAATATCCTTTTCATTATAGGGAACTGGAATGCAAAAACATCTAGCCTAGTGGTTGACTGAACAACTGAACACCAAGGCTTAAAATTGGTGAAATTAGTGATCATACTACTCTAAGCACTACTATGATGGATTTGATCATGTCATTCAGATCCCAAATCAGCTGACCCTAAGATAGGGAAACTATTAGGATAAGCCTGGCATAATTACATGAATCTTTTAAGTCTGTGTTTAGTGGTCAGAATGAAGTAAGATATGTTTAAATTTTGAGTGGCATTTAAATGATCATGAGAAATTTTCCATCACTGGCTTTGAAGATAGAGTGAGGCTCATGGCAAGAGGGTTGATGGCCTCTAGGAGCTGAATGCTCCAGCTGATAGCAACAAAATGGAAACTTCAGTTCTACAACCATAAGGCAATGAATTCTGTCAACAATCTGAGTGAGCTCTCAAGCAGAATCTTCTTCCAAGCCTCCAGATAAGAACAGCTTGTCTGATAATTCTGTGTTGCAATGTAAAAATACTATCTTGTGATAACTTGAGTAGAGAACCCAAACATTGCACACTAAACTCCAACCAAGAGATTTATAAGCTGAAACAGGTGTTACTTTAGGTTACTGGGCTTTCCCGGCGGCTCAGAGGTAAAGAATCTGCCTGTAATGCAGGAGATGTGGATTTGACCCCTTGGTTGGGAAGATCCCCTGGAGGTGGACATGGCAACCTACTCCAGGAAAATCCCATGGACAGAGATGCCTGGTGGGATACAGTCTATGGGGGTCACAAAGAGTCAGGCATGACTGAAGTGACTGAGCCCGTGCTTTAAACCACTAAGTCTGTATTTGTTAGGCAGCAAACTGAGACACCCTATTTATAGTTTATTATATTTAAATTTTCTTGACTCTTCTAAATTCTATGGAAATTATGTCTTATAGATATATGATATTATTATACACTATGCAATATAAATCTATGTATACAAGTATGTGTTCATATATGTATATCTCCCTATTATTTTGTTGAAACTTCACGTACTAATGTATTTTTTTCTTTAACTTGGTTTAGCTATCTCCTTAACATAAACTGGATATATTGCCTGCTTAGCTCAGAGAACTCTATGCCTTGTATTAATGGTTAACAGTGCAACATGTGGAGATAGGTTGTCTGATTCAAATGCTACTTCTGACAATTCTATGCTATACAACTTTACACGAGTTAATTTTTCTAGTGTTTCTCTGAAATATAAGGGAAGTAAGTTGTTGTGAGATATCAACAAGAGAAGACCTGTGAAAATACCTGGAACAATTCATAGCACATAGCTTTCTGAAATGTTAGCAAGTTGTACTATTCCTATTAATTTTATAAAAATTATTTTGTACAAAAATTATTATTTTGTACAAATAATACACAAATACATTCTCTTGTAATAAAAAAGGAATACTGACACATATAAGTATGAAGAGTGAAAGCAGTCTCTTCACTCTTCCCACAATTATGTCTCTTACCTACATCAGAAACTAACTGAATTTTCACAGTTTTAAGGTTTTCTGTGTTACCTCATGTGACAAGTCCTTCTTCATACTCATCTGATAATCTTGCACATTTTCATATGTAAAAACATTAGTTGGTTTTTAGATATGTAGTTACATTTTCAAATCTGTCAAATATCTCATTGAAAGTTTTTTTAATTCCATTGATTTGTTAATTTGGGGAGAATAGTCATTTTTAGATAGCGATACTTTTCCATCAAGTTTGAATTTTACACAGAAGTATATTGAGCAGAACCTCAAAAGAAAGAAAAATGTGAGCAAATAAATTGACAAATTATCTAATTGTTGACATTTTTCAAAGCCTTTCAATAAAACTGACAGATACTTCATAATGACATTTGTGCTTATTTCTTTTAGTTACTTAGGAATCTGTGTGAGTTACACCTTTGTAAAGCATTGGGAAGCTAGTGTTACAAATTTTTGGCATGTTCACTACTATAGAATTTATTTCTAATTAGAAGAAACAATTGGAGGATTTTTTTGTTATTAGTAACATTTAATGTTTTAGATTGATTTTTAGATTTGCAGCAAAATTAAGTACTTCCTATGTATTATCTGCCATCATACATGCATAGCTTCACCCGTTATCATTTTCCACTGGGGTACATACTTCATTCATTAGAATCAATGAAACTCTATTGACAGATCATTATCATCCAGAGTCTATAGTTTACATTAGGATTCATTGTTGTTGTACATTTGTTCTGTGACTGACAAATGTGTAACGGCATGCGTTCGTCATTATACTATCACAAAGAGTATTTTCACTGCCCTTGATAGCCTCCTTGCTCAGTCTGTTGATTCTTCTGCCTCCCCAACTCTTGGCAGCCACTGGAATTTTTTTGCTATCTCAGTACTTTTGTTTTTTTAGAATGCTATGTAGTTGGATCATACAGTCTGTATACTTTTAATACTGGCTGCTTTCACTGGGTAATATGCATTTGATAATCCTAGCATCCAAATCCAATATATTGTTGCTATTATTATTTTAAAAAAACTTTTTAGACCAATTAAAAGTTTAAAAATAATATCATTTTTATTCAAATTTTTTTCAACTTTTCTTGCAAAGCAGATCTACTACCAACAGATTTCATCAATTTTTCCTTCTCTGGGAAGTCTTTATTTCTCCCTTGCCTTTGAAGGATCGTTTCTCAGGATACAGAATTATGGTTTGGTGGAATTTTTTGTTTTTCTTTAAACACTTTAAACATTTTAGTCCACTCTTTTCCTTGCATAGTTTCTTGAGTAGAGGTATGTAATTTTTATATTTGTTCCTCTGCTGCTGCTGCTAAGTCACTTCAGTCGTGTCCGACTGTGTGTGACCCCGTAGACGGCAGCCCACCTGGCTCCCCCGTCCCTGGGATTCTCCAGACAAGAACAGTGGAGTGGGTTGCCATTTCCTTCTCCAATGCATGAAAGTGAACAGATAATTCATTTTCCCCCTCTGACTTATTTTATATTTTTTTCTTTATCTAATTTTGAGTAGCTTTAAAATGATTTCCCTCTATGTAGGTTTCTTTGTATTTAATCTACCTTATGCTCTTTCATGGTCCTGGATCTGTGGTTCATGCTTGGTGTTAATTTGAGGAGCTTCTCAGTTATTCACATTTCTAATATTTCTTCTTTTTTTTCTCTTTTGATATTCCCATTATATTAATGTTATATATTTTGTAGTTGTCTCTGAGTTTTTAGATAGTCTGTACTGTTTTCTCCAGTCTTTTTTTCCCTTTACCTTTCAGGTTTGGGTATTTCTATTGAAACATCCTCAAGCTTAGAAAGTCTTTCTGCAGCTTGTCCAATGTACTAATAAGCTCATTAAAATAATTATTCATTTCTGTTGCAGTGTTTTTGATTTCTAGTATTTCTTTTGGATTCTTTCTTATCATTTATATTTTTCTGCTTGTATTACCTGTCTGTCTTTGCATGCTATTTTATCCATTAGCACCCTTAGTATGTTAATTGTACTTTTTAAAAANATTATTCATTTCTGTTGCAGTGTTTTTGATTTCTAGTATTTCTTTTGGATTCTTTCTTATCATTTATATTTTTCTGCTTGTATTACCTGTCTGTCTTTGCATGCTATTTTATCCATTAGCACCCTTAGTATGTTAATTGTCCTTTTTTTAAATTTTCCAGTCTGATAATTCTGATGATTTAACATTCCTAGCATTTTGGTTTTGATGCTTACTTTTGCCTATTATTATATTTTTAATCTTTTGGTATGGCTTGCAACCTTTTTTTGAGAGCTGAACATGTATGTAAACTGGATGAAAAGAACTACTTTAAACAGGTCTTTAGTAATGTGGAGATGAGGTGTTAGGCAAGGATGGTGGAAGTGTCCTGTGGTTCAGTGATTAGGTATCACCCAATGCCCCTGGGGTGTGAACTTCACAAGAATTTCTGTTTTTCTTTCTAAATATTTAGATGGAAGAGGATGGCTCATGTGGGCTGGAATTGTCTATTTCCCTTCCCCATGTCAGTTAGGCTCTAACAGTATAACAGGTTAGGTTTGGTTATTAGTTTCTCCTGAGGCAGACCTTATTAAGAACAGAATAACCTGGCATATTTCTAAACTGCTCCTTTTCCCTTCTTCTTGCAGGAAGCAGAGGGGCTTTTCTCTTCAGTGGTTACTGTGGGAACCTGGGCAACCTCCTGGAAGTAAATCTCCCAATATTGTGGGGTACCCCCTTTACCAGCAACTGGTTCTTCATGAAGTTTTTAACTCTCAGAGTTGGCCACACTGAGCCTTCAGCAACTCATCAACTGCAGTTTCAGTTTTCCTACCATGGCATTTGTTCCCGTGGCAGCTTCATTCTTGAGTCTCTGCTCTGGTAAGTCATGACTCCCTGTGTTCACCTCTCTCTCTCTAATATCAGGGGCGACCTTTTGCTTTGCATCCTCTCCTCTCTTACTGATGCAAGTTGAGTAGTTGCTGTTGTTTTTCAGGCTCTTCAGTTTCTTACTTGTTATTAGAATGGAGTGCAAACTTCCAGGCTCTTTACACATGTAACTGAAAGGCAGAAGTCCTCATTTTTTTTTTAATTCACCTTTAGAATGATTGAACTTTAATATGTTTATGGTAATACAACAAGTAAATATAGTGGATAAATTATAAAATATTCTAAAGGACTTTTGTTTGAGTTTAAATGAATGTGATTGCATAATGTGCCTGTTAATTAGACAGAGCTTAAGAAAAACACAATTATAAATGTGGATTCCTTTAAGTTTACAATTCCCGGGTTAGGAAACTTTCTTTTGTTTGAGGAATATATGGTGTCTTATCTAAAGAAAATAACTACTTTGACATGTGTTTCTCTTCCCTCATCACATTGATATTTATCACAACAAAGCACTGAGATAAGTTATTGTGAGAGAAACACTATTAGCACTCTTAGAGTTTAATTATGAAAGAGCTAAATGTAACACAGACATCTGGCTGATATCACTGCTAACAACTGGTGCTCTTAACTTTGACAAGCTGATAGGCTTCTTCGTAACAATTTCAGTCAGTTGATGGGATAATGGTACACCTGATAACCTCAACTGTCTATAAGACACAAAATGACTGGACCAGATAATTCCACATTTGAGTTGATCTATACAATATACACAGTATACAATAAGTGTTGAGTTAAAATTAACCAGTATTATTTAAAAATATTAGTAGTCCCTGAGAAGTGTGACCCAAACTTGGAGGCAGCAAAAAGATGGAAAGTGTCTTCATTCTGGATAAGAAAAACATGTTATTTAAAGGTATATTTATAAATAGTATGTCACTGATTAATATCACCAGAACAACCCAAATTTCTTTCATTTTTTTTGAATGCTTAAGCCTACTTTTTAAAAAGAACTTTTGTAAAATAATATAAAGTAATATATTTTGATGATAAATTAGATTTTTACAAATTGTGCTTAAATAATAATACCAGTTAATAATACATTCATGTATTATAGCACAGAAATTTGAAGCCTTAACTGACTATCCTACCTTGTGTTGGATTAGACTCCAAACAGTATTTAGGGGAAAGCCTGTGTCTGGTAGTTGTACTTGTCAAATGCCTATAAGTAGATAATGTGGCTTTATAATTAGGAAGGGGGTCAGGTCAAACTTTTCTGTAACCCTCAGGGATAATAAGCACATGTTATACTATAAAACATATTTGGTTAATAAAAATGAAAGGGAAGCTATACCAAAGCTGATGCTGAAGCTGAAACTTCAATACTTCTTTGGCCTCCTGATGCGAAGAACTGATTCATTGGAAAATACCTTGATTCTGGGAAAGATTGAAGGCAGGAGGAGAAGGGGACATTGGACGATGAGATGGTTGGACAGCATCACTGACTCGATGAACAGGGGTTTGAGCAAGNTTTGGCCTCCTGATGCGAAGAACTGATTCATTGGAAAATACCCTGATTCTGGGAAAGATTGAAGGCAGGAGGAGAAGGGGACATTGGACAATGAGATGGTTGGACAGCATCACTGACTCGATGAACAGGGGTTTGAGCAAGCTTTGGGAGTTGTTGATAAACAGGGAGGCCTGCATGCTCTAGTCCATAGTCCATGGTGTCAAAGAGTCTGACACAACTGAGCGACCGAACCGAACTGAACTGATACCAAAGCTTATACCAAAGCTCCAACCCAGATGATAAAGCACGTGGATCTGTACATGACTATCAGTATAGGCTCTAGATCTTCATTTATATTTCAAGATAGGACCAACTGGGGAAAATAAGAAAAGTTATTATTATTTTTTAACAAGACATTTTATCTTCCATTCTCTCTCAGAATTTAGATATACTGTGTCCTCTACAATCATTGATTTTCAAAGCCCATTAAAATTTTCTTGAAACATATAGATCTTTCTCTTTTAAATGAGATTAAAGGAAAAGCCAGTTGTTAACACATGCATACACACACACACACACACACACACACACACACACTTTTTCCTAGAAACTTAAATACTGAATATGAAAGAACTAAGCCCAGTTTCCCCTACTTTATATCATTCTATATTTCTTTCAATTAAACCTTCAGGAAATGGATTTTCATAGGGGCATTAAAATACCACTCATGTTCGTACTTTCTAAATTTTTTACATAGATGGGATTTTTTGTTTCAGACACAAAACATTAGATGGCTGAATAAGATAACATGGTACATAAATGCTTTGAGAAAAATAAGTCATTTGGGAATAGTTTTTTGCATTCTATTATAAATATGGCCGAAATACAAAAGGAGTTTATCTAAAATTTAATGTAAAATTAGGAGATTGATACACTCATTTTGATACTTAAAGTTCATCCACTTCTTTGTAAATTAAATAAGATCTAAACATAGCAAAATATTTTTATCCTTTGCTTTTCAATTGAAATATAACCCCCACAAACTAAAATGAATACATTTTAAGTGTCTNAACTGTGAAAATTTCTTCAAGAGGTGGGAATATCAGACCACCTGACCTGCCTCCTGAGAAATCTGTATGCAGGTCAGGAAACAACAGTAGAACTGGACATGGAACAATAGACTGGTTCCAAATAGGAAAAGGAGTACATCAAGGCTGTATATTGTTACCTTGCTTATTTTACTTTTGTGCAGAGTACATCATGAGAAACTCTGGGGTAGAAGCACGAGCTGGAATCAAGATTGTCATGAATAAATAACCTTAGATATGCACATGATACCACCTTTATGGTAGAAAGTGAAGTCATACTAAAGAGCATCTTGATGAAAGCGAAAGAGGAGAGTGAAAAAGTTGGCTTGCAGCTCAACATTGAGAAAACCAAGATCATGGCATCTGGTCCCATCAGTTAATAGCACATAAATTGGAAAACAATGAAAGCACTGAAGACTTTATTTTTGGGGGGCTCCAAAATCACTGTAGATGGTGACTGCAGCCATGATATTAAAAGACACCTACTCTTTGGAAGGAAAGGTATGACCAATCTAGACAACATATTAAAAAGCAGAGACGTTACTTTGCCAACAAAGGTTCCTCTAGTCAAGGCTATGTTTTTTCCAGTAGTCATGCATGGATGTGAGAGTTCAACTATAAAGAAAGCTGAGCACCAAAGAAGTGATGCTTTTGAACTGTGATGTTGGANTATGACCAATCTAGACAACATATTAAAAAGCAGAGACGTTACTTTGCCAACAAAGGTTCCTCTAGTCAAGGCTATGTTTTTTCCAGTGGTCATGCATGGATGTGAGAGTTCAACTATAAAGAAAGCTGAGCACCAAAGAAGTGATGCTTTTGAACTGTGATGTTGGAGAAGACTCTTGAGAGTCCCTTGGACTGCAAGGAGATCCAACCCATCCGTCCTAAAAGAGATCAGTCCTGAGTGTTCTTTGGAAGGACTGATGTTGAAGCTGAAACTCCAATACTTTGGCCACTTGATGGGAAGAGCTGACTCATTTGAAAAGACCCTGATACTGGGAAAGATTGAAGACAGGAAGAGAAGGGGATGACAGAGGATGAGATGGTTAAATGGCATCACCAACTCAATGGACATGAATATGGGTAAACTCTGGGATTTGGTGATGGACAGAAAGGCCTGCCGTATTGCGGTCCTTAGGGTCACAAAGAGTCAGACATGACTGAGTGACTCAACTAAATTGAACTGATTAATACATATCTCCCATAGCAAAGAACTTGCAAAAGATTATGTACCTTCAGGTAATTGATCAAAGGAGGCATTATTATTTTTTCATCAGCCACTTTATTTTTGGGGGCTCCAAAAAAAATACAATTTCTCTGTAGAGGTTGTAGAAGGCTCAGAAAACTTGTATCTTTTTTGGTCCAGATGAATAAACTCATGATGCATATGAGGTAAATGGCTGTGAACTTGAAGTTCCATAACAAAAGTCTTCATGACATCACTTTTTTTGTTCTCTGGCATCTTAGATAGATTGGAGTAGGATAAGAAACCATCTTGAAAGACTAAAGTGAAAGTGAAAGTGAAGTTGTGTCCAACCCTTTGTGACCCCGTGGACTGCAGCCCACCAGGCTCCTCTGTCCATGGGATTCTGCAAGCAAGAGTACTGGAGTGGGTTGCCATTTCCTTCTCCAGGGGATCTTCCCAACCCAGGGATTAAACCCAGGTCTCCTGCATTGCAGGCAGACACTTTACCCTCTAAGCCACCAGGGAATGACCTGAAAGACTAAACTTTTACCAATAAAAGATAGAATCTACTCTAAGGGACTTATATGAACCTAAAGAGTCTTTACTTTGTTCATCATTATCCAGCAGGTTAGATGCTTAAGAACTAAATTATGTCCAGTAGAGATAAAGTTGATGTTTCCCAGGTGGCACTAGTGGTAAAGAACATGCTTACCAATGCAAGAGACAGAAGAGACTCAGGTTTGATCCCTGGGTCGGGAAGACCCCCTGGAGAAGGAAATGGCAACCCATTCCAGTATTCTAGCCTTGAAAATCCTATGGATAGAAGCCTGGCAGGCTACATACAGTCCATAGGATCACAAAGACACAGAAACAGCTGAAACTACTTAGCACATAAAGTAGTTATTTTCTTGGTCACCTTAAAATGGTTTGTTAACTATTGACCTTACCACGTGTTCAGTCATGTCTGACTCTTTGCAACCCCATAGACTATAGCAAACCAGACTCCTCTGTCCATGGAATTTTCCAGGCAAGGATACTGGAGTGAGTTGCATTTCTTACTGCTGGGGATCTTCCCAACCTAGTGATTGAACCCACATGTCTTAGCATCTCCTGCACTGGTAGGCAGATTCTTTATCCCTACACCACCTGACCTTAATACCTTTTTCAGGAATTAGGGAGCTTAGATAGGGTTAACAAAATTGTCTCTGGTGGAAAATTCAGTCTATTTCTTCTTTAACTCCTATGTCTTATGTTTTGCTGTTGTGCCCAACCCTGGGTTTAGTCATGTCCATTATAAGATGACTCTTTCTAAAATTAAAGCAATTAACACCAACTGGTGAAAAAAAATCAGTCTTCAGTGGCTCTCATTTCAGTTGTATTCACCAAGTCCTCTCAACATGTTTTATGGTTCCAATTATTTGTGATCTTTATTGCAATTAACTTAAGAATATTTTACTTCTTCAAATATATACTCCTTGGACACTTGTTATTCATATATCCCAAGTTCTCTGTTTTCTTTTTCTGTAAATTGCCTGCATGTAATTATATGAGAGGAAGGTCATGTGAAAGTTAAGTTTTTATTTGGAGTATGGAGAATAACATTACACATCGGAGTCACTTACAAGTCCTTATTTAACATTTCTCTTCACTTTCAGCTCACCAAAAAAAAAAAAAAAATCTGATCAAGAAATATGGACTTTATGCTACTTGTATAGAACAGTATGAAAGAGCTATCTCAATAGTAACAGATAGTTATGCAGTTACTATATTATGTTATATTATGAAGTTTCAATGCTGTCATTTCCTTACCTACTAATGCAGTGTACATTAACATGATATGTGATTGTGTAAAAGAGTGGGCTTGGTTGGGGGTTGGGTATGGATTGGATTACATATTCTGTATCTTTCCATTCTTTCTAAGGAAAATTAAACTCACTCTTAGATAGGCCAAGAATTCTGCTCCTTTGCCGTCTTCCCCTAAGAAACCTGTCCCCAATTATTTAAAAAGCTTGATGAATAAAATGAATGGGGCAGCTTTATCTACATGTCTCATTGCAGGCTGGGGTGGCTACTGGAACACTTATGGGTCAATAATTAGATAAGGCAGCTCCTGCCAGAGAAGACAATGACACTCCACTCCAGTACTCTTGCTTGGAAAATCCCATGGACGAAGGAGCCTGGTAGGCTGGAGTCCATGGGGTCTCGAAGAGTCGGACATGGCTGAGTGACTTCATTTTCACTTTTCACTTTGATGCATTGGAGAAGCACATGGCAATCCACTCCAGTGCTCTTGCCTGGAGAATCCCAGGAATGGGGGAGCCTGGTGGGCTGCCATCTATGGGGTCGCACAGAGTCTAACACGACTGAAGTGACTTAGAAGCAGCAGCAGCAGCTCCTACAAAGATGAGGTGGGCATATCCCAGGGACTGTGGCTCTGGGTGGACATGTCCTGGTCAATGGCCACTGAACAGCTTGCATAAAACAGTTCTCTCTATTGCTTTAAAAAAAAAAGTATCAACTCCTACTTTCACGATCTCTATAAACTCATGCAGGTTGAGAACATACAAAAAAAGAATGCATGTAAATGGCTTTTAGATAATACAGATTTTGAGAATTGTGGTCATGAGTCTATGCATTTCATGCATCTTTTAAAAATACTTTGGAAATGAATGGAAGCAGGTGGGTTACTAAGCTCAAAGAGGTTGAGAACAATGTATACCATCTAGTAAAAAGCTAAGAAATCTTTCTGCAAAGAAGAGGGGAAAAGGTAGGAACATTTTTTTGGAGGTCAAAGTTGGATGCAGTTCAATTAGCTTTACATATGGAAAATTGAATTGTCTTGTAGCTTTAAACAGTAGCACATATTTCAGATAATCATCTTGAAAATTTGTGTTACATTTATCCAAAGATATGGACCTGGGAAATCTTGGATGGGAGCATATTTTAGATGGAAGTTGTTAGAACAGTTGAGAGGAGAGAAAAGATCATCTTGGGGCTCCCATAAATTAATTTCAGCTCTTGTTATTTATTTATGGTAAGTAGGTGTAATTCTTTCTTTAATAGAAAAAGAAATTTTGGTTGCACCCCTTAAGGTGCATGCACATATGCACACACACACACACACACACACACACACACACACAAACACAGATACAGAGTTTTGGGTACATGAAGGACAGAAGGTCTTATTTTCAAAGGACATACTTCTCTAGTGACCCAACCTTAATTTTCCTCGTTTTATGATTCATTGTCCTTGGAGAGAAATCTAGGAAAGACAAATGTGAAGCAGAACTTGTGGGCCCAGGGAACACATTATTTTTGATGCTGTATAGACATTTAACAGTCTAAGCAAAAGGAATTTTTTGTGGCTTATGCAATATTGCACCCTATTCATAAGGATTGGGGCTTCCATATAGAGATTTGTGGCTAAAAATGTAAACAAACCTCATTTGTTGTTCCTCTTCAATTATTTGTTTTGATGATAAAACCTGTAAATGCATTTTTTAACTTTATTTTTAATTGAAGAATAATTGCTTTACAGTATTGTGTTGGTTTCTACCAAACATCAACATGAATCAGCCATAGTTTTACCCATGTTCCCTCAATGTATTTCTTTAAAAGTAAGTTTATGCATTTTCCTATTGCATTGCTAAATGTGACTGGTATCAACTGCCTCAAGAGACTGAAATATTCAGAAAGTCAAATTTCACAGTTCTGTTAATTTCTTCATTTTCACATATTAATTAATATTATAGTTAGGAAAGAAAAAGTAAGGTTACCATTATCCAGATGAATATCACTTCATTTTCTCTTTTAATAAAATTTCTTACTTAGTCCCTAACCATCATTAAAGTGAATTGAAATCACAGGTGGATATAAAATAATAGGAAATTGAGTTGTGAAAACTGGATAAAATAAACTTTTATTTTCTACGCTTTATTTTATATTGATAGTTTCTTGTGGCCTTTTTTCTCTCTGTTTTTTTCCATAGTAGTCAGGCAATTCAACAACGGAATTTTTCCTCCTGAAATGCAGGAATACCCTGAAATTCCCAGTCATTGAGGTTTGCCTGGGTTTTAAAGAGGAAATTACCTTGACAGTGCCTGTTCCATATTTAATTTTATATATAACAATTAAATACCCCTTTGAGCCATCTGGTTTATTGGTTGTTTGAATTTAGATTTTTCAACCTGTGCTTCTAATTTACCCATAGTGGGACCAGATTTTCTCACTCAGTTTTTCATAAATGCTCTGCATGCAGCCAGTCCAGTAACCTCCCTGCTGATGTGGCTATAATGTGGTTCATACTTTTCAAGTTTTATATCTGTATACTAGACCTCATAAAGAAGTGTGCATATCTATAGTTTGTTCACACAAATAAGTTGGAACATAATGCAATTTTCAGAAAATTTACTTTCTTTGCTGGAAATTGGTTTGACTTTGTGGTTTATTCCTCCTTTTTTTTAAAATTTATAATTATTGTCTGATATTGATGCTTTTGAACTGTGGTGTTGGAGAAGACACTTGAGAGTCCCTTGGACTGCAATAAGATCCAACCAGTAGTCCATCCAAAAGGAAATCAGTCCTGAATATTCATTGGAAGGACTGATGCTGAAGCTGAAACTCCAATNTGGCTTCCACTAAATCAAACCAGACCTTGGGAAGGCTCTTCTGAATGCATGCTCTTTTAAAAGTTATCAAGAAAGAACTACAACATTCCAAAAGGTTTACTGGACTCCTTAGAGCAGCTGTGGTGGGAATCATTGCTGCAGCCCTGACCGCGGCCGTGGCTGGGTCAGCACTGCACCCCACACACGGACAGCGAGGCCGAGCAGCAGGGCGCCCAAGTGCGAGCTCCGCCCGGGAAGCCAGACCCGCCTGGGCCGGGAATCAACGAAAGATTGGTTGATTTAGAAAACGCAGCTCTCCTACTAGAGGACAAAGTACAATTACAAATTCACCTTAGGTGTGACTGGAGGATCTCTTCATTTTGTGCCACACCTCATAAGTATAATCAAAGTGCATATACTTGGGATCAATTATCCAAACATTTGAGAGGACACGTTCATAATAATCGACCCTTAGATAGTTCCCAATTACAAGCTACTGTTTCAGATATGCAGAAGGCTCACTTACAATAAGTCCAAGAAACTGATTTATTTGAAGAAATTGAGGAAAGCTTATACACAGTTAACCCGATGTTGTGGATTAAAACTTTACGAGGAGGCTTGCTTGGTACTATAATATCAGGATGTATATTTTTAACTGTCTAGTCCTCAGATACATCAAGAAAAACTATCTGAGAATTGATGAAGAAGTTGCTCAGACACCGTACCTACTGTGAAAACAAAAAGGGGAGATGTGGTGGGGATTCTCAACAGTGGACTGTCCCGGCCGTGAGAAATCCCACAGAAACAGCACCTGGAAAAGCAGCACACAGCAAGAAGTCATGTTGATGATCACCTTTCATGTTTTTCTTGAGAACGATCTCCTTGTTACAGACCCCAAGGCCAGGCACAGGAGGGAGTGTGACTGGTCCGGAAGCGCGGACCTGGCCGCACCGCTGGGCGCCAGGCGTGAGCGCTGTCTGTGTGCCCGCTGACTGCTCCCCATATCAGCCCAGGAGGGACTGCCTGGACGAACGAGGAGAGTGGAACCCATCACTCCAGACTTCCTGTTCTGTCTTCATTCTCATGGCTCACTCCCGGACCACTAGGGAAACGTGTGTAGTCAGATTCTCTTAAGGAGTGAAGTGTACAGGTGCAAAAAAATATACAGAAAGAAATAATGGAAATTTCCAAATTTAGCAAAAAGCATAAACCTACAGTTTCAAAAAGGTCAATAATGTACAAAACCCACAAAACTACTCTAAAANGTGTAGTCAGATTCTCTTAAGGAGTGAAGTGTACAGGTGCAAAAAAATATACAGAAAGAAATAATGGAAATTTCCAAATTTAGCAAAAAGCATAAACCTACAGTTTCAAAAAGGTCAATAATGTACAAAACCCACAAAACTACTCTAAAACTCAACTTAATCAAATTGCTTAAAGACAGAAAATTTTAAAAACTTCTGAAGGAGTTGTGAAGGTCTTCAGAATAGCCTTTTAGAACTTCCTCTTTCTTTCTTTCCACTTTGGTTTTCTCTCCTCAGCTACTTCCCCTGCACTACTTATACATTCTTTCATTTTAAAATCATGATCCTGTCTATTAAGCAGAAATAAATTTAGCATTGGAGAGCCTTAATTGCTGATTTCTGCCTATTAACTTCTGTTTAAACAGTTTAAGAGTCGGAAGAACGTTTGTGCGCATTTTATGCCATTATTAAAGACAAGGATTCCCATAAATGAAGTCAACTGTTATTGATAGCTTTTCACTTTTTCCTCTTGTGATTTTATTAAATCTTTGCTAAATCTTGTTAGCTAGCTGCTATTCCCATCTTACAGATGCAAGAAAAGGCTTAGTAAGTAAAACATCAAATGTAGCAAAACTAGTAAGTGCAGTTTCTAGCAGGTTCCAAAATGTGTATCTTCCATTACTTGAGACTGCAGCTTGAGATTCCAAAATAAGAAATATCTTCTACCAAATGGAAATTGTGCCCCTTACCTAATAGATGTTGCAATTGTCTTCTCCACATGTATTATACCACTTCTCAGTTAGGATCCACTTTCCCCATCCAACAGAAAGTTTAGGGATCCATCCCAGCTTTGGGGGTGAATCTCAATTAATCCAAGCCAGTAAGTGGCCCTCAATATCCTCGTTGAGTTTTAAGCCAACTTTTTCACTCTCCTCTTTCACTTTCATCAAGAGGCTTTTTAGTTCCTCTTNGGTTGGGAAGATCCCCTGGAGAAGGAAATAGCAATCTACTCCAGCACTCTTGCCTGGAAAATCTCATGGATGGAGGAGCCTGATAGGCTACAGTACATGGGGTCACAAAGAGTTGGACACAACTGAGTGACTTCACTTCACTTAGGTTATCTAATTAAGGGAGCATATCGAAGTTCAAAAATAAACTTTCTACTAAAATTTATATACTTTCCTATTTTTCAAACCCTTATGTTGCATAATAAAATGTGTAGCATAAATAATATATAAATTGAATAAAAAGGAAACTAGCTGGACCTTCATGTTAGCAAAACAAAACTGATTGGAAATTTAACATTCTGTTAAAATAATTTTAGGCTTTTGTTTTTATAATTTAAGTACGAACAATAGAAAATCAATCCATTTACATAATTTACAGTCTTCAAATGTTCATATTTTAGCTCATTCTTCTATCAACAGTAAAAATATTAGAAAATGAAAGGAAAAATAATCACTCACATAAAAACTATCTGGAATTAATAATAATAAATTGTGTCATATTTTCTTTATGCTTTTAGTAAAGCATTATATATATAAATATTATGTACAAATGTATATATAGACATATTACTTCAAGAGGTATTTGTTAAGCACCAGGTCTTCACAGGTGGCTCAGTGGTAAAGAATCTGCCTGCCAGTGCAGATGATGCCAGAGATGTGGGTTCACTCCCTCAGTCAGGAAGATCCCCTGGAATAGGAAATAGCAATCCACTCCAGTATTCTTACCTAGATAATCCTGTGGACAGAGGAGCCTGGTGGGCTGCAGTCCATGAGATGGCAGAGTTGGACATGACTGAGTGACTGAGCATGCGTGCAAGTGCAGGGCACTGAGCTGGGTTTTGAGACTTCATATGTGAATGGCATAGACAAAAATCTTTTCCTTCTTGGAACATATTTCTAGTGAGGAGAGACAAAAAATAAGCAATAGGGTAGTAACCACATACCTAGTATCCTAGAAGAGTGTAAGTCTTATCAGATAGAAACAGAAGGAATGAGAATGCAGAGTGGGAGTTGGCCTGCTGTCTTAAATGAGGGGAGGGAGTGATGGTAGGCCCATGAAGTAAGAGAACTGGCCATCTAAATCATTCAGAAGAATACTCCAGGAAGAACAAAGAGCCAGTGAGATGCACAGAGGTGGGTGTATTCTAAGGCCAGAGAGGAAGGGAGTGTGTCTAGAGTAGAGCTGGTCACAAGAGAGACACAGAGGACAAGGACAGAGAGATTACTAGGGACTCAGGTCTTGTAAGATTTTACAATCTTTAAGTCTTTGACTTTACTCTTAATGAAATGGAGTGATATGCTCTTAGATTTTAACACTAACCGTCATGCCCCAGCTCTATTCCCTTCCTTTTGGTTGAGGCAATCACAATCATTATGTGTTGAGTACATTTCTCACCTCCATTTTTGTTTTAATATTTCTACATCCTGAAACAGTATATAGATGTGTTTGTGTATAGTCTTACATGAAATACTTTTGGTTGTTCAGTTACTCAGAAGTATCCAACTCTTTGAGACCCCCTGAACTCCAGAACTGGTCATAGCAAACACCCTCTTCCAGCAACACAAGAGAAGACTCTACACATGGACATCACCAAATGGTCAACACCAAAATCAGATTGATTATATTCTTTGCAGCCAAAGATGGAGAAGCTCTATACAGTCATCAAAAACAAGACCAGGAGCTGACTATGGCTCAGATATTAAAATCCTTGTTGCCAAATTCAGACTTAAATAGAAGAAAGTAGGGAAAACCACTAGACCATTCAGGTATGGCCTAAGTCAAATCCCTTATGATTATACAGTGGAAGTGAGAAATAGATTAAAGGGACTAGATCTGATAGACACAGTGCCTGATGAACTATGGACGGAGGTTCATGACATTGTACAGGAGACAATGTCAGACTTTACTTTTTCAGACTTTACTTTTTGGGGCTCCAAAATCACTGCAGATGGTGATTGCCGCCATGAAATTAAAAGACGCTTACTCCTTGGAAAGAAAGATGGGCTCAATAAAGGACAGAAGTGGTATGGACCTAACAAAAGCAGAAGATATTAAGAAGAGGTGGCAAGAATACACAGAAGGACCTTACAAAAAAGATCTTCATGACCAAGATAATCATGATGGTGTGATCACTCACCAAAAGCCAGACATCTTGGAATGTGAAGTCAAGTGGGCCTTAGAAAGTATCACTATGAACAAAGCTAGTGGAGGTGATGNTCCAGATCTTATTATCTGATCAGGCTCTGCAAACTAAAGATAATGAAGGCAAATAGCTTTTCAGGAAGACGGCTACTTTGAATTCAGTCTTGGTGAACCTCTATCAATACCTTAATTGCATTCTGGTGCTTTCAATCAATTTTTTTAATTCATTAGTTATTTTCATAATTTATAAGACATATCTGCTTCATTGACTAATTTGAGGTTACTTATAGGTAGGGATGAAACTCAAAGTTAATATTTAGCAAGTTATATGGATAACAATAAAAAATTAAACATATATGAAATGCAAGTCTTTTGATTCCCTAATACTCACAAGGGGTAGATTTGCAGAAAGTTCCAAATAGCAGATTTTCAATATCAAATTCCCCTAATGTGATGCCAAATCATATCTTCTTCCTATGAGTGACATTGATTCCATTTTCAAAATTCTCTGAATTCATCTCTCGAGGGTTAAAATGGGGTTCTTCCTTGAGCTCCTTATCTATTCTTTTATTTTGTAGAATTCTCTCTCATTACTTATTATTTTGATTCTCTGTTAACATTGATAAATTTATGTATTAAACTTTATCTATTCAAATTATTCTGTGATCCTTCTCTCTCTTCATTGTATCCTGACTGATGCAATCACATAAGTAAGAGTTTTGAGGAATATCCAGATGTACATAGCACAGGTATAGCTTCTCTAAATATAGTTTATATCCTTGGACCTCAGAAGACTGATATACAGAGAAGAAAACAAAATATAAGTCAAATATAAATTTGCAACAGGAATATTGATAATGTAGTCTTGATTCTAAGACAGTGACATGCATGCCTACTTATACTCAGATTTCTTGTAACTCAGAACTGTTTAGAATTCAACAAAGGGTGCCACCCTAGTTAGAGTTGTATAACNAAATATAAGTCAAATATAAATTTGCAACAGGAATATTGATAACGTAGTCTTGATTCTAAGACAGTGACATGCATGCCTACTTATACTCAGATTTCTTGTAACTCAGAACTGTTTAGAATTCAACAAAGGGTGCCACCCTAGTTAGAGTTGTATAACCTAGTCTATATTGTTGAGTTGATTGCAGAGTCAGGAAATTGAGTAGATGACAACAATGAATGAAAAATCAGTGGAATAAAATTTCTGGTGGATATTCTGGAGACATGTTATTAGTATGAAGATTAAAAACCCTAGATTTAGAGAGAGAATCTTAATTCTGAAATTGCATTTAATAATGAAAAGTTATCAACTTTTAAAGTTGCCTAGTCCTAAGTTTCTTACAACTGGGGAAAAAATGTAAGTCAGTTTTGTCATAGATGTGTTTAGGATGTGTATGGTGGAAGGGAAACAGGTAGGAGGATAATACGAGCCACAGTAGGAGGTTTCAGCATCATTACCAGCAGCAGCAACATCAGTATCTTCAAATTAATAATAAAAAACTGGTGAAATCGAGCAAAACTATTTGTCAAGGAACTCTGTGTCTGAGGAGTATATAATCTCTTGATCTTCCAATTTTTTGGAGCCTGAAGATTCTGAGGGCATAAGGGGAGACTTTGATTAGGAATCTTGCCTGGAAGACTTTAGGAAATATTGCTATAATCTCTATTTCTCTCAGTATAGTGACCAGAAAAGCAAGTAATACTTCCAACATTTAAAAAAAGGTTTTTGTTAAAATTTTGTTGTTGTTGTTGAAATGTGCTTCTCATAGGGCATTGAACTATTTAAATTATGATTTGTAAGCAGCCCAGAGCCCCATACTTTTAATAATAATATTTATATNGTGACCAGAAAAGCAAGTAATACTTCCAACATTTAAAAAAAGGTTTTTGTTAAAATTTTGTTGTTGTTGTTGAAATGTGCTTCTCATAGGGCATTGAACTATTTAAATTATGATTTGTAAGCAGCCCAGAGCCCCATACTTTTAATAATAATATTTATATTCCCTTTTGCTAATATTATGCTCAAAACATTTTGGTAATTGTGTTTAGCATGTCACTTAATCAGAAGGAGAAAAAAAAATGTGTTTGACAGGCACGTTGGCAATCCAGTTCTTTATTTACTTGGAATAAATGCATTTTAAGTTAACTTGTTGACATTGAGGATTACAATGTGTTAAATATTTGGTGAATATAAGTCAACTTCTTTTTTCTTAGTCCATTCTGTAGAAGAAACTGAAATCCTAACTCATTTGGATGTAGAACCAGATTCATGACAAGGGTGAATTCACCAAGCTTCCCTGGTGGCTCAGACAGTAAAAAATTGGATCTTCCCAACCCAACCCCTGGGTTGGAAAGACCCCCTGAAGGAAGACATGGGAGCCGATGCCAGTATTCTTGCCTGGAGAATCCTCATGGACAGAGGAGCATGGCAGGCTATGGTCCATGGGGTGGCAGAGTCAGACACAACTGAGAGACTGAGCACAATATGACCTTATCATTTGGTCCTTTGATAACCATTGTCTTCCCAGTAAGTTTTTGCTGGGAACTTTCTCAGTTTAGGTTCCCAAAGTGAAACTGGACACACTGATTTTTTTTTTTTTCCCAGTCCAATTTATTATGCTTTCCTTATAAGATACCTCAAGCCAAAGATATTAGAAATAGCCACTCCAACAAGGTAGAGAACTGAAACAATATATAAAATAAGTATAATAAGAGGAGAGAACTACAGTGATTATGACATTAATAGCTAAAATAATATATGAATAAATGTAATGAGATAAATTCAGTGACATACATAGTAAAGATCATGTGAATTCATGTAATATTCAAGAAGAAAACTAATATATAACCTTGTTCATACTCATAAGACATATTTAACCAACATGATGAACAATCTTATAATTGAGTTACATATATTGTACAAACAGTAAAAATTTAATTATTGGTTAAAATTATATTGTTGCTGGAATTAAAATTTAATTTTTTAATAATAGCTTGGAAAAGAATGCTCAGATGATTGTGAATGTTTCCTTTCAATTAGAATATTGTCGCTTTTATTAATGAAAGATAATTATGTGATAAGTGAATAACTTTACCCTTGGAAACTAATTTTCTTTCACAGTTTTATAGACCTTACTATTATTACTGCTTTTATAACAGACATTGCTTTGAGTCTTGGAAGATCATCAAACTGTATTTATTAAGGCGATTATTATCTAAGAATTTAGTAACATTAAATAATATGTACTTTTATATAATACAAGTTTGTGCAAGGTTTAATTTTAAAACATGAAAATTTGGTACAACAAATAAAGGAAAAAAGCAAATGTAAATTAGAGATTTCACTTTCTCCATTAAAAGTAAATAAGACCGTTAGTAAATGATCATCTATGCTACCCTCCCACACAGCTCAATCCAGCTGCAACTGTGAGTCAGAATATTTTCAACTGCTTTTAATTAGCAGGGTTTTTTTTTTTTTATATTTCAGAGTTGCAAATTAAAGAGTACATTGACTAGAAGATTCTGTACTGTTTAGAAAGGAAATGTCCTAGGGAGAACTCCAAATAGTGATAAAGAATCCCAGTAGTAATTAAAGACAATGATGGGGCNTGCAAATTAAAGAGTACATTGACTAGAAGATTCTGTACTGTTTAGAAAGGAAATGTCCTAGGGAGAACTCCAAATAGTGATAAAGAATCCCAGTAGTAATTGAAGACAATGATGGGGCATGTTTGAGGAAATTGTTTTAAAAGTGATAACTACTAAAGTCTCAGACTTGGATGCTCTGAAATTAAGATTTAGATGAAATTAGTTGAATTTATCTCCTATGATTAATATATATATTTTGAAAGCTACCATTTTCCTAAAAGCAGTATAAACTGTGGTACTGAGAAAGTGAAGTGATCTGATTATTATAATTTTATGTATGACATATATTTTTTTTAATTACCAAATTTAGAACAGATAATATTGTCAAGATTTTATTTTACCCATGTGTTGTATTCTGTGTTTAGTCGCTCAGTGGTGTCTGACTCTGTGCAACCCCATGGACCATACCCCTCCAGGCTCCTCTGTCCATGGGGATTCTCCAACAAGAATACTGGTGTGGGCTGTCATGCCCTCCTCCAGGGGATCTTTCCAACCCTGGGATTGAACCCAGGTCTCTCACATTCAGGTGAATTCTTTGCCTTCTTAGTCACCAAGGAAGCCCATATCATGTAGTAAGTATCTCAAATTATGTACTATGAAAAATAAAAACCTGTATTCTTAGACAAGTATTGCAGACAGAAATTCATGTCTGGTCATTCAGTTTTTTTTTTTTTTAAATTTTCATTTTTTAAGATACTTTATTGTTTTTTAGCAGTTNTCAAATTATGTACTATGAAAAATAAAAACCTGTATTCTTAGACAAGTATTGCAGACAGAAATTCATGTATGGTCATTCAGTTTTTTTTTTTTTTAATTTTCATTTTTTAAGATACTTTATTGTTTTTTAGTAGTTTTAGATTGACAGAATTTGAGCGGAATATATAGGGATTTTCCATATACCTCCTGTTCCCATGTATGCAGCCTTCCCTATTATCAACACCTGCCCCCTCCACCATAGTGGTACTCTGGTTACAACTGATGAAGTTACATTGATGTATTATCATGCAAAGTCCCATAATTTACCCAAAGGTTCACTTTTGATGTTATGCATGCCACAGGTTTAGACAGATGTGTAATTACATGTATCCATTATAATAGTATCATACAGATTATTTTCATTGCCCTAAAAATGATCTGTGTGCTCTGCCCGTTCTGTCTAATTATGGTATCTCAAATGCTGGATTTTTTTTTTTAATTAAGATAAACTGTGCCTAAGATATGTCCTGAAACAAACAAAATTATTCCAAGCCTATCTTCAACATAGAACAGTTCTTTTTCTCTAAGAATCAGCTGGCAAATTAGTTTAAAAAACAGTAGGGTATATTTACTATATTTATTGATTTGTTAGGCTAACCTATAAAGCTCCTATCGATTTCATATGTGTGTATGTATGAATGAGTTTGTATGCATTCATCTACACTTCCCATATCTACATCCCCCCAATATAAAGATTTAAATCAGTTTTATTATATGAATCAAAAAATATTAGAAAAAGATCAAAGTAGAGGCCTTGCTCTTTTGAAGTNCATATGTGTGTATGTATGAATGAGTTTGTATGCATTCATCTACACTTCCCATATCTACATCCCCCCAATATAAAGATTTAAATCAGTTTTATTATATGAATCAAAAAATATTAGAAAAAGATCAAAGTAGAGGCCTTGCTCTTTTGAAGTAAAGAGAATCTTGAAATACTTTGCTTCAGAATATATCATTTTTTTTTAAAGTCAGGAAACCACAAACCATGTGCTGAGCAAATAAATACACTGATACTTAGCAGCTAAGTCAATTATTAAATCATTCCAAACAGACCAATTAATAAAATGTATTCAGTAGAGGTTTTGTTTTGTTTTGTCTCTATATGGCAATTTACATGGCTATGTTAGTTTTCAGTTCCATTCAGTCCAGTCGCTCAGTCATGTCCAACTCTTTGCGACCCCATGAATTGCAGCACGCCAGGTCTCCCTGTAAATCACCAACTCCCAGAATACACTCAGACTCACGCCCATCAAGTCCATGATGCCATCCAGCCATCTCATCCTTGGTCGTTCCCTTCTCTTCCTGCCCCCAGTCCCTCCCAGCATCAGAGTCTTTCCAGTGAGTCAACTCTTCACATGAGGTGGACAAAGTACTGGAGTTTCAGCTTTAGCATCATTCCTTCCAAAGAACACCCAGGGTTGATCTCCTTCAGAATGGACTGGTTGGATCTCCTTGCAGTTTACCTCATTAAAAAACCGTGTTGGTTTAATATATTTTCTAAAATATCCCTCAGTTATTGAATATGCACAAATATAATGCTATATATTGGCTATAGAGAGATGAAGGTGGTATTCCCTCACATGTAAAGGTCAAATAGTTTATAGAAGTTTTTGTATGGTTCTGTTATTATATTTTAGAAGGCATATTCATGTGTGATTATTCATGTATTGTTATAGAAATTAAGAATATTGTATTCATTTATTCAATTGAATATAGATATGTAAAGTTTACTTATAGTCAACAGAATATAAATTAAGCCTAACAGCTCTATGCTAATAATAATATTATCTAGCATAGTGATACCTTTCAGAAAACAACCTATATATTGATCTTGTAATCCCTGTATTTTGTGGTAATTTAAGGAAGAATTCTGTTTTAACATTTCTATTAGCTATAACGATTATGCTGCTGCAGAATGTAACAAGTGAGATTATTTAAAATATAATGGATATATAATCACGTTTATTTTATCATGTTAATAATGAGATAATATGCTCATCAAGAGTCAAAACTTCCCAGTTACTTTTGCTACTTAATGCAAACATGCTGAGCAAATGTTAATGAGAGATCAAAGTCTTTTTGAATTTTCACAACAGATTCAAATATGAACTAAAAGGAAAAAGAAATTGGCAGAGGTCAGGATCTGCTCTTTACCCTCTTTTGTTTCTTTAACCATATTTGGTTTGATTGAAAGTACATTGGCCTGTTATAGAAGTTGAAGATATCCAGTCTGTTGCTTTTGGCCTTAAAGTTTCCTCATCTGTAAAATCAGGATTAATAACTTAGGGAGTTAGTAATAATGGAATAATTTAATTATATGTGGTACTTAGCCTAGTGAGTACCACACAGTAAGAGAGATATCTTCTAAGATCGATATTTTCTAGTCATTCACATTGATTTTATTCATTTCAGTAGGATTAAATGAAATGTTTTAGCTTAATACTGCTTAAAGATAATTAGAAATGTTTTTCCTAACAAGAATCAAATATTCTGTGGGCACTTAATAATGCACTTTTAACATTATAACATTGATTTAACCATGCAAATAGTTAAATTTAAGAATAAAATTTGGTTAGTAGATTAACTGACTGATTCACATATAGATGATACTCTGTTAGCTTTAAAACAGCTCTATTCTCCCTTGGCAGTTTTCTTTGTACTTTGAAATAACTTCCAGACAACCAAATAGTTGCAAAGATTAGCAACAGCAACACAATTATTAAAGTAACTTTTTTTTTTTTTATTTTTAAGAGTTACTTGGCGGAAAGTTGCTGACATAATGGCCAACCACGGTAAATAAAAAGAAATAACACTGATAGATAAATTACTATTAAATGCTCAGACTTCAAGTTTTGTTGTGGCCCAGTATAGTCCTTTAAAATAAAAGGATCTAATTAAGTATAGCATGTTGCATTTATTTTTTATTAATCTCTCAGTTTACTCAAAAAAAAAAAAAGAAAGAAAAGAAAAATATGTGTCCCTTGGGTATACAACATATACTTGAGTTCCTGGTGTGAATAGGAGAATTGCTGTTAGGTTAGGCTCAGGGAACTGAGAAATATAGATTAGCAAAGCAGCTAGGACACATTCTCACATATTCATATGATGAAATAAAAAGGATTCACCATTCATTAATATTGGGAGTATTAATATTCAGAGTGCTATGTCATTAAATATTGGTTGAGGCACAAAAAAAGAAGGAAACAAAGGACATTAGTACAAAGAAAATAATTAGTATTAATATAATATTTTGAAAATAAAGTTTATCAAAAAAATAGTAACTGGGAAAATGATAAATTGCTCCTCAAATGTTCACAATAAATCTGAAATACAAGAATGCCATGTAAGACACAATTTTCCAGTGATTTCAGAGGATTTCTATTGCTTCAAATGGCTGATTGTTATATAAGCAATTTTCCAGAATGTGAAATTTAACTCATTGAAATAGTTTTTCATCTGAATTGTTTTAATGTACAGAAATAGCCTTAATGTAACTTTCATTACTTATAGATGAATCATGAATCTGAATGTGTTAGACAAGCAAAGGCAGTTCTAAATAAAATCATCCCTTTTTTATAAATGCTGTAATTTCTATACTAAAACAGATTTGATGACCGCATATGGAAAGGTTCATGTGCTTTAAATTTATAAATATGTGTTTGAATAAGACCTCAAACAAATTAGATAAATTAACTGACCTTTGAGAAATAAAAGATAAATATTATCTTTCAATGTTTTCTAGATCTTAATCACTGTTTTGAAATGTCAGAGTTTAGAATCTAGACTATTTTGTATTATAGATCATATAGCATTTTATTCTCAAATTCTAATAGAACTATTATATTTTTGTTCAGAAAATCAAAGCCTATTTCAACTATAGAATTGGCTTTTCTTGTACTAGCATCTTTATTAAAAATGTAGTTTATTAAAAAATAAACTAATGTATATGAAAATTTTAAGAGTTTGAGTGAAAGTCTATTGGAATGAAGCAGCACCAAATCAGAAGTGGTGAGGAGCATTCCTCCCACAGTAGTTAGGGGGAAGATATAAATAAAGTATGAAAGCAAAGACGGGGAAATTTTGGTTGCCTATACCTTAAAATCTTGTTGGTTGTTTGTGTTTAGTTGTCCTTAATGTTTTGGTTTCATAACCTTGAGGCATTTGCAATCTTAGATTTTGGCTTGCTTAACTAGGCTACCACCACATTAGAGCCATCTCAGCCCAATGCCCTCTTGTTTTAATGAAAAGTTTTTATCCTTTAGAGGATTTGATATTCCCAACTTTAGGTATAATAAGTTGGTTCCTAGCATTGTTCATTTGAAGAATTTAAATTTTAGATGGCTTGACAAGTCTGTACATATTGTAACATGAAATCTATGATGCCATTTTTCCTTATAAAAGCTCAGAAAAATCAGACAAGTGTTTCTTAATTTCCATATGATGAGATACTAAGATTTACAGTGTTGGTATTCCTTGAAATTTGAAGAATAAGAAATGCTTTACAGATTAAATACCTGCCATTACTGAATAGGTGAAAAAGCTTTACCAGTATAGATTTGGGAATAATTGAGTGAAGGCCGAGAGGAGGCAGTAGAGGGTGAGGTGGTTGGATGGCATCTTCAACCCAATGGATGTGAGTTTGAGCAAACTCCAGAAAATAGTGAAGGACAGGGAAGCCTGACATGCTGCAGTCCATGGGGTGGCAAAGATATGACTGGACTGAGTGACTGAACCACAACAGCAATTTGGGATAGAGTCCTAGAGGTAAATGCATCTGTGGATCAAATGGTAATGCATGTACTTTTTGGCAGATAATGTAAAATCTCACTCTGTAGATTTCATCTTTTTTTAATCTCATCAGAAATATGAGAATACTATTAATACCTCACTTTTCCAGTCATTTGAGCTTTCCTGGTGGCTCAGACAGTAAAACATCTGCCTACAACATGGCAGAACTGGGTTCAATCCCTGGGTTGGAAAGATCTCCTGGAGAAGGAAGTGACAACCCACTGTAGTATTCTTGCCTGGAAAATCCCATGGATGGAGGAACCTGGTAGGCTACAGTCCATGGGGTCACAAAGAGTTGGACATGACTGAGCGACTTCAATTTCACTTTCACTTTTTTCTAGTCATTTACTTATCTTCTTATACAGGTTCAATTTCAAAGGCTCTGAAATCTATGCTGTGGGTATATTAATATGAATTTTGTAAACACTCAAGTTAATTGGAAAAAGGATGTTCATTTTTTCAGAGAGAATTTGCTCTTGAGTTTAATTCTGTTTCCAATGATTCTGTTTACAAATCCTCTCTGATATACTTATAAAGTACAGCTAGAAAATAGATTGAAGCCAAAACACCCAGGTGAAAATTGAATTTAGGGATTAAATATTCAATTGTAGCTCACTTATGCTCAAAAGTAAGCTAACATTCTGAGTTAATTTGTGCCTGAGGTTTTGAGAAAGTAAATCCTCTCCATGAAAATATCCAGCATTTTAATCCAACTAATTTACACTTAGAGTTGACCTCTTTTAGTAAGTGATAATAAAATTTCACAAAACAATATTTTTTTAAGTCCAATCAGAAGAAATGTAAGTATCTGGACAAGACATCATTATAAAAATATGATTAATTTTATACCAAACAGACATAGAGTAATATATATATANCCAGCATTTTAATCCAACTAATTTACACTTAGAGTTGACCTCTTTTAGTAAGTGATAATAAAATTTCACAAAACAATATTTTTTTAAGTCCAATCAGAAGAAATGTAAGTATCTGGACAAGACATCATTATAAAAATATGATTAATTTTATACCAAACAGACATAGAGTAATATATATATATATATATATATATATATATGTCAGAAAAACAGAACAGAAATTTAAATTTAGTTTTAAAATAGCATATCAAGAAATAGTCTTAGCCATCTCAAAGAACACTGGGTCTAAAATTTTGGCTGGAAGACAGAAACACAAAATCTCAGGAGACAGTGAAAATGTAGCTCAGATTTGCCGAAGACATCTAATGATGTGAAGTTTTAAAATTTAGGTATACAAAAACACATTAAAAAATCATAC
>SJYV01022055.1:16445-28702 GCA_006410875.1 Neotragus pygmaeus | reverse complement strand
TTGGCTCCATCCTTTCATTCTTTCTGGAGTTATTTCTCCACTGACCTCCAGTAGCATATTGGGCACCTAGTAAGCATCTTTTAATTTCATGGCTGCATTCACCATCTGCAGTGATTTAAGGAGTCAATAATTCCAGGATTTGGGTCCTGCGACACTGGAAGGATGGAGTTGCCATGAACTAGGATGGAGAAGTCTTTGGGTCGAAGTGGTACTGAGCAGGATATGTAATATATTGTATCAGTTCAGTTCAGTTCAGTTGCTCAGTCGTGTGTGACTGTGACCCAATGGACTGCTGCACACCAGGCTTCCCTGCCCATCACCAACCCTGGAGTTTGCTCAAACTCACATCCATCAAGTTGGTAATGCCATCCAACCATCTCATCCCCTGTTGTCCCCTATTATGCTATAAACTATATATTAAATACTACACATTATGTACTATGTGAAAACTATATACTACATATTATATCAAAGTAGAATATATACATGTATATTAAACTATAGGAATGGAAAAATTGGAAATATTAACAAATTTAACAAAATATATGCAACTTATACTCTCAAAATAAAACATTGCTATGAGAAGTTTTCAAATGCCTAAGGGCTTCCCTGGTGGCTCAGATATTAAAGAAATCTGCCTGCAATGCAGAAGACCTGGGTTCCCTGGGTAGGGACAATTCCCTGGAGAAAGGAATGTCTACCCTTTCTAGTATTCTTGCCTGGAGAATCCCATAGACAGAGGAGCCTGGCAGGCTACAGTCCTTGAGGTTGCAAAGAGTCAGACACAACTGAGTGATTAACATTTCAAGGAAATAAATACACCATATTTATGGGTTGGAAGGCTCAACATTAAGATGGTAACAAATTCAGCATGCTTTGTTAAAAATATTGGCAAGGTGAGTCTAAACTTTATTATACAAGCTAGCCAAACCAATCAAAGGGAATAAGCTAGAGGACTTACATTATTTGATTTCAAGATTTACTAAAGAACTTCAGTGATCTAGACAATGTAGGAATCATGATAGAATTGATATAAATCAAAGAAGTAGAAGAGAGGGCAGAAAGAAACCCATACATACCTGATGCTATAGACTGAATGTTTGTGTCCCCCCAAAATTCATAAGTTAAACATGTTTCCCAAGGCAATAGTATTTGGCAGTGGGCGATTTGGGGTAATTAGCTTATGAGAGCGGAGCTGTCATGAATGGAATTAACATCCTCATAAAAGAGACCCAGAGAACTCCCTCCTTAATCCCTGTGAGGACACAGCGAGAAGTGGCCTTCTTTGAACTAGGAAATGGGTTCTCAGCACACACTGAATCTGCTGACATCTTGGTCTTGGATGCTCAGCCTCCAGGACAGCAAGAAATAAATTTCTGTTGCCCATAAACCACCCAGTCTATGCTATTCTGTTACAGCCTCTGAAAATGACTAAGACATGGTCAACTGACTTTCAGGAAGTGAGTCAAAGAAGGCAAGGGAAAGCTTTTTCCATAAATGATAGTACAGTTGTGTCCAACTCTTTGCAACCCTATGGATTGTAGCCTACCAGGCTCCTCTGTCCATGGAGATTCTCCAGGCAAGAATACTGGAGTGGGTAGCCATGCCCTCCTCCAGGGGATCTTCCTGACCCAGGGATCAAACCAGAGTCTCCTGCTTGGCAGGCAGATTCTTTACCACTAGCGCCACCTGGGAAGCCCAAATGATACTATAGCAAATAAGTTTTCATATGCAAAAAAAAAGAAATTGACTCTTATTTCACACCATACACAAAATTAACTAGAAATTGATCAAAGACCTAAAGCACAAGTTGTATAAAAGAAAATGAACAAATTGGATCTTATAAAGGTTTGTTTGGTTTTTAAAAAAATTTTGGTCCTTTAAACACTGCATTAAAGAAGATGAAAAGGCAAGTTACAAAGGGAAAGAAAATATGTTTAGGACACATCTCATAAAGGACTCATTTGAAAAGACCCTGAGGCTGGGAAAGATTGAAGGCAGGAGAAGGGGATGACAGAGGATGAGATGGCTGGATGGCATCACTGACTCAATGGACATGGTTTGGGTAATCTCCGGGAGTTGGTAATGGACAGGGAGGCCTGGCGTGCTGCAGTCCATGGAGTTGCAAGCAGTCAGACACGACTGATGGACTGAACTGAAATGATAATGGACTTGTATTCAATATAAATAAAGCACCTACAACTCAATAGTAAGAACAAAAACCTAATTTGTTAAAGGTTGGCAAAAGACTTGAATACATACTTCAATAAGTCCATGAGATGACGTTCAATATCATTAGTCATGAGGGAAATGCAAATTAAAACCACCATTCAAACACCACTGCAAACCCATTAGAACGGCTAACACATAAAAGTCCGACAGTAACAGTGCTGGCAAGAATATTCGTACCCTGATAGTGAACACATTAAACTATGCCATTACCTCGTGAAACAGTGCAGCAGCTTCTGAAACAGCTGAACCACAATGGCTCAGCTATTTTATTTCCGGGAATTTACCCAAAAAAATGAAACCACGGGTCTACACAGTAACTTGTATACTAATATTCATAGAAACTTTACTCATCCAAAAAGTGAACACAAGTCAAATACAAGTCAACAGATGAATGGATAAACACACTGTGGTATATACACACAAGGGACTACAATTCAGCAATAATAGGGAAAGA
Organism: Neotragus pygmaeus; assembly: GCA_006410875.1. NCBI lineage: Eukaryota > Metazoa > Chordata > Mammalia > Artiodactyla > Bovidae > Neotragus > Neotragus pygmaeus. The sequence continues at coordinate 26,016 of SJYV01022055.1, read as the reverse complement.
ACTATTAGTACAACACGGATGAATTAAAAACCATCATGCCATAGCCGTGGAAGACACACAGACAAAAATATGGAGTATGTGATTCTGTTTGCATAAACTTCAAAAAAAAAATGTAAACTAACAGGAAGTAGAAGTACCCTACTCAATATCAAGACATTAGTAATTTAAACAATGTGGAGTGGTTTAGAGATAAAAAGATCATAAGACATGTTACAGCCCAGAAATGAGCTAATAAACCTGATACACAACCAAAGTGGCATTATAAAGCCCTTCATAAATAATAGATTATTTAATAGATGGAACTCACAGAACTGACTATCCAACTATAGGGGAAAAAAAATGAGTTAGGCTCCTACATTATATCACACACAAAAATATATTCCAAAAGTATAAAACACTAACGTAAATCAAATGTTTTAAAATTTTTTTGTTATATGTGACATTTTATGGCCTCTGGTAGAAAATAAGTTTTTAAATAAGATACAAGGGACTTCCCTGGTGGTCCAGTGGTTAAAATTCCAAGCTTCCAATGCAGAGGGCATGGGTTTGATCCTTGATCAGGGAACTAAGATCCCACATGCCCTGCAGTGTGGCCCCCCCCAAAAACAAACATTTTTTTTAAGATGCAAAAAGGCACAACCATAAAAGATAATATGAGTATATTAAAATCTTCAGTAAGACAAAGGACCTAATAAATAAAGTCAGGTCAGACCACAGATAGGGAGAAGTTATTTGCAAGTCACATAACCGATAAAAATTTAGAATCTTCATACAATCAGTATGAAGAAAAAAAATTCAATATAAAAAACAAGCAAAAGATAAAGATAGGCATTTCACAGAAGAAACCAGAATGACTGATAAACACATTAGAAAGTGATCAATTGTGTTAGTAATCAGGGGAACAAAAATTAAAGCCATAAAAGATGGGCAAAACATTTTGACAATTTCCAAGTGCTGGTGAGGATGCATGTAACAAGTAAATTCACACTGTTTTTGTGAAGGGAAATTGACACCACAAATCTGGAGGCCTGTTTGGCCATATATGATGTAGCGGACAAATTTTCTTTCCAACCCGAATAGACACCCTTCACTCTTCTTCCCTGCTGGCAAAGCACATCTCCTATCATAGAGATTCCAGGTATCGGATACTCACTTTGCAAGCCTCCTCTGCAGTTTTGGGAACCATGTACACCAATTCTGGCTGATGAAGTTCAAGGAGGAAGCACAGAGGCAACTGAAGGAGGGCTCTGGGAAGGATGCTACTCCTTGGTAAGGAGACTTGCAGGGAAGGCAGTCTTGCCATCCCCCTGCTCTCTGTTCCTGGGTATCATGATATAAGACATAATGCCTGGAACTGCAGCAGCCGTCTTGTGACAAGAAGCACAAGGATGAAAGCCACCCTAGGGAGATGGAGGAATGGAAGGTCCCGAGTAAGGGGTGAGCTGCTGAACCTACCCAAGGACCACCCCACTTCTGTATATATTGTTATGTGTGTCTATTAAAAACCTCTTGTTTTAGACCTCTTATAGTTGAGTATTCTTTTTCTTGTCACCAAAAGCATCTTCACTGATACACCCATTGTTATGAGCTAAACTGTGTGCCCTAAAAGATGTATACGTTCTAACTGCCAGTCCCTCAGAAGGTGACCTTATTTGCAAATAGGATCTTTGCAGATGATCAAGTTAAGGTGAGAATAAGGGTGATCCTTTACCCAATATGACCAGGGTCCTTGGAAAGGGTGGAAATTTTGGACCTAGAGACAGACACACACAGAAGGAAGAAAATGTGGAGACACAGGGAGAATGCCATCTGCAAGACAAGGAATGCCTGAGGCGTCTAGAAACTGCAGAGGAGTCCGGAACAGAGGCTTCCTCGTGGTCCTCGGAAAGGGCCGAGCCTTCTGACACCTTGACTTCAGACCTCTGGCCTCTAGAGCTGTGGGACAAGAAATCCCCATTGTTTAAGTCACCCAGTTTGTGGTGGTTTGTTATGGTGGCTCTAGCAAACTAATGCACCCAGGCGAAAACGGCGAATTCTGTCTCTAGCTAAACATCTGAGAAAAAACACAGGCACAAGAAGATGTGTGTGTTTCGGCATGGTTTAGGTCAATGAAAACAAAATAAGGGAGAATTTGCTGTGTAAAACAGAGCGCTCAACCCAGGGTTCTGTGACAACCTGGAGCCGTGGGATGGGAAGGGAGGTGTGAGGCCAGCTCAGGAGGAAGGGCGTGTGTGTACCTGTGGCTGACTTGTGTTGCTCTGTGGCAGAGGCCAACACAAAACTCTGCAGAGCAACTCTCCTCCAATAACTGTATTTTGTTCTACACTTCTTAATATAGTACAAGGACAATCTGTGATAGTTAAAAGAGAAAGAAAAAAAATTTTAATTAAATATATTAAATTTATTCCCTTTAGAAAAGGGAAGTCTATTCATAAATGTAGGATACAGTCATTCACTAGGCTACTATGCAGCAGTTAAAATGAATGAGCTAGTGCTCATATGGCAACATGAATAAATCACTAAAATAATGTGCCTGAAATCACCAAAACATATTAGTAAGTAGAAAAAAGCAAAGTTCATTCTACAGGGCAAAAATGCAAAACACATACAAACTAGAATTCAAATGCAGTAGCATCTTCCCTTATCAGATTGACAAAAATCAGAAAGTTTGAAAACATTCTGTGTAGTTAACATACGAGGAAATAGAGTTTCATTGCCTCATGAAGAGGATTGCTTCATCAAGAGAAGTGTGTCCATGTTTTCAAAATGTAGAGTGGTAAATATTTTGACTTTTAGGATTCTGTCTTACAAACCCAAGGATTTTATTGCAGCATAGTTTGCAATCTATTGCAAAAGTTTAAAGTGAAGTCGCTCAGTTGTGTCCGACTCTTTGCGACCCCATGGACTGTAGCCCACAAGGCTCCTCTGTCCATGGGATTTTTCAGGCAAGAATACTGGAGTGGGTTGCCATTTCCTTCTCCAGGAGATCTTCCCGACCCAGGAACTGAAACTGGGTCTCTCACATTGGAGGCAGACGCTTTACCATCTGAGCGACCAGGGAAGTTTTAAAACAACCTAAATGTCAATCAATACAAGTCTAGAATTTGGTAAATCTATAAAGTGGAACACTATTATAGAATGAGACAGAACTACATTGATAATCAAGATACACTATTAAGTGAAAAAAAAAGTGAGATACAGATGAAAGACTGTGTGCAGAAAAAAGAATATATGTGTATGCACTCATATACTCAGAAAATATTTCTAGAAAGATATAGGTGAATCAAGTATTACTTGCATCTGAGAAAGAAGAAAATTGAGGGAAGATGTACTTTGATTTTTATCTCTAACATGTTGTTTCTTTGAAAACTAGGGGGAAAAGATCTGAAGGAAATATGACAAACATTTTATTGTCAGTTAATTCTGCATGATGAGTAAATGGATATTTGTTCCATAGATATTTCATTGTGTTTAACATTGTCATGATTTAACATGTTTAAAAGAAAAGACTTGAGGGGATATATGAACTGAGGAGTAAGGAATATTGAACAAGGGAAAGGATGAAGAAAACTAGACTTGTCAAATACAAAATGTACAACATTCAGCATAAACAGATATGTTCATAATCTTGGTTTCCGAACCTTTAAAATTATTTTTTATTGTAAAGATCAACAATTCATGAATGGAACAGCACCCAATTTAGCAGACGGAAAGGAGCTCCAAAGAGCTGTACAAAAAGAAACATAAGTGGGAGCAAAGAAGTTATACTAGACAAGAAAAAAATGCAAGGCTTTTAAAATTTTTACCAAGAAGTATTTAAACATGAAATCAGATCCCCCAAATGCAAACAGTTACCTTTGATCTCAGTCTCACACATTCCTCTGTAGTTTTAAATCTCTCCCAGTTTCCGTACAAAACTGTATGTTTTCCATCTTTCTTTACTGTAAAGAATCCCCAAGGAGATTTTATTACTACTGTGCTATTGCTACTGCTAAGTCAATTCAGTCGTGTCTGACTCTGTGTGACCCCACAGACAGCAGCCCATCAGGCTCCCCCGTCCCGGGAATCTCCAGGCAAGAATACTGGAGTGGGTTGCCACTTTCTTCTCCAATGCATGAAAGAGAAAAGTGAAAGTGAAGTCGTTCAGTCGTGTCCGAATCTTTGTGACCCCATGGACTGCAGCCCACCAGGCTCCTCTGCCCAAGGGTCTTTCATCCATGGAATTTTCCCAGGCAAGAGTCCTGGAGTGGGGAGCCATTGCCTTCTCCAATTACTGCTCTAGACAAGCTAATTCNACCAGGCTCCCCCGTCCCGGGAATCTCCAGGCAAGAACACTGGAGTGGGTTGCCACTTCCTTCTCCAATGCATGAAAGAGAAAAGTGAAGGTGAAGTCGCTCAGTCGTGTCCAACTCTTTGCGACCCCATGGACTGCAGCCCACCAGGCTCCTCTGCCCAAGGGATTTCCCAGGCAAGAGTCCTGGAGTGGGGAGCCATTGCCTTCTCCAATTACTGCTCTAGACAAGCTAATTCATACACAGAATTTTACTCTGAGAAACCAAGATAATGAAGGAAGAAATTTTATTATGCATTTTACATTATTTAAACTGTGGGGTGCCAAAGACAGAAACCACTTTATAATGTTTGCTTGATAGTCACAATAAAAGAAAAGAAACATCTTAACCATGGCAAGGCGAATATGGATTGTGGCTAAGTAAAAGCATGGGCGGAATTGTTAACATCACTTCAATCAAACTTTACTAACTGCTTCAAAACATCCAGAGACTAAAGAGGCAGATAGCTTTCTGCTATATAGATGCATTCAGGTAGGAAGTGGAGAATGTAGATTAGCAATTTTTTCAATATCATATTATGGGGGAAATTTGAATTATATCTATAAAACTACTTAGCTGAAGCCACCCATTTAAGCAGGTATACAGCTTACTTTTGTGAATCACCTTAATTTTTGTGGTTTGCCCCACTAAGTATTTAAAATTCCACTTTGGGTCTTCCCTGGTGGCTGAGACAGTAAAGCCTACAATGCAGGAGACCTGGGTTCGATCCCTGGGTCAGGAAGATCCCCTGGAGAAGGAAATGGCAACCCCACTCCAGTACTCTTGCCTGGGAAAATTCCATGGATGAAAGAGCCTGGCGGGCTATAGTCCATGGGGTAATAGAGTTGAACACAACTGAGCGACTTCACTTCACTTCACTTGGGGGTTAAGTGATTTTGTGGTCTTCTCTACATTAAAAAAATTTTTTTTTCCAAGTGTTCTAAAAAGGGCGTGTTTTATATTTAAAATTAGAAGCAAAGTCACTGCAAGAAGGAATGACATGCAGCAGTTCTGGCCTCAGGTTTCACTTTCTCTTTTATCTTTAAAAACAACCTTCTCATCATCCCTCCCAGTTTCAGAGCAGGTATTTACTGGTGATATTAACAAACAAACAAACATGATCTCGTACTGAGTCAATTCCTAGGCAGGTTGATAAGAAGTCCAGGGTTCCCAAGGAGATAGGGGTCTGAAATTCTCAAAGAGGAGGAAAGGACAAACTTTTTTCCCTTTACATTCCTTAGTCTTAGTCACATAAAACATTTTTCCCTTAAGCCTGGAACTGATGATTACACAACAAATTTTAAACTCTGTCCTAAGGATTATATAACAGCAATGTATCCTGCTTGAGGACAGTTTCTCCTTCCCGAAAACCTTCTGGCTAATCCTGTTATCTTAAAATGTAAATTATGGCAGTGGGTCTGGTAAAATGTTTTACAACCTTGAGACATTCTTTTAATTTATTGCAATAATTAATTTAGAAATATATGAGGGGAAGTTGCTCAGCTGTGTCCGACTCTTTGCGACCCCATGGACTGTAGCCCACCAGGCTTCTCTGTCCATGGGATTCTCCAGGCAAGAATACTAGAGTGGGTTGCCATTTCCTTCTCCAGGGGATCTTCCCAACCCAGGGATCGAACCCAGGTCTCCCACATTGCAGGCAGATGCTTTAACCTCTGAGCCACCAGGGCAGCTGTAAAAATATATATATAGCTGTAAAAATATATGACTCCCTTGCAAACACCAGCAAGGGGGGCATTCTCCATGCCCTTCTGATGTCTGTGTCAGAAGTTTTCTCTGAGCCTTTTCTTAACTTGAATAAAACTCTGCTACACAAAAGCTCTTGAGTGATCAAGCCTGGTCCCTGGTCCCGAAGCTAAATCTTCTTTGGAGATCACGAATCTGACATTGTTCACCATAAGCTATCACTACTCTCCACTCAGATCAACTACGAAAACTTGTGAATATAATCACTTGTTCCCTTCCACGCACACACGAAAGCAATTCTTGGTTTCATCTGTCATTCAGTTTCTTGTTTCAGCCTCACCATCTTGCCTCTGTTCTTTACACCATGAGTGTGTGTGACAGTCGCTCAGTCGTGTCTGACTGTTTGTGACCCCGTGGACTGTAGCCCGCCAGGCTCCTCTGTCCATGGGGTTTTCCAGGCAAGAGTACTGGAGTGGGTTGCCATTTCCTTCTCCAGGGGATCTTTCCGACAACAGGGATCGAACCCAGGTCTCCCACATTGCAAGCAGATCTTTACACCACACTTCATTTAAAGAAAAGTTTGTCCTGGTAGTTTTCTGAACTGAGGCAAGAAAAAGATCTTTAATGGCAAAAAAAAAAAAAAAAAAATGCAATGCCTGACCATTTCTAAAATCATTCATTGCAAAAATGAAAAAAGAAACTCTAACTGACCCATATTTAACTGAGTCTCTGTGTTAACGCCACCATTTTTCACTTTCCCTATGCAAGTTGCTTGCCTTCTACACAATTACTAGGCTACTTTCTAGGATACCCAAGAGCTTCCATTTTTACTCATTTGGTTCTTTATTTACCTATTCTTAAGTAGGTATATGCCTATCCTTTTTGCTTTAATTATACCCTTTCATTAAATTGGATGTGTGAAAAAAGAAAAACTTGTTTCATGTGAAAGCTAAGTTGAAGTTTTGGGTAAAAATGACCAAGGTGAGTCACTTTAAAAATGTTGCTGAGTTTGATATTGGTAGGTCAGTTGTCAAAGGCCTTAGAAAACCGTAGAAATTTAGACACATTCTTTACTTAGACAACTTCTCAGTCCACTTTAAAGAATCTGTCTCTCAAACTAGCCCCAGTTTCTCCCGTCTTGGATCCCCCCCTTATCCATCTGATCACCGTGTCATTTCTGCTCTCCTCTCCAGCAAGACTCCTAGGGAAAGCTGTCCATTTACAATTTCCAGTTCCTCTCTTCCCTGCTTCTTCTTCAGTCCATTATGACAGGCTTTCACCATGACGCTCCTCTAAAATCCGTCTTGTCAAGTCACTGATCCATTGGTCCATTTTCAGCTTTCATCTTGTTTAGCCAGTCAGAATCACCTGAAGAAGACAATTAACACTTCCTCCACGTGAAGCATCGGCTTGAATTTCTACGCACAGTTGACTTTCACATTCATATCTTCAGCCCAGACCTCTCCCCAGTGCCCTGACTCACAGCAACCAGCGTCCTATTCAGTGTCTGCACTTCACTGACAAAGGACAAAGCTACTATGTACAGAACCAAACTGGTGGATCCTGGCCCAATTTGCTTCACCCCAGTCTTTCCCTTGTTAATATAGGGAAATGCATTTTTCTGGTAACTCAGCCCACAAACCTCAGAGTTTTATTTTTTTAATTCTTTTTTTCTAACATCCTATATTCAGTTCAGTTCAGTCGCTCGGTCGTGTCTGACTCTTTGCGACCCCATGAGTCNTGATCTGAGCCACAGTCTGCTCCTGGTCTTGTTTTTGTTGACAGTATAGAGCTTCTCCATCTTTGACTGCATAGAATATAATCAATCTGATTTCGGTGTGGACCATCTGGTGATGTCCATGTGTAGAGTCTTCTCTTGTGTTGTTGGAAGCGGGTGTTTGCTATGACCAGTGCCTTTTCTTGGCAAAACTCTATTAGCCTTTGCCCTGCTTCATTCCGCCTTCCAAGGCCAAATTTGCCTGTTATTCCAGGTGTTTCTTGACTTCCTACTTTAGCATTCCAGTCCCCTGTAATTAAAAGGACATCTTTTTTCGGTATTAGTTCTAAAAGGTCTTGTAGGTCTTCATAGAACCGTTCAACTTCAGCTTCTTCAGCATTACTGGTTGGGACATAGACTTGGATAACTGTGATATTGAATGGTTTGCCTTGGAGATGAACAGAGATCATTCTGTTGTTTTTGAGATTTCATCCAAGTACTGCATTTTGGACTCTTTTGTTGACCATGATGGCTACTCCATTTCTTTGAGTGATTCCTGCCTGCAGTAGTAGATATAATGGTCTAAAGGCCCCAAATTTTCCACACTCTGTATCATTTCCATTTTTACAGATGAGAAAATGTTTTAAGTGTCTGAGGAGCTTTCCAGGGTCATAGCTAGGGAAGTANCTTTGAGTGATTCCTGCCTGCAGTAGTAGATATAATGGTCTAAAGGCCCCAAATTTTCCACACTCTGTATCATTTCCATTTTTACAGATGAGAAAATGTTTTAAGTGTCTGAGGAGCTTTCCAGGGTCATAGCTAGGGAAGTAGATGTTTAAACTATAGATGTGGTACAAAGTAATGAACAACTAACAGGAATAGGGATGTTAAATTTTCCTGTACATTGAAGAGGGCTTATCAACCCCTCTCTGGGTGGGAGCAAAGGAGAGGGAAGATGGTGGTTCCACATATATCAGGGAAGGAGAGCTTCACACAGAGGTGCATCTGTGTTGATTATTTAAGAATGAGAAGGACTTTTTCAGCCACAAAGACAGGGAAGAGCATTCTCTGCGGAGGGAATAGCAAATACAGATGTACTAAAAGAATATTTTGTATATGTGAAACTGCAACTTATTTTGTTTGTGAACTGTGACTGTTGAAAGTAAGTGACAGAAGATTTAGAGAAGCTAGAGAGGTAGACAGGTTTAAATTATGAAGTCATTTCTAAGTCTGGTTCAGGAGCATGGACTTTATTTTAATGATGGAAATTCAATGAAGTGTACAGGAGTTGTGAAAAGATAATTCTGATTTTAGCTTTGGAGAAGTGGGATGAGAGTCCAAGTTATTCTTCCACCTGAAATAAGCCAAAAGCCCACTAAATATATGAAATAGTGTTTAAGATAGAGGACATCAGGTAGTGAAAGAGAGTGAGCCCTGAGTGATGAGAAACCTGCAGTCAATCCCCCAAGTGTTCCAGGTGACCTACTTGAGAGAATTTCTGGAAAGTGGTCTGGGGATATCGGAACNCCCCTTCTCTTCCTGCCCTCAATCTTTCTCAGTATCAGGGTCTTTTCAAATGAGTCAGCTCTTCGCATCATGTGGCTAAAGTATTGGAGTTTCAGCTTCAACATCAGTCCTACCAGTGAACACACAGGATTGATCTCCTTTAGGGTGGAATGATTGGGTCTCCTTGCAGTCCAAGGGACTCTCAAGAGTCTTCTCCAATACCACAATCCAAAAGCATCAATTCTTTGGTGCTCAGCTTTCTTTTATAGTCCAACTCTCACATCTATACATGACCACTGGAAAAACCATAGCC
>SJYV01022055.1:3239-16366 GCA_006410875.1 Neotragus pygmaeus | reverse complement strand
TCAGCTTTCTTTTATAGTCCAACTCTCACATCTATACATGACCACTGGAAAAAACATAGCCTTGACTAGATGGACCTTTGTTGACAAAGTAAAGTCTTTGCTTTTTAATATGCTGTCTAGGTTAGTCATAACTTTCCTTCAAGGAGTAAGCATCTTTTAATTTCATGGTTGCAATAACCATCTGCAGTGATTTTGGAGCCCAGAAAAATAAAGTCAGCCACTGTTTCCCCATCTATTTTCCATGAAGTGATGGGACCAGATGCCATGCTCTTATTTTTTTGAATGTTGAGCTTTAGACCAACTTTTTCATTCTCTTTCTTCACTTTCATCAAGAGACTCTTTAGTTCTTCTTCACTTTCTGCCATAAGGGTGGTGTCATCTGCATATCTGAGGTTATTGATATTTCTCCCAGAAATCTTGATTCCAGCTTGTGCTTCCTCCAGCCCAGTGTTTCTCATGAAGTACTCTGCATATAAGTTAAATATCAGTATCTTATCAGTTAACAGCAAATCTTCCTGTTAACAATATATACAGCTGTGAAATTCCAGGAAGTCAATCCTTAGGTTGACATTTCACAATTAAATAATTAATTAGAATTCCGCATGATTTGAAGACTTTTCTGAGAGAAGGTACCTTGCTAAGGACTCTCAGAGATCCACTGCCCTCAGTCTTACAGACTGCCGGATCGGGATCAGTCATCCATCACCAGACCCTCTGATAAATTGCCTCCAGATAACTCTTGTCTCATCAAATGAAACCATAGAAAACTATAGCTGATAGTGTTTCCACTTGCACCTCCATGGGCAAATGACTTTAAACAAACACATCTATAAGCAGTAAGTCATGTCCAACTGTTTGAGACTCCTATGGGCTATAGCCCACCAGGCTCCTCTGTCCATGGGATTTCCCAGGCAAGAGTATTGGAGCAGGTAGGCGTTTCCTTCTCCAGGGTACCTTCCCAACTCAGCGATCGAACCCAGATCTCTTGCATTGCGGTCAGATTCTTTACCATCTGAGCTACCAGGGGAGCTTATCTATAGCATTCCTTATTAAATACTAGTAACCAAAGGTCTTTTAGATCTGTTTAAAAAAAAATGTCCTTTGAAGCTCACATAGACCCATGGGGTAGAGAAATGTCTTCTAGTCATACATATATTTTTTAAAGAGCTATGCTGATAGCAGCTAGACTTGAAACAGGAAGTACTGTTTAACTGCCTACATCCAGCAGTGACTGAGGCAAACCAACAAAAGAACCAGTTGCTACAATCTGTTTGTTAGACCTCAGCTCATCCTAAACTTGAATTCAACAACCTTCATAGGACAATAAGCTAACTATTTGCCAACTAGAAGACACTGATAGAGATCCAAGTATATTGCCCAGATAATGTAAGGCCTTGCTTCTGACCTTGTGTAATTACGTCTTTTCTTCTGGATGTACACATGCCCTAACCAGGTACTACTTCCTTTGTGATCAAGATACCTGAACCTGTTTGTCTCAGACTTAACCTTCCTGTGCTTTAGGATAGTATTTCCAGATTTGTGTGTACAGACACACTACTTCCATAGATACTTCCATAGATAACCAAGGTAGGATATTACAAACAACACATGAGCTTTAAAACAAGGCCATTCTTAGCTATGGAGGCAACCTACCTGGGAGAAATACTGACTCATTGTTTCTGTGAACAATCGAAGCACTGTTCCCAGTGGAAGAAAAGTGTGCAAACAGAAAAGATTGCAACAAATTGATCACTTTGAAAGTATTAATGAGAATAGTTTTGCTGCCAACGGAATACAGATCAGTCTCAACATGTTGTCAAAAGTCATGATGAACAATTTCCTTGCTCTAGATTTCTTCTTAGCCAGTGTCTGCACCACTGCTAACACTTTGTGTTGTTTTGGGCCAATAAAGCATGTGAGGTATAACAGACTCCATGTTGCCTCAAGGAAAAAAGGCGCCTTAAGGTTGTTTCTCATGCCCCTTGGGGTTTGTTTTCTTGGCCTGAGTTGGGCAGTTGGGGTTACTGTTTCCAAAGTATCTTACAGGGAATGATATTTGTTCCTGGTGTGTGTGTGTGTGTGTGTGTGTGTGTGTGTGTGTGTGTGTGTGTGTTTGACACAGAGAGCGAGGTCATGGTGCTGGTTTGATGATTTTATTCCAGAATCTTAAATTTTCTATCCAGTTTGCTCTCTTGCCCAACAAACACTGTGATGACATAACAACAAAAAAAGGTCAAGAAGATCTCTAAATATAGCTGACCAAGGAGAAATGTAGACCACCCCCAAGTAGTAAACATCGAGAAATTTAGCCTGCCCTGAACTGTTCAACTTCTCACAAGCAAGAGGGGGGATTAAGACTTGAATATACAAACGAATGCTTGAATGTACAAATAAACAATGACTAGGCAATAAACAGGCTTCCCTGATGGTAAAGAATCAGACTGCAATGCAGGAGACTTAGGTTTGATCCCAGGTTCGAGAAGATCCCATGGAGTAAGAAACGGCAACATGTTCCAGTATTCTTGCCTGGGAAATCCCATGGACAGAGTAGCCTTGGCAGGCTACAGTCTATGGGGTCACGAAAGCGTCGGAAATGATTTAGTGACTAAAATCAAAAGCCTGTATTTGATCTATAAAAATGGCAGTTTAAATCTAATCATTAATCCCATTCATTGAGGAAGCTCTAATAAAAGAAAAGTGAATCATAGGTGACTGTTTCCTAAACTAGATGTAAAAGATAAGATTGAATCAGACATATTTTTCTAAGAAAACAAACGCAATATTTGAATACTATTTGCCTTTATACTAATAAATCAATTTTAGGTATGTGCTTATAATATCATTATCCTATTGACCTTGGCAGGTTATTGAAACAAGCTTTGGCTTATTAGTTCTCTAGTGGCCATGATATAAGCATGAGTTTTTATCATTTATTGTTCACATGAATTAAAGACTGCAAAAATATCTTTGTGAAAGATGATGTATCACTAAGTCCTCATTTTCAATTATTGTTATTTCTTTTATCAACATGTATTGGATTCATAAAAGTGAATACAAGCTGAAAATCATTTCATGAGAAAATAATCCCTTTAAATCGGTTATAGTTTTATATACCTTCCTTTAGTATCTATGTTCATAATAAAAATCTGTGTCAAATATTTCTTCTGTTATTAGTAATCATATTGGCTAAAATTGAGAGCAAAATACAATATTAACTTACTTTTGATTTGTTCCAAGTGTTCCTTTAGATTATATCACCTTTTATGGTAATTTATATGAATAAAAAATACTGAAATTCAACAGCTTTCCTTTAACTGGTTGGATTTTTTTCCTCTAACTAAAAAGCATTTAAAAAAAGCATATTTAAGTCTATTTTTAGAGATATTCCCTCATGCAAAAATTTTTAATTGCTAAATGTGATCTAACCTAATTTCACTTCCTATCAAGTCCAAATATATGAATGAAAAGTATGATCTTTTGGATTATTTGGAATGTATAGTTTGGATCCTCTTGACATCCTATTCCCAAGTCTAATTATATGAAAAGGATACAGACATGAATAAGTCAATATGATCATGGACTGTGTAGTACTATAATATTTACTATTAATAATCTGCATATAAATGGACATGCACAGTTCAAATCTGATGTTCAAGAGTCAACTATACTGCATTTTTTTGTCAGCTATTGGACATTTGGGTCATTCTACTTTGTACTTATTATCAGTAATCCTGCCATGAAAACTTGTATGCAGGTTTTAGTGTGGCTGGTTCTTTTAGATAACCCAAGAATTGACCCTCTTATCTGGAGTCCTAAAAGACATAGGGGCTGAATTGCTAGAGCATATGGTAAATCTGTATATAAATCACATATAAGAAATATGTGAGTAAGTCTGTGTGTGGGGAGGTGTGGGGTGGGCAGGTTGGTACCTGTGTATGCAATGGACTGTTTTATGAGATGAAAGTAATAGAAGCGAAATCATTCAATGGAAATTAAATATAAAAATAGTCATATTTTAACAATAATTATGTTTATTTTAGTTTTTTTACACACAAAATAGACCTAGAGACATGGCATTTATAGTCTGTGATATCTTTTTAAAGTATTAAATCAAAAGTACTCTTCTTAACTTACTCTTTCACCTATATCCCAAGCCTAAATTCTATTTATTACTTATTCTAATGAAAAACAACAACTTTGTTGCATTTAAGTCTTTCTCATTCTCTTATATGTATTTTAGCATTAATCAACAATCATACCATTGTTTCCTTTATATAGTTCATAATATATTCCTGCTCATGTGCTTCAGTCAGTTGAGAAAGACCAGCCTGCCACCTACCTGTATAGAATGGATGAGAAGAATATCAGATCACATGATCTCCTGAACAGGCAAAGTGGTACAGCAAAGCTGAAGGAGCGAAAACACACCTCGGTCAGAGCTCATTCACTACTGGCCTCACTTAGAACCACAGTTGTTGCTAAGTCGTGTCTAGCTCTTTGTGACCCCATGGACTGCAGCATACCAGGCTTCCTTGTCCTTCACTGTCTCCTGGAGTTTTCTCAAACTCATGTCCATTGAGGCTTCCCTGGTAGCTCAGATGGTGAAGAATTTGCCTGCAATGCAGGAGACCCGGATTTGATCCCTGGGTTGGAAAGATCCCTTGGAGAAGGAAATGACAACCCATTCCATTATTCTTGCCTGGAAAATACAATGGACAGAGGAGCATGGCACGCTATAGTCCATAGGGTCTCAAAGAGTCAGACACGACTGAAGTGACTTAGCACGTGTCCACTGAGTCTGTGATGCCATCCAACCAACTCATCCTCTGTCATCCTTTTCTCCTCCAGCCCTCAGTCTTCCCGTGTATCAGAGTCTTTTCCACTGAACTGGCTCTTAGCATCAGGTGGCCAAACTATTGCAGCTTCAGCTTCAGCATCAGTCCTTCTAATGAATATTTGGGTTGATTTCCTTTAGGATTCACAGCTTTGATCTCTATTCAGCCCAATGAACTCTAACGAGCTACTCGTGGAGAGTGGAGAGTGATCAGCTCATGGAGAGGAATTGGTAAGGTGAGTTAATATCTTAGTAAATTTACTACATCAGATGGCAGATCAATACATAAATTATACAACAATGTCATTCAATGTGAATTTCCAGCAACAATAGGCAGATTTTTGATGATAAGCTTCTCTTTTATATCCTTTCACTTATCTATTAGTTAAAAATGCAAATCCAAGCCTCTAATATGGAGAAAATATTCACTCAATACTACTTAAAAATTAAAAGACAAACTTGCTCTGATAATGCTGCCACCAACATTCAGAAATATATGTGTATTCACGTGCTTCTTTCTTTCCAGCAAATTTAGACTATTCAGTATATGCAGAATCTCCAGTGGCATTCTGATGCTGATGCATCAAATTTCAGGCTGAAATTTACAATATTAAAAACAAGCATTTTTACAGAGTAACTTTCTGCAGTTATTACATTTTGCATAATTGTCTTGACTGATGTCGGATAATGGTTTTCAACAAGTGTCCTCTACCATTCAATGATGAATTTAGAAAAAATAGGAAGCATGTCAATATCAGAGAGGTATTTATTATTATTATTTTTTTAGCTGCTGGAGTATGCAGGATCTTAGTACCCTTACCAAGGATTGAAACAATGTCTGCTGCATTGGGAGCATGGAGTCTTAATCACTAGAAAACCAGGGAAGTCCCAGTGTAGTATTCTTAAAGTATGCTTTCATTTCTCTGAAAAAATTTTAACTAAAAATAAGTTATAATTAACGAATAACCTTGAATCTGATGCTTCATCATAACTGTCATAACCTTGGATAAATAACTTATCTTCTTTAGGCTTCAGATGTAGAGTAAGGGAGTTAACTCAAATGATTCATAATATCCTTTAAAGATAAGACTTCCATGATAATCGTTTGAAATAGCAGACTCATTTCCTTCAGGCAACAAACATTTTATTAATAATCAGACTCAGATTAAAGTCATCTGTTTAGTGGCATCCCTGAAAAAATGTGATTTCTAATTTAACCCATGTTCCATTCTCCCCACCTCTCCAAAAAATCCTGAACGTAATCAATTCACACATATACAAATATTGACGTTAATAAAAATGACAGTCTGACACAAAAAATTAATGATTGATCAGGAACGTATTTGCACTGTCTGTGTCTTTCTTGTCTTTGGGATTCCCAGGTGGCACCAGTGGTAAAGAACCAGCATGCCAATGCAGGAGATATAAGAATGTGGGTTCAGCCCCTGGGTCAGGAAGATGCTGTGGAGGAGGGCAGGGCAACCCACTCCAGTGCTCTTGCCTGGAGAATCCTATGGACACAGGAGTCTTGGGGGGCTACAGTTCATAGGGTCACAGAGTTGGACACAACTGAAGCAACTTAGCATGCATGCATGCAGCATGAGGGCCTAATGGTTCTGTATTATTCAGTTCAGTTCAGTCACTCAGTCGTGTCTAACTCTTTGCAACCCCATGGACTGCAGCACGCCAGGCTTCCCTGTCCAGCACCAACTCCCAAAGTTCACTCAAACTCATGTCCATTGAGTCAGTGATGACATCCAACCATCTCATCCTCTGTTGTCCCCTTCTCCTCCTGCCTTCAATCTTTCCCAGCATCAGGGTCTTTTCAAATGAGTCACTTCTTCGCATCAGGTGGTCAAAGTATTGGAGTTTCAGCTTTAACATCAGTCCCTCCAATGAACACCCAGGACTGATCTCCTTTAGGATGGACTGGTTGGATCTCCTTGCAGTACAAGAGACTCTCAAGAGTCTTCTCCAACACCACTGGTCAAAAGTATCAATTCTTCGGTGCTCAGCTTTCATTAATAGTCCAACTCTCACGTCCATACATGACTACTGGAAACACCATAGCTTCAACGAGACAGATCTTTGTTGGCAAAGTAATGTCTCTGCTTTTTAATATGCTGTCTAGGATGGTCATAACTTTTCTTCCAAGGAGCAAGCATCTTTTAATTTCATGGCTGCAGTTACCATCTGCAGTGAATTTGGAGCCCTACAAAAATAGTCTGTCACTGTTTCCATTGCTTCCCCATCTATTTGCCATTATTAACATTGAGCAAAAGATTAGAGTATAAACTATCCAGCAACATCAGATATTTCATATAATTTTACCCTTACATGTAATTTTGGCCACAGTTTAAAAAAAAAAAAAAAGATAACTCAGTATTTGTCTCATGAAATGACCATCAGAGTCCCTTGACAAATGCAGTTAAAACAGTACAATATCAGGCACACAAGACATACACTAATGTGGGTTCTTTTATTCCTATAGGAGTGCATTTTATCCTGTCACTCATCTCCTCTGACAGTGGGACAGGTGCTCTTCCTACAGACACGAGGTGTTTGTCTCCTCCCCTGAAACTGGGCGGGGATTCTGGCCCTAACTGATCAATGGAGCAAAGCTGAAGTGATGCCATCGACCTTCTGAGGCAACACTATTCAAAGAACAAAACTTCTTCTTGGTTCTCTCACTCTTTCTCCCCATTCTCTCTCATGCTCACAGGGCACCAGCCATATGAGGAAACCCCATGAAGGTGTCCAGCTGAAGGTCCCAGGTAAGTTTTCAGCCAATAGATAACATGACACCCAGATGCGCGGGTGGATTAGCCTCAAGCGGTCCAGGCTCACAACCTTCACATCTTCCACCAGAGGCTCCATGATGGAGCATAGGAGATCTGACCTTACTGAGACCCCTTCAATTCCTCACTTGCAGAATCTGACAGATCAAGAAAGGATTATTATTGTTTTAACCCACATAATGTCATGACAATTTGATGTACAGGAAAAGGTAAGTAACACAACTCTCTTGAATTTTCTTCAGTGATAAAACCTTTCCAATGGACACCCCTTCAGCACAACTGTTACTTAATTAATGTTGGTTGATTTGAATGAAAACAAATTTTATTTCACAAACATAGATCAGCATATACCCCACATACCAGAATCAGATAAAATTATTGAATAAATATCACTATAATAAAGATATTATAGTGATCTTTATTATAGATCATTGGTGGTTTGTTGGCTAAGACTCCACACTCCCAGTGCAGAGAGCCCAGGTTTGATTCCTGGTCGGGGAACGAACATCCCACAAGCTGCGATGAAGACTCAGTACAGCCAAGTAAATAAATACATTTTAAAAGACAATGATAGTTCTAATACTGGGCCCCAAAACGTGAGGGAGTAAACACAGACGATATAAAATGACAGGTAACGCCAGAGTACATGGACTTCTGAGGTGGCTCAGTGGTAAAGAATTTGACTGCCAATGCTGGAGACGTGGGTTCGATCCCTGTATTTAGCAGATACCCTCGAGGAGGAAATGGTGACCCACTCTAGTATTCTTGCCTGGAGAATCCCGTGGACAGAGTAGCCTAGTGGGCCACAGTCCATACGATCACAAGGACTTGGACAGGGCTACAAAGTCACAGTATATATGCTTTATATCTGTTGTCAAATGCTAGCGAAAACATATAACTTACAAAACTCATATTGTTTTTTATCTTAAATTATTAGTATTGCAGAAGAATTTCTTTTTAATTTTTGGGCATGCCATACGGTATGTAGGATCTTCGTTCCTCCACTGGGGATCAGACCCACAACCCCTCCACTGGAAGCGTGGAGTCTTAACTTCTGGACCACCAGGGAAGTACCTCAAAGAATACTTTAATATAAATGACTCATTTCTCTGTTGTGTTGCCACCCCCACTGAGCCTTAGCCAGAAGCACAGTGGCAGCCTGTGATCCCACTAACATAGCGTCCCACCAGGGTTACACCCTTTACAGCCAAGGAGGCATAGGAATAAGACCATTTCTATGAGATCAACTAGTCTCCTCACATACCTCACCACCCAGAGGTGACTGGTCCAAGAGAAGGCTGGAATGGCCTGGTAGGGACACTGCTGGAGCGCCATCTCAGAGGCAACATGCCCCAAGGATGGGTGCACTCCTCCCAAGATACAGCACACACTTCAAGTCAAAAGCCTTTCTATGTAACTGAGTCTCTGAGAAGAACACACTGGTCAGGCATCAGAGAGTAGACAGGAGAGTCTCATTTTATTAATTGGCTTTTCTGTCCCTACTATGCAGGTTCCATAGTCCTAGTCCCCAAAGAGAGGACCCCTCCACCAGGGACACACCAGCTGTCACTGTCCAACAGGTCCTTTGGGCAAGAAAGAAGTGTATTCATTTCCCAGGTTTGTTGCTGTTGTTGTCCAGTCCCTAAGTCATATCTGACTCTTGGCGACCCCAAGGCACGCCAGGCATCCCTACCTTTAACCATCTCCCAGAGTTCATCAGAGTTCATCTCCATTAAATTGATGATGTCATCCAACCCACTCATCCTCTGCTGCCCTCTTCTCCTTTTGCCTTCAATTTTTCCCAGCATCAGGGTCTTTTCCAATGATGCTGTGTGCATTGGGTGGCCATAGTATTGAAGCTTCAGCTTCAGTATCCATCTTTCCAATGAATATTCAGGGATGATTTCCCTCAGAACTGATTGGTTTGAATTCCTTGCTATCCAAGGGACCCTCAAGAGTCTAGTTTTGCCATAATACAAACAACCACGTATGGGGGCTTAAATCAACAAAAATGTATTCTCCCATGGTTCGGGAGTCTTGAAGTCTGAAATCAAGGTGTCAGTAGGGCTCTGCTTCTGAAAGCTCCAGGAAGACTCGATTTTTGCTTTTTCCCAGCTTCTGGTGTCTCCATGGAGTCCTTAGCTGCATCTCAAATTTCTGCCTTTGTCTTCCCATGTCTTCTTCCTTGTGTGCATCTGTGCATTCTTTCCTCTAATAGGGACCCCACACTGGATTTAAGGCCACCCTAACCCAGTCTGACTTCATCTTCAGTTCACTGTTGACATCAACAAATATTCCATTTCCAAATTACATCACAATCTGAGCTTCCAGGTGTACATGGCTCTTCAGGAGAAACTATGCACACACTACAAGGAATCACACTCCTGGCAGAGGCCACTGACTTTGATCATCAGAAGAGTGGGAAAATTTGTTGTACCATGGGAGTAGGAGGGAACATAGTTCATACTGGAAAATCCCTGAATATGATTTTATTATTGTTAATATTCTCTCAGAAACATATATTTTCCTATTAATAATTTACATTCAGTAAAATTAATTTGGGTAGTACTGGTCTATCAGATGTCACTAGGTTATTGGACATAATTTTTAGCTCAAAGGAAAGTCTAACTTCCAGGATTAATATATGAGAAACACAACTTTGTTCTTCTAAATCATCTTGGTAACCCATATGGTGTTTACTCGAGCAGCTCATAATATTTCAAGGCAGGAGACTCATATTTCATATTAGTGAAGCTTGCAAAAGCTATTCTCCAAATTGTAGAGAATTGGTGTTAAAAACTGCATCTACACATGAGGTCAGGCTTCCAAGTAATATTTCTTACCGAGATAAGGGATAGCCTTACAAGTTCTTCCTCTTATATCTATACAATTATGCATTTGAATGTCATAAATACACTCCCCTTTACTCACGAACAGGAGCTTTATCTTCCAGTTGCCTGACCCCAATATCTTCAAAATAGTGTAATACACTCTGGCCCTGGTCATATTATGTTATGTGACAGTCATCAGTGTTTCCTTGAAATAAAACCTTCCCAGGGCAAAGCCCCAGAATAAGTTCACCTACAAGTTAGCCTTATAACATTTGAAGAGTGGAGTTTCTTTAGTTTGGGACACTTCCCTGGTGGTCTACTGGTTAAGATTCTACACTTGGAAGTGCAGGTTTGATACCTGGTCTGGGAACCAAGACCCCACATGCCTTGCAGTACAGCCAAAAATTAGCAAAGAAAAGAATAAACAAAATTAACTTCATTTAAAAAATTTTGGTAGAAAGTGTGAAGAGAGTTAGTAGTAGATAATGCATAGATTGCTTTTTCACTCTTTTAACTCTGAAAATCCAGAGTTTGATTTTTCAAGTCCAAAAGAGAAATGAAAAAACAAATTAAAAAAAACCAGAAGAGACCCCAAACCAAGGTCATGTTTCAAAATCCTGCTCACCTTGAAGTAGGAAATCTACCATCCATGTGTCTCATTGCCCTAGAATTTCACCCTTCCATCCTCTTGGGCATGCTGTGTGCAAACTCCTCATTACCTACAGGCAACAAGTAAAGGGAGGTTGTGTGTTGATTTCTGGAACATTATGAGATTGTATGGATGCAAACATGAGTACATGTAACATATGGCTAAAAATCATAAATGTATGTGATATATGAAAAAGTAGCTAAATGTTCTAATTTGTTAAAATGTAGGTTTTCTCTGAAAAATCAAAAAAAAACTTTGGTGAAAGGAAAAAAACATAGAATTTTGGTCTGGATCCTAACAAAAGCACAGTTATTGATTGAGGCAACCAAATGAGATGAAAGAGATACTGAGTTGAGGAAGGGCATTTTACACGAAAAAAAAATGATGGAGAAAACTACTCAGAAAATATTGACTCTCCCCCCACCCATAATGGAAAATCCTATCGAAAAATCTTATATGGGACATCATACTTTATGGCAAAATTTTAGACTCATTAAAATTCAGTGTAATGAGATAAAGAAAAAATGCACAAGAATACAAAAGGGAAGATACCAACTTGGTGGTTTGTTAACAGTACAATCGCCTACTTTAGAAAGTCAAAAACAGCACTCCTTAAATATCCAGTACCATTTTCTTCTCTATTTTACCTCAGAGATCTTATTAACTTACAATATGATGACATAATATGCAAAAAAGAATTTCTGTATTTGCTGTCTTTATCCTCCTAAAATATCAGTTCTGTGAGGTAAGAAATATTGCTCTATCCCCAGTTGCTAGCACATGGCCTGTCAATGGATTGGTATTTAGTAAATAATTGATGAGCTGATGAATGAATGAGGAAATGATGGGTCCAAGAGAGTGAACTTGAAGGGTGATTGACTGAAAGAGAGCTAAACCTTCAATTATCATTACAAACAATCAATAGATGGTAGCTGAATTGGATAAACCAAGAATCAGCAGAGAAAGTTATTAGAAGTAAACACAGTAAAAAATGGATGAATGAACTAGTATTTAGTCTATTAAGCAAATTGATTCAAAACTGTAAATCTAGACTGAAAAACTTTTTAGCAATTAGGGAAACAAAATTTCTGATAAGACTTTATCAAGAAATACATATAAGATTCTAAGTTAAAGGCATATGGATTACCTATTATTAAATTTTGCTGGTACTAGAGGGAATTTTAGCTTTAAATATAGCAGACAGTTAAATACGCACACGTTGCCTGAATATTCCTGAATATTGCTGAATATTTACAGTTACTGTAAATCTGTCTGTTAAATTAGAAATTTCATGTGTCAAAAACTTTAGCATATTGACAGTTAGCGAAGATATATAAGAGTTCAGTTCAGTTCAGTCACTCAGTGGTCTCCGACTCTTTGCAACCCCATAAATCACAGCACACCAGGCCTCCCTGTCCATCGTCAACTCCGAGAGTCTACTCAAACTCATGTCCATCGAGTCAGTGAGGCCATACAGCCATCTCATCCTCGGTCGTCCTCTTCTCTTCCTGCCCCCAATCCCTCCCAGCATCAGGGTCTTTTCCAATGAGTAAACTCTTTGCATGAGGTGACCAAATATTGAAGTTTCAGCTTCAGCATCAGTCTTTTCAATGAACACCCAGGACTGAACTCCTTTAGGCTGGACTGGATGGATCTCCTCACAGTCCAAGGGACTCTCAAGAGTCTTCTCCAACACCACAGTTCAAAAGCATCAATTGTTCGGCACTCAGCTTTCTTCACAATCCAACTCTTACATCTATATATGACCACTGGAAAAACCATAGCTTTGACTAGATGGACCTTTGTTGGCAAAGTAATTTATCTGCTTTTCAATATGCTACCTAGGTTGATCATAACTTTTCTCCCAAGAAGTAAGCGTCTTTTAATTTCATGTCTGCAATCACCATCTGCAGTGATTTTGGAGCCCCCAAAAATAAAGTCTGACACTGTTTCCCCATCCATTTTCCATGAAGTGATGGGACCAGATGCCATGAGCTTCGTTTTCTGAATATTGA
>SJYV01022051.1:0-15477 GCA_006410875.1 Neotragus pygmaeus | reverse complement strand
ATCTATAGATTGCTTTTGGTAGTATACTCATTTTCACTATATTGATTCTTCCAATCCATGAACATGGTAATATTTCTCCATTTATTAGTGTCTTCTTTGATTTCTTTCACCAGTTTCACCAGTTTCTTTTATAGTTTTCTATAATAGGTCTTTTGTTTCTTTAGGTACATATATTTCTAAGTATTTTATTCTTTTGTTGCAATGGTGAATGGAATTGTTTCCTTAATTTCTCTATTTTCTATTATTAGTGTATAGGAATGCAAGGGATTTCTGTGTGCTTATTTTTTGTCCTGCAACTTTACTATATTCATTGATTAGCTCGAGTAATTTTCTGGTGGAGTCTTTAGGGTTTTCTATATAGAGGATCATGTCATCTGCAAACAGTAATAGTTTTACTTCTTCTTTTCCAATTTGGATTCCTTTTATTTCTTTTTTCAGCTCTGATTGCTGTGGCCAAAACTTCCAAAACTATGTTGAATAGTAGCGGTGAAAGTGGGCACATTTGTCTTGTTCCTGACTTTAGGGGAAATGCTTTCCGTTTTTCACCATTGAGGATAATGTTTGCTGTGTGTTTGTCATATATAGCTTTTATTATGGTGAGGTATGTTCCTTCTATTCCTGCTTTCTGGAGAGTTTTTATCATAAATGGATGTTGAATTTTGTCAAAGGCTTTCTCTGCATCTATTGAGATAATCATATGGCTTTTATTTTTCAATTTGTTAATGTAGTGTATTACATTGATTGATTTGTGGATATTGGAGAATCCTTGCATCCCTGGGATAAAGCCCATTTGGTCATGGTGTATGATATTTTTAATGTGTTGTTGGATTCTGATTGCTAGGATTTTATTAAGGATTTTTGCACCTATGCTCATCAGTGANCGATTGATTTGTGGATATTGGAGAATCCTTGCATCCCTGGGATAAAGCCCACTTGGTCATGGTGTATGATATTTTTAATGTGTTGTTGGATTCTGATTGCTAGGATTTTATTAAGGATTTTTGCACCTATGCTCATCAGTGATATTGGCCTGTAGTTATCTTTTTCTGTGGCATCTTTGTCAGGTTTTGATATTAGGGTGATGGTGGCCTCATAGCATGAGTTTGGAAGTTTACTTTCCTCTGCAATTTTCTGTAAGAGTTTCAGTAGGATAGGTGTTGGCTCTTCTCTAAATTTTTGGTAGAATTCAGCTGTGAAGCCGTCTNTTATATTTATTATATATATTTATATATATAAATTTATATTATATATATATATTGAATAATGCAATAAATGAGATAAAAAACACCCTGGAGGCAACAAATAGAATAAAGGAGGCAGAAGATAAGATTAGTGAAGTAGAAGATGGAATGGTAGAAATAAATGAATCAGAGAGGAAAAAAGAAAAACTAATTAAAAGAAATGAGGACAATCTCAGAGACCACCAGTACAGTATGAAATGCTCCAACATTTGAATTATAGGAGTCCCAGAAGAAGAAGACAAAAAGAAACACCACGAGAAAATACTTGAGGAGATAATAGTTGAAAACTTCCCTAATATTGGGAAGGAAATAATCACCCAAGTCCAAGAAACCCAGAGTCTGAAACAGGATAGATCCAAGGTGAAACAACCCAAGACACATACCAATCAAATTAACAAAGTCAGACACAAAGAACAAGTATTAAAAGCAACAAGGGAAAAACAACAAATAGCACACAAATGGATTTCCATAAGGAAAACAGCTTATTTTTCAAGAGAAACACTTCAGGCCAGGTGGGAATGGCAGGACATACTTAAGTGATGAAAGAAAATAACCTACAGGCCAGATTACTGTACCCAGCAAGGATCTCATTTAAATACGAAGGAGAAGTCAAAAGCTTTACAGACAAGCAAAAGCTGAGAGAATTCAGCACCACCAAACCAGCTCTCCAACAAATGCTAAAGGATATTATCTAGACAGGAAACAAAAAAACAGTGTATCAACCTGAATTCAAAACAATAAAGTAAATGGCAATGGGATCATACTTATCAATAATTACCTTAAATTAAAATGGGTTGAATGCCCCAACCAAAAGACAAAGACTGGCTGAATGGATACAAAAAGAAAACTCTTATATATGTTGTCTACAAAAGACCCACTTCAAAGTAAGGACACATACAGACTGAAAGTGAAGGGCTGGAAAAAGACACTCCATGCAAATAGAGACCAAAAGAGACAAAGAAGGATACTACATAACGATCAAAGGGTCAATCCAAGAAGAAGACATACCAATTGTAAATATATATGCACCCAACATAGGACCACCGCAATATGTAAGACAAATGCTAACAAGGATGAAAGGGGAAATTAACAATAACACAATAATAGTGGGAGAATTTAATACCCCACTCACACCTATGGATAGATCAACTAAACAGAAAACAAAGAAACACAAACTTTAAATTATACAATAGACCAGTTAGACCTAATTGATATCTATAGGACGTTTCACAACAAAACAATGAGTTTCACCCATTTCTCAAGGGCTGGCAGAACCTTCTCCAGAATAGATCACATCCTGGGCCATAAATCTAGCCTTGGTAAATTTAAAAAAAAAAAAAAACTGTAATCATTCCAAGCATCTTTTTCTGACCATAATGCAGTAAGATTAGATCTCGTTTTTATACTTTTTTGTCTTCTTTCCTTTCTTATTTTCTCCATATTTGTACAGCCTGGGCCATCTCCTCTCTTATGCCGCTAAGTAGCTTCAGTCGTGTCTGACTCTGTGCAACCCCAGAGACGGCAGCCCACCAGGCTCCGCTGTCCCTAGGATTCTCCAGGCAAGAACATTGGAGCGGGTTGCCATTTCCTTCTCCTCTCTTATAAACTCATCTATATCCATATCTGCAGGCAAAAACAGACCAAGAGCTGTGTGGGGAGAACCAAAGAAGAATTTATTCATGGGACATGAATAAAGGTTGGTGGCCCTTGCTATTCATCATGAGTGTTCTTCAGTAGGATCACGTTCCCCTGCCCTTCTGTGTGCCCACCATCCCCAGGTTTGCCATGACCACGGACGAATCTTCGGCCAGTGGAATTTGAGTAGAGGTCATATGTCACAAATGGAAGTATTATTTTCTGTACCACTAGCTGGAATGCAGATATGACAGGAGCTGGAGCAGCCATGTTAGACCTGAAGTAAGTAGCAAAGGTGGAAGATGTGCCAAGAAAGAAGTGGGCCCTCATCTCTGTGGAGAGACCTGCACTAAGATTATATGAAAGAGAATTGAGATTGCGTTGTATTTAAGGCAATGTTATTTAGAGTTTGATTACAGTCGTGGTTGAACCTGTAACCTAACACTCAGAATAGCTGATCTTTGTGTTAGCATTTTCTTGACATTAGGGTCTGAATGAGACAATATCTACTAATGTATACTTAGAAGTGAGTCAAGTGACAGCCCTGCCCTCTGGAAGCTGTTATCGAGTGTGGGATTCAGAAATTCAAGCAAGAACAAAGCCACATGACAAGGCACTTTCAAGACCTGTAGGATCAGCCTTCCCAAGAAGGGAGAACCTGAGGTTATCAAGAGGCTGAATATGCTTTGGCCTCAGGAACATGTCCACAGACTGGTTATCACCAGGAGAATCATATGTCAGGGGCACCACCAATGCCTCTGACTATCTCCATGTACTTGTTCTCAGGAGTAGAAATGCCTAGGAACTGATAGAACAAAGAAACAAGTAATGACTCTTGTTTCATCTTGCCCTGTGTGAATCCTATGGACCTTTGACCACACTGATTTCTGCCCAGAAAAATTTCCTCTTTTGCTTCCTCAAAGGTGACTTGTGAATTACATCAGCACCTGACTGTGAAGCCTGGTGGATGGAACTCAACTCACAATCAGCTAGGACCCAGAGATGTCCAGCCTTGTCCTGAATTTCTGTCCTTTTTCTCCAACCAGATTCATAAAGCAAAATCCCTAAAAAATATAAGGGTGATTGCAATTATCTCAAGGCCTTTGAATCCCCAAGGTCTATTTGGAGCATCAAAGAGGGAACACATTCCCCTGCATCCAGGCTAGTCTCAGACCTCAGCCTCCCTCAGCCAGGGGTTCCCTGAGAAAATGTAAGACACTTATCTAAGTTGCCAGAAGGCTAAGAAGAGTTTCTCACTGTGAATGCAGGTTCATGTTATCCAGTCACCCAAAGGTCTGTGTTGTCTGAATGAGGAGTGGGAATTCTGAGGATTCTGAGTTGGGAGTGAGTCAGTCACCACCTGCACGACTGCCTCCTTGGATCACTACAGCTGAAGCTCCCCTGCTGTGCCTGGAACCCAGAAGAAACAGCCTGTAGTATTGCTTTCCTGCTTCTACAAGAAGGCAGGTCTGCTGATAACATCAGAACCAGACTTGAGGGGCAAAGGGAAAGGAACTTCCACTTTGCTGCTTGCAGATATCTGAGAGCTGCCCAGCAGGGGATGCAATTGAGTTTTACCTCATCTTTCCATTTCTGGATGTTCCTGGATCCCAAGTCTTCACTAACTTACCTGCATCTTTAGAATAAGTCATACCACCCAGGGTTCAGTTTCCTACCTCTTGGATGAGGGAGACTGGACTTGCTCCAGAACACTTGTTCCAGACTGAAGTTCAGCACCAATCAGTGGACAAGAGGCTCAGAGGTGCGTGTTGCTGAGGATGCTGAGGCTGCCTCTGGTAGGCAGGGGGCTGTAACTGTCTGGTGATGTTCATGGGTCCTGGGATCAAAACTGGTAGTGGTAGACCACTTGGCACACAGCCTCTGTGACACTGAGGACCTTAGAGGCCTTGTCCCCTGGAACTTACCATCATTTGGATTCTGTGGGATGAGATCAGGTACTTAAAAGTCAGATGCTACCCAAGGGGAAGACTGTAGATTCCTCAACAGAAAACCAAATTAGGCTGATGAATTATCTCTGCTAAAAAACTCGGAGAACTAGATATGCCAGGACTCTTAGACAAATGTTGTAGTATTTTAAAGACCATTAAAGTAGGTCATCTTTTGGATGACCTGCCATTTGCTTTCTGGCTTGGGATGATCCCCACAATTAGAGTGGAATCAAAGGGCTCTGGGGGATGTGGTCCCTCTCCCTGTGACTCATTAGCAGTGAGTACAGCTCTCTCCCCTCCACATCTGGAGCAGGAATTCCAGCAGGAAGGACGTGACCTCCAAGTTTAACCAGAAGACACAGGTATGTCTGGCCCTCAAGTAGGTGCTATTCTTTTCCCATTGCTTCTTCCTTCCCTCCTGGGTCCTGTGAAAGCTACCCATCTCCTGGTTATTGGGTCGTGAATTCCTCCTCCCTTCTCTTGCAAATATCCATGCAGTCCCACTTGTGGCTTCCTCTCTACCCAGGCCCAATCCCTCACATGCAGATGGCACTAAAGAAGGGGAAACCAAGGAGGTGTCTGCCCAGTTCATTCTTTCTATAAATGTCTACATTCCTTCTGCTTCCAGACCTTGTCCTGAATCATTAACATCTCCAGCTAGATGACTCAGCTTAGCAGGGTAATGGAGATGCAGATGGTGGGGGGCAGTAAGGTTGTCAGGTGTGGGGGACAGTTTTCAGATGACAAGAGATGAGTTGGAGTAAGGAGCATATTGTCCTCCAACCACTCATTCATTGGAGACCTGCCTGAATCTTCTATCTTGGGCCCCTCAGGGTATCTCTAAGACAGAAAGTTCAAAATGGACTTTCTATAAACTTCTTACTACAAAATGGTTTCAAACATAACAACTAAAATAAAGAAGAGTATCATAAACCCTATATTTTGTCATTTGGCATCAAAAACTACAAAACTAACCTCTTAGTCCCACAGATTGCCATAGACTGGAGACTATGTAACATCAAGGTGATGGTCAATTGGTTTCCCAGTGAAGACATTCTTGACTTGCATCAGTCTTTCTCTATTTGCTATCTTCTCACATGTGGTGGTTGAAGGGAACAAGAAGAGGGAGAATAAGAGAGAAAAAGAGGGAGAGGCTAATCCTATCATGAGGGACCACCATCAAAACTCTATGTCAACCTTGGTACCTCCCAAAGGCCCTACTTCCTAATACCATCACATTGGGAGTCAAGGGTGGACACAATTCAATCCATAGCAGCTACGCAGATCTGTTTTTAAATCAAGACAGACACTCATTTCATTCTATCTTTTACTTCTTATTCATTTTTCCTGAATTGTTTTAGGGACAAGATGAACAATTCACAAAATGTACGTAATGAGTATTTGGGGTAAAATAATGGGATGTTAAAAAAATGGTCTTTGTTCCCAAAAAAATTAACATTTAATATCCAGTCCATGTGCAAACTTTCCTGATTCTCAAAAAGCAGATGTCTTTTCACAGCTTATTGAAAGAATGTACTCATATGTTGCACTTAGTTGTTCTCCTTTAAGATGAAATAACTGTTCCTATCACAATTTTAATGTTATCCATTTGTTCAGAAACTAGGCGGAAGCAGGGTGGTTTGTCTTACAGAATGTTCCACTATTGGGTTTAGAGCAGGAGTCCACAATACCAGCACAGTGGGTCAGGACCAGTACCAGTCCTTGGTCTATTAATAACCAGACCTCCACAGCATGAGATGAGCTGCAGGCCAGTGAGTGAGGCTTCATCTGTATTATATGTGCTCCCCATCACCCTCTCATCACCCCCTAGAAGGGACAGTCTAGCTTGTTTTCCTGGAACTGTTTGTAGTTACATAACCTTTGCTTAGTAGAAACCAAAATAGCTTAAATATTGATGATAATTTTCCTTTCTCAGTGCTCAGAATAGTGAGTTGGTGCCCTAGCAATCTATCACAGTGACAAATTGGATGTCACCTGTTAAAATTTGGACACATTTGGCCAGTTTAAAATTAAATATTAAAAAACTAAAATCATGGGATCCAGTCCCATCCTTCATGGCAAATAGAAGGAGAAAAGATGGAAGCAGTGAAATATTTCTTTATCTTAGCCTCTAAAACCACTGTACATGGTGTCTGCAGCCATGAAATCAGAAGGCGTTTGCTTCTTGGCAGGAAAGCTATGACAAACATAAACAGTATGTTGAGAAGCAGAAACCTCATTCTGCCCAACAAAATGGTAGATGTTTGGCCTTTTCATTTGGATTCCTAAACTTTCTGTCCAGTTCCCATTGGTCTTTGAAGTACCTTAGCTTTCTGGTCCTTCACAATTCCCAAGATTATTTTGTGCATTTCTTTACCCAGTCCTGAAATCAGCCATCTCTTTAAGAACCCATGCATCGTCTCATGGGACAAGTATTTAGATGCTAGATGTTAGACCTCAGAATAGTCACTGTTATCAAGTTGTCATTGTTTCTAGGCTTTACATTGGTCAGAGTAGGAAGGACACATTTTCCTTAAAAAATAAAATAAAAATGAATATAATCAGTTGGTACAAACTTATGCTTTCAGTTCAAGGTTTAAGACAGCAGAGTTTTAATTAAAATTCTTTATGTTATGAGTGAACTTCTTTTTCTAGCCACTGAAAGGTTTACTTCAGAACATTAGTTTTATTATATATGATTCTGTCACAATAACAGAAGCAATATGAGGAAGACTAAGTTGTTTAATATAGTTTCAGATTTCTTTCCTGTATTTCTTTTTATTTTCTTTGGTCTTGTTTTTGACGGGCAGCATTTTTGTTTATCCTTAGAAGATATTCCACTCTGAATGTAGTCATAATTCTGAATTTTAAAGCCACTTAAGTAATGTATTGTTATGGGCAGCTAGTCACCAACTTGATGCAATTAGATTTATCAGTCTTTGTTCTCAATTTGTTCAGTTCAGTTCAATCCTTCAGTCGTGTCAGTCTCTTTGCAACACCATGGACTGAAGCCTGCCAGGCTTCCTTATCCATCGCCAACTCCTGGAGCTTACTCAAGCTCATGTCCATCGACTTGGTGATGCCATCCAACCATCTCATCCTGTCTTCCCCTTCTCTTCCTGCCTTCAATCTTTCCTAATATCAGGGTCTTTTCCAATGAGTCAGTTATTCCCATCATATGAGCAAATAATTGGAGCTTGAACCTCAGCATCAGTTTTTCCAGTGAATATTCAGGAATGATTTGTTCAGGATGGACTGGTTTGATCTCCGCGCAGTTCAAGGGACTCTCAAGAGTCTTCTCCAACACCAGAGTTCAAAGGGCATATATTTGTGTCATTTTTCAGTGACGTCATATTCCCCCTGTTGGGATTTAACCACCAGAACTGAACTTTAAACAATGTGCAAAAATGAGTGTTAAGATTCAGTGCCCCATCTACAC
Organism: Neotragus pygmaeus; assembly: GCA_006410875.1. Lineage (NCBI taxonomy): Eukaryota > Metazoa > Chordata > Mammalia > Artiodactyla > Bovidae > Neotragus > Neotragus pygmaeus. Next base: position 7,213 of record SJYV01022051.1, on the reverse strand, counting down.
ACATCTGGTGACTAGGAGAGGCTCTTGTTGTAGTCAAGGGGCATTCATTGATAGATCTTATGCAGGAATAGGCCCTGGGAGTCCTGGATGAGTCATTAAATATGATTGTCTTTACTTGGCTGCCACAGTTGTTTTGTCTTCTTTGATTGGGAAGACATTNTTGTAGTCAAGGGGCATTCATTGATAGATCTTATGCAGGAATAGGCCCTGGGAGTCCTGGATGAGTCATTAAATATGATTGTCTTTACTTGGCTGCCACAGTTGTTTTGTCTTCTTTGATTGGGAAGACATTTCAAAATTGTTTTGGCTTTTTTTTTTTTTTTTTTGTATGTTTGATTTGGCAGACAAAATTTTTCACAGCATAGACCATATGAAGAAATTATATCAGAAATATATCCATTTATCTTCAGCAGTTAAATTTGTTGGTTTGTATGTCCCCCATGATATTTCTTTATAAATAGAAATGAAACACACATGTTCAGTATGCATTCAGTCACTTTGTAAATTCCTCTCTGTCCGCACTGCACTCTCAACCTTAGACGAGAAATAAAAACCGACAGTGACTGCAGGCTGATTCCAGCATATCACTGTGGAGATTTCATTTCCACTATTTTTTGTTTTTTGTAAAAAAAAAATTTAGTTGCTAATATAAAAATCAGTACATTGTACATATATATCCAAACTTCTGACTTCTCTTGAAAATATGGCCAATTGGCCTGCTTTCCAGCATGGTTGAAGTGTAGGAGAGGCTGCTCCCAGTACTGTGCTGGGACGGTTCTGTGCTCCCCAGCGCTTCCTGGGGCCATCAGTTTGTGAGAACTAGACTGCAAGCTATCTTAAGATAAAGAATACTTTTGTCTTGATCAAGTTTGACTTTGAAGCCTTAACCCGGAACCCAGAACACACTATTCCCTTGTACATTTTTTGGATGATATAAAATATCTTGTGGATGCATATGACATTTCTTCCAATACTGAAACCATGCAATTGAAGTACNTACTTTTGTCTTGATCAAGTTTGACTTTGAAGCCTTAACCCGGAACCCAGAACACACTATTCCCTTGTACATTTTTTGGATGATATAAAATATCTTGTGGATGCATATGACATTTCTTCCAATACTGAAACCATGCAATTGAAGTACTACTCTGCCCTAAATCTTTGACGCAGACTGGCATCATAGACTGCCCCTGATATCTGCCAATAGACCCACTACCTAAAGCCAGTTGTAGGTCCCTGGGCTGTCCTTGAAGTCTTCACTTTGACATTTGACAACTTATCCTCTTAGCAATCTCCTATCCAATGAAGACAGCAATGCATATCTCATGAAGTGGTTAGGAAGATGACATGAAACCACGAATGTTGAGCATGGCCTTTAGTATACATTTTCATGATGTTCTTAGCAACTTTTTTCTCCAAGTAGTCAAGGTTCTCCATCTTCTTAGATGTCCATACAGATCAGTCTGATATTCCAACCAGACTTCAAAGAAGAGATTGCAATTCAATTTTCTGTATTCTGAGAAGCTTCAAAGGACACTGATGAAGGAAAGATTTTGTCGAGACCTTTGTGTTTTTTTCAGACCTATTATTGGCCTAAAGGCCTAAACTAGGGCATGTCAGAGCATATACAACTAAGGACTTCTGGTCACCACTACATGTTAAGAAACTGATCTTTCCTGAGTACTTGGAGCCAGGAAAGAAGCATGAAGTGGCTTGTGCTCTTCAGGCTGATGGCCTTCTCAGATTGCAAAGTCATGTAAGTATGGAGACTATAAGCCACATCATATTCATTTCTGTGATTTTTCCTTTCATCTGATTATTCTATTCTTCCGTTTAGAAGGGAACGGAATATTTCCTTGACAATCTTAAAGTTCAGTTCTTACTTATTGATGAGTACGTTGCTATAGGAACTGTGGGTCCCAAGGGTCTTGGTGTAGAATTGCATAGCTGCACAACTCTTGGAGTCCAGTCCTGTAATGACCTATTGAAATAGGTACTCCTTGCAATTTTCAGTGCACAGTCAATGCAGATGTAGGTGTGGTCCTGTGGAATAGTACTTTTCTACCTTTTATTTAGCATGTTTTCTTTGTTCCCTCTCTACTTCAGTGTATATATGTCTATGTCTGCATCTCCATATCACTATCATTTATCTCTCCATCCCTTTGGAAAGCTCTGAGTGTATTTCTCTCTGTGTTGTTTTCTTTTAATTTTTCATTTGACTCATCTTTCCCTCTCAAGCCTCTACATCTCCCTAACTTGTTCCCTATCTCCTGGATTCTTTTTTCAACTATCTCTTCTCTTTCAACTTGGAGAAACATTGGGAGAGCTACTTATACACTATTTTATATCTGACAAGCAGTGTGACCACAGTCAACTCACAAGCCTCTTGCATTTCTAATTCCTCCCATGTAAAAGAGGAGAGGAATCCCCCTTCTACCTCCTTTCCTGAGCTTCTATGAGAAGGATACAGTGGGATGGCAACAGCAATGCTACTGGCTGTCATGTTGAGACTTCCTATTTATCAGGCACCTTATACCCATCACTTCACTTATCCCCAAGATATCCTATTTGAAGGGTTTGAATCATTACATTCCATTATTTTACCAAAGGAAAGACTGAGACATTACATGGTCATATGGCTTACCCAACATTACAGAACAGAATCTTTATTCAAACCTATGTCTTTGCCATGGAATATGCATAAAATTCTGATAATAAGGTGCCTCATAAAAATGATTAGAAAATACACAGGGTCATTGCAATGACAGTTATACCTTAACACTGACATCTTACTGTAGCATCTTCTTTGTTTTCTTTGTCAAATGTTCAGTGAAAGAATACCTCTAAGGAAAGTGAAGACCATGAGAAATACCTTCAGTGAAAAAAACATGCTGAACAATTTCCTGAAGGAACATGCTTACAGACTGTCTCAGATTTCTTCTCGTGGCTCAAATATAACTATTCACCCGCTGAGGAACATCATGGATGTGATTGTTTTGGGAGGATGGTGCTCCACAGCGCCCCCCTGGTGCTCTCGCCTACCACTGGGGCTCAACTAGAGATGTCAGGTGGTATGCTGCAGCTGGGGCTCCTGCAGGAGGCAGAAGCCCTGGGCCAAAGAGGCTCCACACAGAAGAGAAGGCACTATCATCCTCAACTCTTGTCTTGGTGACTGGGCCCAGAAATTACCAGATGGCAGGTAAACCTCCGTTTCTGTGTCAAAGATGTGTCATTAGTTTGAGGGAGATTGTTCCTTCTGAGCAAAAGGCAATGGATGACCCACTACAGTCCTCTTGCCTGGAAAAACCCAAGAACAGAGAGGCCTGGTAGGCTGCAGTCCATGGGGTCGCTAAGAGTTGAACATGACTGAGTGACTTCACTTTCAATTTTCACTTTCCTGAATTGGAAAAGGAAATGGCAACTCACTCCAGTGTTCTTGCCTGGAGAATCTCAGGGATGTGGGAGCCTGGTGGGAGGCTGTCTATGGGGTTGCACAGAATCTGACATGATTGAAATGACTTAGCAAAGTAGCAGCAGCAGCAGCAGCAGTAGCGGCAGCATTTCTTTCTGAACTAAGGGAGTGAACAAGTTACAGATGAAGAGTGAACCATCTCTTATCAGAAGGTAGAACCAACTGCAAAGCAATTGTGAATAACCTGGAAGAGGAATTCAGTTTCCACAGATGCAAGAACCAAAGCAGTAAAACGTTACTGAACTCGTATTCTGTGTAAGGTCGTCAGAATCTAACACAGTGGTTATGGTTTTTTGATTAGAAAAAGGGCTTATTTTGTCTTCAAAAATGCTCATGCCAGCCTGAGAGATATGCAAAGAGTAAATATGTGTCAAATGAAAGGGTCACTTGTGCTGACTGGTGTCGACTGGATGTGGTCTGAGTTTAGAGGGAGTGGCTGGGGTTGATCAAGAAGGACCTCCTGGAGAAGGGGGTGCTAAGGCTGGGTTTGAAGAGACTACAGAGTTTTTCAAATGAAGGCACCAGGACTTCCCTGGGTGTCCAGCAGTCCTAGCCCAGTGGTTATGCCTCTGTGCTTCCAATGCAGGAGGTACCACTTCAACACCTGGCCATAGAATCAATATTCTGCATACAGTGTAGCATAGGGAAAAAAATATCAAATGCAAGCCCCTCTGTGATCAAAGGCTGTGAGCTTCACAGTGGTTGGAAAGTGATTTCAAGAGTTATATAGCACCCAGAGGGAGACATCAGTGTGGGATTAGAGGGTAGCCAATTCTACACTAATCCACTCCCTCCTTCTATCTGTAGAAGCTCTACGTGGGTGACATCACCATTGGAACACTCTTTCAGGAATTCCAGGTTGTCTTTGACACAGGCTCATCTGACTTGTGGGTGCCCTCCCTCTTTTGCCCTAGTCCAGCCTGTTGTGAGTACAGACAGCCCCTATCTGGACCATCCTTCACTTGTCCCACCACCCTGTTCCCACCCTTGGCACCTGCTGACACTCATCTCTTGTGTCTGCAGCTACACAAGTTAGGTTCAGACATTACAAGTCTTCCACTTTCCAGCCTACCCAAAAGACTTTCTGGATCGCCTATGGATCTGGGAGCATGAAGGGATTTCTTGCTTATAACATTGTTTGGGTAACGTGTAAAGAGAAGCTGAGTCACGACTGGCTATGGAGTGACCACTGCTTGTAAAACAGATGCAGAAATGTCTGGCAGGGCCATTCCTAGCCTAACTCCCATAGATATTGACCGTCTTATCCACAGGATCCTGTCCCTGGGGAGGCAGTGCCCATGGTGACACACAAGCAAATGGATTAGCTAACCCAGGGAGTGGGTTGAGGTGTGGAATTGCAGCTCCTCTGCCCATGAGCAGTTCAAGGCTCATTTTGCTGGGAGCGAGAAGATGGGGAAAAAGCACTCACTTTTATATTCACAGACTGTTCCAGGCACTTTCAGGTAATAATTGGTTTAATCCTGCAACAACCTCACACAGCAGGTGGTCTGATTAGCTCATGAAACATATGAGGAAACTGAGGTGCAGACAGCAAGGGCCTTGCTGAGGTCACACATGTGGTAAACAGTGGAGCTGGGTTGGCTTTGGCTAATTTTCAGTACTGAAATTTCTTTAGGGTGTTTAGGGACAGGATAAAAGTGATCTGGGGATCCCTGGGGCAGTCAAGGGCTTCAGGTATCCATAGTGAGAAACTGGAGACCAGAGATGTCAAGGGGCCTGATAAATGAGCTGTCAATCTAGGGTGCCTTTGAGAGTCTAACAAAATGCATGGCCTGCCTCCCCAAAGTACTTGAGTAGTTCCTCTCTCTCTCTTTCTCTCTCATATACACTTGCACAAATACACACATATCCCCAAAAGTGAATTTCCCAGGCAGCAGTTTCATTGAACCCTGCAAGCAAGACTATATTTTCAGCTTCTGTCTTCCTGGACAGATGCATAATCAACAGTAACTTACAGAGAATTCACTCCATTCCTGTCATTAGGTCATAGTGATGACAGAAAAGGCTACCTTGCTCTCGACTCATTTTGTCCACAAGGGCGCACCAATGGGTCCTGGCCTGACTCTTGGTTGCCCCACTGGACAGAAGCCACAAGGCCAATTTGACTCACTCAGGTGGTGTTTTTCCGAGGGGCAGATGTTTTAAAATTCACAGCCTCTCACAAATGAAACACAAATTTTCCTCCTAGCAATGTCTAATCGTCTGAGGTCACCAAAGACACACCCCAGACTCAATTCTTCTCTGAGGATTTAATGGCAATGCACCCCAGCCCAGTCCTAGCCCCACTTCTTGTATCTGCAAGGGAACACTCTTCTTTCCCACAGTTTGGGAACCTTGTAAGTAGTGACCAGCTGTTCAATCTAAGCGTTGTGGAATACGGGTGTGAGGATGCACCTTTTGATGGCATCTTGGGCTTGAACTACCCCAACATATACATTTTTGGAGCTATCCCCATCTTTGCCAACCTGAAGAATCAAGGTGCCATTTCTGAGCCTGTTTTTGCCTTCTACTTGAGCAAGTAAGTTTGAGGTGAACAATCCCTTTCTCCAAAGTAGCTATAAGATGCTTTCAGTTGCATGAAAATTATTAAACATTTGATAAATAAGAATCCTGAGAGAATCTAACCAAGGATAAATATAGCCCCAGGGCTGTACCTGGCTTCACCACTGGCCTTTATAAATAACATTTTATTGGAACACAATCCTACTCCTGGGCTCAAGACCAGTAACTTGGTCTAGGGGGTTGAGTGAGGAGGAAAATTAATGGAAGGCCACAGGAAACAACTTGGAGGAAAAAACAATATGATTTGCTTATGAATTTGATCAGGAAGGAAGGAGAAGGATGGTGGATATCTTTCCTTCCTCATTAGCATTTCACTGGGAGCCCTGGCCAGCAACCCAATTTGCAGGAGCCAGTGAAAAATGAAAGTGTGGGACACAGAACAAACATGTGGGACCCCTTGTTCAAGAAATATTAGGCATGTCAAGACAGGGAGTGCAGAGGTGGGGTCCCTTCTGAGTGTGGGGCCCTTTGAACAGGGTCACAGGCCAGTGGTGTCAAATCTGTGTGTCCTGAACCCATACCCTTAGAACACCCAGGCTTTGATTTTCCTGAAAAATGACAAGCTGGACAAGGAGAAAGCCAATATGCTTCAGCACCGTGTCCTCTGGGTGTGTCTGAGCACTCAGGCTGCAGGAGGTAAGGCATCTTCAGAAGATATAGTGGGTGGAGCCCAGCCAGGTGACTCAGCTTCTAACCTCCTCTGTGCCACTCTTTCGCTAGGAATCGACCTTGATCTGGATCTCAATTGCTCCTAGATGCTATTTCTGCATCTGTACATGGAGACCTTATTAGGGCCTTGATAAGTGGACTAGCACAGCTCTCAGATAGTGCTGTTGTTACTGTCCTCCAAGGATTCCCCCCCCTCCTCTTCTCTCTCCACCTGCAGGGCGAAAGGCAGTGTGATGATGTTTGATGGCGTGTATAAATCCTCCTACCAGGGAGTGCTCAACTGGGTACCACTGATCCACACGGGTGACTGGAGTGTACACATGGACCAATAAACCTCTCCCTCTGAGGGTCAGCCCAAGTGATGCTCCCGCTACTGTACATGGACACAGGCAGTCACACACGAATGCATTCTCAGACACTCAGTCACACAGACATATACACCACCCACAATGACACTGACACACAGACACATCAAAGCACACAAGCAGA
>SJYV01022044.1:0-15119 GCA_006410875.1 Neotragus pygmaeus | reverse complement strand
ACATATACACACTACTGTATATAAAACAGATAACCAAAAAGAACCTACCGTATAGCACAGGAACTATAATCAACATCTCATTATAAAGGAAAAAAATCTGAAAAGGAATATATATATATATGTGTATACATATATTGGAGAAGGCAATGGCAACCCACTCCAGTACTCTTGCCTGGAAAATCCCATGGACAGAGGAGCCTGGTAGGCTGCAGTCCATGGGGTCGCGAATATATACACGCCTAATTGAATCACTTTGTTGTACACCTGAAGCTAACACAACATGGTGAAACAATTATACTTCAGTTAAAAAATTAAAAGATATAACATTAATAAATTAATATGTAGCTGGATAAAATTATACATATATCTATATATGTAGCCACCTGACTACTAGATCAAGGGCACCCCAACAGACTTTTGCATAGCTTCTCCCAAGAGCAACTGTCCCTAAGAGTAACTGCTATTCTGACTTCTCCCAAAAGATTAGTTTTGTCTGTTTTTGAACATCGTTCAGAAGGAATCAAACAGTATGTACTTTTGGAACCAGTTTCTTTCATTGCACATGATGTTTGTGAAATTCACCTACTGTCTTGCATGTAGAAGTAGTTAGTTACCTTTTCCTGCTGTGTGATACTCTACTATATTGAATATACCACAGTTTTCTTATTGATGATACTGGGGTTATTTCCAGGTTTTGGGTATTATGAATAAAGCTTCTATGCACATTCTTGTACATGACTTTTGGTGGACATAAATGCTCATTTCAGTTTGGTATATAAACAAGAAATGGAACTGCAGGGTCATGGGGTTTCTTTTATATTTAGCTTGAGCAGATACTGCCAATTTCCCAGTATCAGCGTATCAAGTTACACTTCCACCAAGAGGGTATGAGAGTTCCAGTTGCTGGACACTCACCAAAACATGGTATTGTCAGTACTTTCTTTTTTGGCTGCACTGTGGCATGTGGGATCTTAATTCCCCTGGGATCAAACCCAGGTCCCCTGCACAGAGTCCTAACCACTGGACCACTGGGGAGGTTCCATCAGTACTTTTAATTTTAGTCCATCTGGGGGATGCAGTGCAGTGTAATTTATATTCCTTGATAGTTAATGAAGTGGAACACATTTTCATATACTTATTGGCCATCTGGATGTAGCCTCATTTGTGAAGTATCTTTCAAATCTTTGGGGATATTTAAAAAATTATGTTGTCTGTTATCAATTTGTGGGATTTCTTTATATATTATAGGTAAGATACATTGCAATAATCTTCTGGTCTGTGGCATGCCTTTTCACTCACATAATGGTATTTATTTATTTTTTTTTAATTGAGGTATAGTTGATTTACAATGTTAAATACAACAGAGTGACTCAGTTATACATATATACATTATTTTTCATATTCTTTTCTGTTCACATAATGGTATTTTTTGATGAGCATTTAAATTTTAATGGAATTCAATTTATTAATCTTTTTTTTACACTTAGTGATTTTCCTTAGTAGATTATATATTTTAGAGCAGTCAAGTTCAAAGCAAAACTGAGCAGAAGGCAAGGAGATTTCTCATACACTCCTGGCCCTCACACCTACACAGATCTCCTCCCCATTACCAGCATCCCCTCATCAGAGTGGTACAATGTATCATGCTTTGAATTTCAAATTCCTCTAGTTCATTGTCAGTATAGAGAAAAGCAACTGACTTTTGTCTATAAACCTGTATCCTGCAACCTTGCTATAATCCCTAATTAGTTCCACTAATTTTTCAAAATGTTTTCAATTTTCTACATAGATGACCATGTCATCTGTGAACACAGAGTTCCATTTCTTCCTTATCAATCCCGGGCTAGCGATTTTCCATGTGTGTCTTGTTTAAAAAAATCCTTGTCTATTCCTTGGTCATGAAGATTTGTCTCTATTTCATTTTTGCTTTTTTAGAATGGAAGCTTTTTTTGCTTTATCATTCACATCTAGGTCTATGATCCATATCTGATTAAACTTTACAAATGGAGTGAAGTAGAATTGAGGTTTATTTTTTCCCTATGAAGGTTCAGTTAACCCCAGACCATTTATTGAAAGACTATTGCTTCCCCTCTGAACTGTGGCGGTTCCTTGGTCATCTGTCGCTGTGGACCATTTATTTATGTCTGTTGTGGACTCTTGTTCCATCGGTCTGTTAATAATCCTTGTGCCAATGCCTTAGCATCTTGGTTGCTATAGCTTTAAAATGAGTTTTGACATCCAGTTTTATCCTTCTGTGTCAAGATTGTGTTTATTCTTCTAGGTTCTTTGATTTTCCATATACATTTTTAGAGTCACCTTGTCAATGTCTTTTTAAAAATCTAAGATTCCGATTAGGACTCCATTGAATTAACACATCAAATTAGGGAGAGTTGACATTTCAAAATATGGAGGCTTTCAGTCCATGAAAGAAAGTGAAAATGTTAGTCTCTTAGTTGTGTCTGAATCTTTGTGACCCCATGGACTGTAACCCACCAGGTTCCTCTGTCCATGGGATTCTCCAGGCAAGGATACTGGAGTGGGTAGCCATTCTCTTCTCCAGGGGATCTTGTCAACCCAGTGATCAAACCCAAGTCTCTTGCATTGTGGGTGGATTATTTACCGTCTGAACCACCAGGGAAGCCCCTTTCTGTCCATAAACATGATCTATTCTTCCATTTTATTGAGATTCTTTCATTTTTTTCAGCAATGTTTTATATTTTATATTTTTCAGTGTAGAGGTCTTATGCATCTTTTATTAGATTTATTCCTAGGTACCTTTGGTTTGGGTGCTGTTATAAATGCTATTTCCCAGAGTTTATTTTCTGTTTGCTTATTGCCAGTATGTAGAATGCACTTACTTTCTTTTTATTTAATTGTGATAAAATATACATAACCTAAAATTGACATTTTAACCATTTTTCAGTGTGTAGCTCAGGTGGATTAAGTACATTCAAGTTGTTGTACGAACATTCAGTTGATTTCTTTTTGGTAACAGCGTTACTGAGAGAGAATTCAGACACCATATAACTCATCCATTTAAAGTGTACAATTCAGAGAGTTCCCTGCAGGTCCAGTGCTAAGGACTCTTTATGTTCACTGTGGAGGATCTGGGTTCGATCTCTGGTCAGGAAATTAAAATCCTTCAAGCTACACTTCATGGAAAAAATGTGTACAATTCAGGGGCTTTTAACAGAGTTGTGCAATCGCCACTCTAATCCATTTTATTTATTTATTTATTTATTTATTTATTTTGTCTTGAGATTTGTGGGATCTTAGTTCCCCAACCAGGGATCAAACCCAGGTCCCTGGGTCCCCTACATTGGAAGTGTGGTGTCTTAAAATCTCATACCTTTTGGCTGTCACTTCCCAACCATCCTCAGAGCCCAGCCCATGAATCCACTTTCTGCCCATATTCTTAATTCACAGGTATTTAAGAGTTAGAAAGAGTGGCTGGAGCTTTCTTTGTCTTTAGGCACTGCCTCCCTTTCCTCCTTTTCATTTTTTGGCAAAGGATGGGAGGAAGTCTGTGGTCTGGACAATGCCTCTTGTTGCCAGGAGAGGGCAGCAGTCAGTTCCCTATCCTGCAGGCGCAACCTCAGCGCCATGTCCAGGGGTCAATGAGTGCCCACCAGGTGCCAAGCTCTGTGCTGGGCACTGGGGGTGCCAATCTAACTCCCCGCTCTGGAGGAGTCCATGATCTAACAGAGTGAGTCACCATAAAAAGAATGAAATAATGCCCATTAGCAGCCTGCTGAAGCTCTGATACTTTGGCCACCTGATGGGAAGAGCCATCGGAAAAGACCCTGGTGCTGGGAAAGATTGAAGGCAGGAGAAGGGGGTGGGAGAAGGGGGTGGCAGAGGATGAGACGGTTGGATGGCATCACCAACTCGATGGACTTGACTTTGAGCAAGCTCCAGGAGTTGGTGACGGACAGGGAAGCCTGGCGTGCTGCAGTCTGTGGGGTTGCGAAGAGTCAGACACGACTGAGTGACTGAACAACAGCAACAAGCAGTGACGTGGATGGACCTAGAGACTGTCATACTGAGTGAAGTAAATCAGAGAAAGACACATATCACATGGCATCACTTATATGTGGAATATAAAAAAGTGGCACAAATGAACCTATTACAAAACACAAATAGAGTCTCACAGCCCCCTTCCCTGCTGTTTCAGAACCAGCTGAGTGAGCCTGACCCTCCACAGCCAGCCCAGCTTGAACAAAGGGTGATGGAGAGGGACGGAAAGACTCAGAAGTGGGGGCCACGGAGGGGTCGTTGACTGCTGTGCTGTGGAGCCTGGGCCAGAGCCATGGAGGAAACAGGAAGCCACAGGGGTTTACCTGGAGGTTTAACAGGAGTTAAACTAGGGGTTTAAACAGGGGTTTAACTAGGAGAATATTGAATGTGTTGCATTGCTTCTGTTTTGTTTTGGATTTTTGACCCTGAGGCATGTGGGATCTTGGCTCCCTGATCAGGGATTGAACTTGCACCCCATGCATTGGAAGGTGAAGTCTTAAAGCCCTGGGCTGCCAGGGAAGTCCCTACCCTCCATTCTTATTGCCACTCTTGAGGTCCAAGTCCCTATTGCATTGTCTGGTTTATTGCATAACCTGACTTGTTTGTTTGCTTGCTTCTGGTCTCTTTCCCCTCCAAGCTATTCTTCACCCTGCTTCTGACTTATTATTTCCAAGACACTGCTTTTGCAATTTCATTCCTCTGTTAAAAAAACATTTCAGTGATGTACAAATGGCTTATAAGATAAAGTCTAAACTTGTTATCTTGCTGTTTAAAGTTTTCTGGGCTTCCCTGGTGGCTCAGCTGGTAAAGAAACCACCTTCTATGTGGAAGACTTGGGTTTGATCCCTGGGATGGGAAGATCCCCCGGAGAAGGGGAAAGGCTACCCACTCCAGTATTCTAGTCTGGAGAATTATATAATCCACGGAGTCACAAAGAGTCGGACATGTCTGAGCGACTCACTTTCACACTTTAAAGTCCTCTACAACCAGACCCCAAGTAGTATCATCTTCTATTCCTCCCATGATGCTTCTTAGAGAATTCGTACCCTAGGGATGTGTGTGTGTGAGTGGGGAGTGGAGGACTTTGAAGAAATAGACCAAAATGCAGTACATTTTCTTAAAGTGTCAAGTTTACCCAGATGACAATTACTTTAAGACAATTTTTAAACATGGAAACAAGCCTTGGTTGTATAGTAAATGCAACATTTACATAAACTTAAGACTGAAGCATCAGAGACCTTTTCAAGATTTTGATGGGCCTCATTCCAGAGGGCCCATTCTCTAGGGGCTTCCCAGATGGCACTAGAGGTAAAGAATCAGCCTGTCTTTGCAGGAAATGCAAGAGTTGTGGTTTCAATCCCTGGGTCGGGAAGATCCCCTGGAGTAGGAAATGGCAACCCACTCCAGTATTCTTGCCTGGAAAATTCCATGGATAGAGGAGCCTGGTGGTGGTGGGGTGTAGTCCATGGGACCGCAAGGAGTCAGACACGACTGAACACAAATATATATAGAATACATTTATCCATAGTTTGTGTTAGGAACTGAATTGCGTTCGATTTAAAAATTAAATGCATTCCAAAGGATGATAGTACTTTGCCCTTTTCACACTACACCAATCAGTGATAGTTGGAAGCAGTGACAAAAAACAGACTCTGGAATCATCCTTTTGTAAATTCCCATCCCCAGGTTTGTATACAACTTGTAACACTGGCTCTTCTTGAAAACTTTTCCTTCAAGCCTCAGAAACTGTCCCTAAAGTTTCTTATCTTGCCAGGAAATCACACCAATTACTAAGGTCATTCCCAGGGACCACTTAGCATTACAATACCCCCAGTCGTAATTTCATAGGCCCATCCTGAGATATTGTGATAATATATTTTTGGCCTCTGTCCCAGCTCTTAGCAGAGCTCCTAAAACCCTTGAAATTTCCCGAGGAAAGAGATACAGGTGTCTCTTGTTAATGATGTGATTTTTGGGAAGCCCCTAGGTAACCAGCCTAACGTTGTGAGCCAGGGGAACAAACTGAGTGACTGGAAGGTGGGAATGGTCAGGCCCATCCCCAAGCCTCCTGAGAGGGGAGGGGGCTGGAGATGGAGTTCAATCATCAATGGGATTTCCATGGTGGTCCAGTGGTTAAAACTCTGCCTTCCAATGCAGTGGACGCTAGGCTAGTTCAGTCCCTGCTTGGGGAATTAAGGTCCCACATGAGGCAGGATGTGGCCACACAAAAAAAGGAAGAAATCACCAATGACCAATGATTTAATCAACTTGTGCGTACGTAATGATACCTCTATTAAATACATGAAAAGACAAGGTTTGGAGAGTTTCTGGCTTGGTGAGCTCATGGAGGTGTGGGGAAGTGTCAAAACTGGGTTATTGTGTGGTGTTGGAAAACACACTGGACATACCTTCAGAAAAGCTCCCAGGGGTCATGTAGTCCAATCCATGAATGGACAAAGAAGAACCATGTCCGAGGGGGTGAAGGAGATGTGCTCTACCGTCCTGACCAGGTGAACTCCCCGAGGAAGGACTGGGGCCAGTAGCAACAGCCCTCAATTTGGCTTCCAGACCTGAAAGTGTCAATTCACGGGAGCCCCGAAGAGCTTCGGTACCATAGTCCTTTATGTCTCAGTGCAGAGGAGAATTCAGTAAGAGCAAAGTGGTAGATAAGTGATTTACCAGAATAGGACATGTGTGAGGTTTTTAAGCAGGTGGGCAAGAAATGGCATATGCTGAGGACATATTGGGCTACAGTTTTATAATCAAAGGAAAAGTGGGGAGGGGGATAAGACCTTCTTTGTCTTTCTTGAGTAGAGGTCATTTTCATCATTAGTTCCTTCTCTGGGTTGAGCAGGGGAGTTTTCTTGTCCCTGCATGGTTAATCTAGGTTCACAAACAATATTCTTTTTCACCTGTGCAGAGAGCGTGTCCTAGGGATCACTGACTTGCTGAGCTCGCTGGCCCGATGTGGGGCTCATGCCACCATTGTTTTATTGTCTGGGGGCAACTCTCCTGCTTCTGTGGCATGGGTGTGTTGCTGAGCACACCTGCTTTCCCGAGTAATCATTAACTTACAGAAGTCTCCCATCTTTCTACATAGAACCCCTTAGTGGGATTAACTGTTTAATCACTTAGTCTGTCTCAACCCTGCTGAGGTGGGCTGGGGAGGTGCTGTCCATTCTAGAGGTAAAATAGTTGGGTCTCACATTAAGGTCAGACAGGAGCAGGGTCTACGACCAGACTGAACGTCGGGGCTGCTCACCCTCCACACTGTGTGGTGCTCCATGGGATTGCAAAGAGTTGGACACGACTGAGCGACTGAACTACCCTCCACATGGCTGTCACTTTCCTGACAGGGGGTTGTGGTGAGGGAAAGCACAAGGCTGACTGCAGGACTGAGCCAGGAGCACAGCGGCTGTCTTCTGATTGGTTGGAGATGAGGTAACAGGGCAGTGTTTCAGGTATCCTAATCTTCAACCTAGTTCCAGACAGTCTGGGTTTCACGTGCTTGTGCTCAGCTTGTAGCCACCATCCTCCCCAGGGTGAGGGTCTCAGTTCTTACAGAACTGCTCAAAGATGAGTGTCAGATTATTATGTATACGTCTTGAGGAGGCTTTAGGGCTGTTTTATCAATGAATGATGGTCCTAACTTCTGTTTAACTGCTCTTCTCGTTTCTGTGTTCTTTTATCAATAATTGCCTGTGCCTTCCCTGTGGAACTCAGGAAGGGTATCAAAAGTCCAAAGCCTTTTTCTACAAACAAGAACTAGAACACGGAGAGGCTTTTTCACCTGGGAGGCCCCTGAAGGGTGCTGCTGGGTTCCAATCCCCCCTTTTCTTGGATACTTTTCAATCCTGAGGGCAACAGGTGCGGGATAAGAAAGGGAATAAAGTTTTAGATAAAGAGGTTAACGAAAAGCTGGCCAGAGGAAGCTGGTTTTACCAGGCTCAGTTCCAGGACCAGAATACCGGCTTCCTTAGTCAGCTTTAGCTGGTGCCAGGTCGGTTCAGTCGCATTTTTGCGACGCCCATAGGCTGTAGCCCACCAAGCTACATGGGATTTTCCAGGCACGAATACTGGAGTGGGTTGCCTATGCTCGCCTTCAGGGGATCTTCCCAACCCACGGATCGAACCAGTGTCTCTTAAGTCTTCTGCACTACCAGGCGGGTTCTTTAACATTAGCGCCACCTGTTTGATAAACATGGTCAACTGAAGTCAACCGACTGCGCTCAGTATTTATAGCTGTCCGCTGGCAAAGAAACACCCTCCACGGATGGCGGCGGAGGGCGCAGCGAAGGAAGGGTACAGAGTCCAGCTCACGATCCCTCCGCTGGGGTTCCCGCCCCAGCTCAACACGCCAGGCACGCGCAAAGACACCAAACGCGAACTCCACCCTCAGGAGAGCCAAGGGGCGCGCAAGCGCAGTGACCCCGGAGCGCAGCGGCGGGACGCTCCACTTGGCGACAGATGCAGAGCCCCGGGCTATCCGGCCGCGCAAGCGCAGTGGCGCAACACGGGGACCCACCCCTTCGAGCCCCGGGGTGCGCATGCGCAGTGCTGCGGGGGGCGTGCAGCGCGGTGTACTTCCTTGGAAGACGCTGACACCGGCGAGGAGCCGGAGTTTCAGGTTCAGCGGCGTCCGCCTGGACTGCTCTCCGGTCTGGCCTTGGCGGAACAGCCCTGCCGCCGAGGAAGGTGAGTGCGGTGCCGAGGACGTGGAGCGAGATGAGAAAGGGCAGACTGGTGGATATGCCAGGGAGCGGGACTGGCCGGTGGC
Source organism: Neotragus pygmaeus (assembly GCA_006410875.1). Classification (NCBI taxonomy): domain Eukaryota; kingdom Metazoa; phylum Chordata; class Mammalia; order Artiodactyla; family Bovidae; genus Neotragus; species Neotragus pygmaeus. The sequence goes on along the minus strand of SJYV01022044.1, from coordinate 6,325 downwards.
GGGAAAGCGTCCCGGGGCGGTGCCGCCGTGTGATCGACAGGCCCGGCACCAATGGGAGGGCGGGAGAGGCCGCGGGGCGGGACCTGGCCGCGAGCTGGTTGGCTGCGGGGCGGTTCCGCCGGCGGTGCTGAGTGCTCTTTGCACACGGTAGTACCTGCTGGTCCCTGCAGGGCCACCGAATGCGCCGTTCCCTGTCCCCTGCAAGGGACAGAGTCCCTTGGACTCCAAGGAAATCCAACCAGTCTATACTAAAGGAAATCAGTCCTGAATATTCATTGGAAGGACTGATGGTGAAGCTGAAACTCCAATACTTTGGACACCTGATGTGAAGAACTGACTCATTGGAAAAGACCCGGATGCTGGGAAAGCTTGAAGACAGGAGAAGGGGACGACAGAGGATAAGATGGTTGGATGTCATCGCCAACTCGATGGACATGAGTTTGAGTAAACTCCGGGAGCTGGCATTGGGCAGGAAAGCCTGGCGTGCTGCAGTCCATGGGTTTGCAAAGACACTACTGAATGACTGAATTGACTGCCCTCTGCAGCTGCGGAAATGGACTCAGAGATGTGGACTTAAGCGGGGATATAGGCGGGATCCCAAATTGGGCAGTCTGACCCCCAGAGCCATCCTGCCACCTGGCGAATCCGGGTGGAGCAGTGGCCGACCAGGAGGACTGGGACGGATGGAATTGACCGGACTGTGGGAGGCAGTGCCGTGAAAAGTGCAGCTAAATCGTCACAGTGTGACATCTCTGAAGGGCGGAGCTGGGTGGGAGACAGAAGCAAGATGAGGATGTGGAGTTGGGGCCAGCTGGCAGCTTTCAGCCCTGCCACCCCAGATTCACAGCAGGTGGGCTAGAGCCTGGTTGTCTCCCAGGTGAATGGAGTTAAAGCGCTTTAGGACAAGAACAGTAGGATGGTACCTGGAACACAGGCGTCTCACCTGCTCAGGCTGCCATAGGCTGGGAGGCCTGAAGAGAGAGCTTCTCTCTCCCAGGTCTAGAGGCTGGGAAGTCCAAGGCCACCAGTCCTATAGGGGTCAGGACCCCACTATTAGGACTCCACTTAATCCTAATTACCTCCTTCATTTAATGTTAAAATGTTAGTCGCTCAGTAGTGTCCGACTCTTTGCAACTGCATGAAATGTAAGTCTACCAGGCTCCTCCATCCATGGGATTTCTCAAGCAAGAATACTGGAATGGGTTGCCATTTCCTTCTCCACATTTAATGTTAATTACTCCCTAAAAGCTCTTTCTCCAGATACAGCCTCACAATGAGGGTTAGGGCTTTTAACACATGAATTTGAGATAGGGAAAACACCATCAGTCTGGAGCAAGTTTGTACCCAGGTAAATAAGCGATCATTGAAGACTGAAGAAAATGAGCGCTTTCAGGAGTTGTGTGTACCCTGCTGCTGGAAAAGATTGAAGGCAGGAGGGGAAGGGGACGACAGAGGATGAGACGGCTGGATGGCATCACCGACTCAATGGATGTGAATTTGAGTAAACTCCGGGAGTTGGTGATGGACAGGAAGGTCTGGCATGCTGCAGTCCATGGGGTCGCAAAGAGTTGGACATGACTGAGCGACTGAACTGAACTGTGTACCTGAGATGCCTTCGTGTGTCTTAACCCATGAGTGAGCATGAGATTACCGTTCTTCATGTCTTCACACTGGTGGGGAATTCTAGGGACAACTTGTGTGTGTGTGTGCTTATGTCCAGGCAACCAGCCTGAAGAGATTGGGAAAAGTTGTACCAAACATCTTTAAACAGCACTTAGTGAATCCTTTATTCTTGGATTTAGCTAAACCCTTTTTTCACTTATGGTTTAGCTTGTGCTGCTCCTGGAATAATGAGATCCCTAATTACCACCCACAGAGAAGTGAAATAATAATTACCTTTGTTCTTTATTGTTTCGTGTTGTCATTCTAAAGTTTGGTAACCAAGTCTTTTCATCCTACTTACCCTGGTGGGAGGAAGATTAGAAATCTACAGCTCAGGAGCTCAGAGGCTGCTGCTGCTGTTTAGTCACTTCGTTGTGTCCGACTCTCTTGTGACCCCACAGGCTGCTCTGCCCAGGCAAAAATACCAGAGTGGGTAGCTATTCCCTTCTCCGGGGTATCTTCCCGACTCAGGGATCAAGCCCAGGTCTCCTGCTTGGCAAGCGGATTCTTTAACCACTGAGCCACCTGGGAAGTCCTGGCTCAGGTAGATATATGTTAAAATCTTGGATTCAAGCCCTTGCTGAGTGATTGTGAGCAAATCACTTAACTTTTCTGAACCCCCGTTTCTTCAACTGTGAAATAGAACTAATAAAAATCCTGACTGCATAAGGTTGTGAGGTTATATGAAAACAGTTTGAAACCATCAAAGAACTGGCCCTTGGACTAGATACTGAAGTCATAGATCTCCTGTCCCCGTCCCTCTGAAGAACAGAGACCCCCTCCCACAGCCCCTACCTCAGACTGGCTATTCATTTTATCACCTGTTTATTGATTGCCTGCTAGGTGCCAAAGCACCTGTTCCGAATGCTCGGGGCAGAGAAGAGCAAGGCAGACAAGGTTCCTCCTTTTATGCTGTTTATATTCTAGTGGGGGAGGACAGTAAATAAGTTCAGATAGTGCTGAGAGCTATGAACAACAAAAATGCAGTGTTTCAAATAATGAGATAAAAGAATGACAAAGAGCAGTGTGTGTGTTTGGAGGGGAGGTGTTTGACCACTAGAGGGTGGCAAATAGAGAGGCCTCTGAGGAGCTGAGTCCTAAATGTCCAGGACTCTGGTCCCCAAGCAGAGAGGGGCGGCAGGCACAAGGCCCAGGCTGATTAGATCATGGCTCAGCCAATGGTCTCTAGGTTGTTGAGCGATCTGTCTTTAAAGACAGGAGATTTGCAGGGCAGAGGTAGAGATGCAGATGTGGAGAACAGACAAGTGGACACAGGGTGAATGGGGAGGAAGGGAGAATGGGACGAATTGGGAGATTAGGATTAACATACACGCACTACCACGTGTGAAATCGATAGTGGGAAGCTGCTGTACAGCACAGGGAGCTCAGCTTGGTGCTCTGTGATGACCTAGAGGGGTGGGATGGAGGAGGGCTGGGAGGGATATCCAAGAGAGAAGAGATATATGTGTCCATATATATGTATCCATGTAGCTCATTCCCGTCATTACCAGTTAAGTGTTTCTCAGTCATGTAGAACTCTTTGCAGCCCCATGGACTATACTTGCCAGGCTCCTCTGTCCGTGGAATTTTCCAGGCAAGAATACTGGAGTGGGTTGCTGTTCTCTTCTCCAGATCTTCCCAACCCAGGGATTGAACCCAGGTATCCCTCATTGCAGGTGAATTCTTTACTGTCTGCTGCTGCTAAGTCGCTTCAGTCATGTCCGACTCTGTGCGACCCCATAGACGGCAGCCCTCCAGGCTCCCCTGTCCCTGGGATTCTCCAGGCAAGAACACTGGAGCCACCAGTTAAACGCCAATTAAAAATAAAAAATAAAAGGGTCGGGGTAAGGGAGTGGTCAGATTTCTTTCCTGGGATTTAGAACTAGGAAACAGAAGACTTTGCTTGACAGTGGGACCTGAAGCCAGAAGATTAAGGGGCTGCAGAGGCAGTGTGCAGGCCAATTTCAGGGTAAAGCTGAAGACTGGGATTGAGCAGAGGAGGCTGGGCAGGCCCCACGTGGCATGTGTTGGAGCAGAAGAACTGGGAATCCCAAGGCATTTACTGCTGGTTGACTTCCTGGAACTGTCTTAAAACCTGAATCACTCTGCAGTTCTAGTCTGCAAGAAGTACTACCCTGTCCATGGCTTCTGCTCTTGGATTTCCCAGATCGCTTGTATTCTTAATCTCCAAGTATGTATCTTTTCAGTAAATCTCCCTTTTATTGATGCTAGTTCTCTTTTGCCGACACATGAGTTGGACTAGAACAGCCATGTGAACCTGGGCTTGGATCCCTGGGTTTCCTTTCTGAGCTGAGTCTTTGAACAGTTATTTAATTTCTGTAAGTGTCAGGATCCAACAATTATATCCTTACAGTGTTGTGCAGATTAAACAAGAGGACAAAAATGGAAGGGCCTGTGGAGTGTTTAACACAGGGCAGGTATTTGGGATTTGTTAGGGCCTGGCTCCTTTCCCTCCATGTTTTAGTGGGTTTTTGATCACAGGCCCACCTCTGCTGTTGAACTGTCCTGGTTTTGTCAACCGTATTTTTATCGTTCCACCTCAGTCCTCGTTTTAACTACCCCTAAACTCTTAACTGGAAGAACACTGTGCAACTCCCTCTCCTCATAATTGAATCAACATGGTCACTGGTCTTCCTGAGGCCACTTGTGTAGCGGAGGTGTATGTGGGATTTAGGTTTATTCATATTTGTGCTGAGGTGAGCTGATCCTGTTTACCGAGCTCAGAGCAGTGACTTCCAAAGAGAGAGAGCAGGGGCCAGGATGGAAGATGGTGATTAAAGGAAGAAAGGGTGTGTAAAAGCTGTCTCAGAGAAGCCAGGGTCAGAAAAGGAGGAAAAGATAGTTTCTAACACGGACCTCATGCGAAGAGTTGACTCATTGGAAAAGACTGATGCTGGGAGGGATTGGGGGCAGGAGAAGGGGACAACAGAGGATGAGATTGCTGGATGGCATCACTGACTCGATGGACGTGAGTCTGAGTGAACTCCGGGAGTTGGTGATGGACAGGGAGGCCTGGCGCCCTGCGATTCATGGGGTCGCGAAAAGTTGGACACGACTGAGCGACTGAACTAACTGAACTGAACTGAACTGAACACGGAACGGGGGGGCGTGGCGGGGAGGCGTGGCGGGGAGGCGTGGGAGACAAAGCGCAGCAGAAATAATGACAGGCTGGCTATCCAGGGGAAATCTCCAGGGCCTTAGAAAGGTGTGCAGGCAGGTGGAGCGGCAGGGGTTTCTGTTAGGGCTGCTTGGGTCAAATTCCCCTGTGTCCAGTTTTGATGAGTGTCTCTGGATGAACTGCGACTCTGGCCAGGCCTCATGGAGAGGCCCACAGTTGGAGAGAGTATGATCTTTGCTTGCCAAAAATAGTCCCCTCTGGGGAGAAAGTGGGTAACTAGTACTGAGGCTGCTCTTAGGAACTGTTCTAGATCTCAGGCCAGTACTTGCCCATCAGAGAGCTGCCGGCTTTCTTTCCCTCCAGGATTATGGCCGACGAGACCCAGGAGGCTGGTGGCATCCACTTCCCGTTTCCCTTCACACCATATGCCATCCAGAAAGACTTCATGGCAGCGCTGTACCAGGTGCTGGAGGCTGGCAAGATTGGGATATTTGAGAGTCCAACCGGCACTGTAAGTATGACCAGTAGGGGGCCCGAGAAGGTCTGGGGAGATGCTGATGACAAGTCAGAGGCCGCCAGCATGCTCATCTGCCTGCACAGAGAGTCATGGTGTGAAGCTTAGAAAGGTCGTTCTTTCTATTTATCATTCTGGGTAACTCATTCCTGTCTGTTAAACAGTTAAACACAGCCCCTGGGGTCACAGAAAAATTAGGCTAGAGGCAAATGAGAATTTGAATGGCCGTGGAAACCACAACTTGGAGCATTGAAACCTTCCATCTTACTCTGGGCACACAACTGAGAAACATAGAAATTACTCTGGCTTACTCACAGATCAAACACAGGTTTATTCTCCACAAACTGGGTCACCAAGGGCCAGAGTAACCCTCTGGGGCCCCTCGGTTTTCCTTCCTTGCCTGGAAGGAAGGGGTTTATTAGAGGTTGACCACTGAGGACTGTTGGGGTCTGGCTTGTTAAAGCAAGTGCTGTGTGACAGTGGGCTGCCCGTGGGCATTGCTGTGACCTCCTGGAGGACCTTTCGGGCCTTGCCTCTGTCCCTGCCATCTGCGGAGCTTGGCCCAGTTGGCCTGGGGTGGTAATGTGTGTGTTGACTGAGTGAACAAGTGACTCATGTTTTCTCATCTGCTGATGAGAGTGTGTCTTTTCCTGGGGAGACACAGATGGGGCTGCTCTCCTGGTTCCGTTTTGTTCCTTCAGACGCAGTGAGTGGGAGGGACTCCCTCCTGCCGATTCACACGGTGTGGGTCATGAAGATGCTATGCGGGATGAGGATGTTGTGTGGGACGAGGATGCTGTGCAGGTTGAGGAGTTGTTAAAGCAGCATCTTTCTGCCAGTCTTCAGCCCTCCATTTACAGCCAGTGCACATGGGAAATTCCCTGGCGCTTCCACTGCAGGGTTATGGGTTTGATTCCTAGTTGGGGAACTAAGATCCCAGGTGCCATGCAGTGTGGCCAAAAATAAATAAATAATGCAGCACATGGGACTTCTCCCCTGCCAACCCACCG
>SJYV01022042.1:0-16242 GCA_006410875.1 Neotragus pygmaeus | reverse complement strand
CATCTTATAACTGAAAGTTTGTGCCCTTTGACCTATATCTACACATTTTCCCATTCTCCTGTCCCCTGACAACAACCATTCTAGTCTCTATTTTTATGAAATCACTTTTAAAAACATGATTTTGCATGTGTGATACTATACATTTTTTGTCTTTTTCTGTCTTATTTTACTTAGCATAATACCCTCCAGATTCATCCATGTTGTCACAAATGGAAGAATTTCTTTCTTTGTGGCTGAATAATAGTCCATTGTTTATGTTATGTGTGTGTGTGTGTATATTTACACACACACGTGCTGTTTGTTTATTTGTTTTTGGCTGTGCTGGGTTTTTGTTGCTGTGCGGGCTTTTCTCGGGTTGTGGCAGGCTGGGGCTACTCTATATGACATTGTGCAGACTTCTCATTGCAGTGGCTTCTCTTGTTGCAGAGCTCAGACTCTAGGGTGCACGGGCTTCAGTAGTTGTGGCTCCCAGGCTCTAGAGGACTGGCTCAATAGTTCTGATACATGGGCTTAGTTGCTCTGAGGCATGTGCGATCTTCTTGAATCAGGAATTGAACCCATGTCTCCTGCATTGACAGGTGGATTCTTTACCGCTGAGCCACCAGGAAAGCCCAAAGTACATTTTGGGTTATTTCCATCTCTTGGCTATTGTGGATAATAATGCTGCAGTGGACATGGGAGTGGAGGTATCTAAGATAGTGATTTTTGTTTCCTTTGAATATAAACCCAGAAGTGAAAAATTGCTGGATCACATGGTAGTTCTGTTTACAGTTTTGGAGAAACTGCCAGACTGGTATAGTGGTTATACCAGTTTACATTCCTACCAACAGTTCCCTTTTCTCCAGTTCCTTGCCAGCACTTATTATCTTTTGTCTTTTTAATAATCACCATCCTCCCAGATGTGAGTTGGTATTTCACTGTGGTTATGCTTTGCATTTCCCTGGTGATTAGTGATGTTGAGCACCTGGTCATGTACCCATTGGCCATTTGAATGTCTTCTTTGGAAAAATGAACTGTTCAGGTCCTTTGCCCATTTTTAAACTGGATTATTTGCTTTTTTGCTATTCAGTCATGTAAGTTCTTTATATATTTTAAACATTAACCTAGGGATTATGGTTTACAGATATTCTATTCTGTAGATTGTCTTTTCAGTTTTTTGATTGTTTCCCTTGCTGTGTAGAAGCTTTTTAGTTTGAGGTAGTCCCACTTACTTATTTTAGTTCTTGTTGCCTAGAGCCTCCGGTTTCTTTTTTCTTTTTCTTTTTTTAAATTTATTTATTTATTCCATTTTCTTTAGTTGTGGGGTATATAGTTTATGAGAGAGAATTACTAACTACTTCTGCCCCAAGCATCTTGTGCTCTTCCTTCTCTTCACCTCCTTCTAATCATTTTCTCCTCTCTCCAACCAGTACTATGCCCGCTTCTGAGCAGCTCAGATCCCTTGCCTGCTTCAGGAAGTTTCTTTCTGACTGCCTGTCCCATAGGAAGCCCTGCTTCAGTATACTTATTCTCTACTCACTTTACTTATTTGAAAATCCTGATGATCTTGGTTTTAAGGTCAAGTGGGTTCCCAACAATCAAAGGACCCTAGGTATATTAGAAAATAGAGAGTTAGGGAATTATGCTTACCTTACCCTGACTGGTTCAAGGGAATAGTTCTTTTTGGGAAAGAAAAATTACTTCCTGAAGGTCAAAATTATTTGACATCTGTGATGACTAAAGATATTTTTTTCCCCTCTGTGTATGTAAGTTTGCTCAGGTAGAAAGTAGAAGTGTTGCTTTGCAGAATATTTTGAAGCCAGGCAGTGGCCCCGGCCTCTGGGGGATCAGGTGGGTAGACCAGTGTCAGACCTCATCGAGCTCCTGCTGCTCTTTCTCTCCCTTGCTTTTCTCTCTTCGGCTTCCTGCTCCTCCCTGGGTATCCCTGAGGACTACAGCACACCCAGAGTCTCTTTCTCATGGCTCACTCTGATTTTTCACTTAAAACTTTTCACCATGCCCAGTGGTAATAGTAATCATCTTAAAAGGAACAAGATTTGTGGAAGGAAGAAAAAAACTGAATGTTGAAAACAAACTACAGTATTTTATTTTTACAAAGCAAAATGCTTATTTATATGCAGCATGAATTATTTATTAACCATGGTGCCATTTACTCTCCTGTTTCAGCCATTTTTTTATAGATGAGATAAAAGAGGAAGCTTTTTGATCCCTTTTCTCATAAAGTAAATAAAAATAGATGTGTCTGTATTGACTGAGAAAATTTTAAGTCAGTTTTGTGCAAGCGTCCACAGGGACTTATCTTCCCCTTCAGCTGAGCTCCTGCCACCACTGGGCTTACTCCCTGCCTCTCAGTGCTGCGCCTGATAGAGGGGAGGTGCTCAGAGACCAGTGCAAGGCCCAGAACCCTGGAGCCTCCTCCAGTCAGTTCCAGCCTGGGTCCACCTTCACCTCCAGCCGAACAATTTTTGTCTTTAAAAAAAAAAAGTGTGTAGACTGAAGGTTTTAATTTCATTGGGTTTAAAAACAGAAACCCCTCGCCCCCTCCACTCCCTTCACTCCTTTCTCTAACACCCAAGAGAATCAAAGTAATACGGTTCATTTTCTGCCCTCACATCACCTTGGCCTCAGGCAAAATGGCTAAAATGAACTCACAATTGTTTTTCCTCCACAGAAAAATTGTGTGGAAAAGAGAAGCTGCTGCTATGTCAGGGATCACAGGCAGGGAACCCCCTCAGGCCAGCCCCCTGAGAAGTGTATGTCTGGACCTGTTGCATTTAAACACTTCCTCCCACTTACTTTAACATTCTCAGCACAGAGTCCTGTTCTCCTAAGATATGCCCCCTCTCCTTGAAGACGATGGGCCACTTCCCGTCCCTCCCCTTTCTAGATTCCCTTCCTCTCCTCCTCTGCCCTTTTCCCAGCCTCTGGTTTCTCCAGTCCTCCTCCAGAGCAGGCCCCTTTTTACGGCTGAAAGTCTTCTGGGCGGATTTTCATCTCCACTCGTTTGAGGGAGTAGCTGGAGCCGTGCCAGCCATACCAGGTGATGCCATCCAGGTGCTTGCTGTGCTCCCCGAGGCGGTAGTAGACACCGTTGAGGTTGGAGTCTGTGCAGCAGTTGTACCAGTATCCACCTGCGATGGGAACCAGTCAGTGCTCTGGTGTCTGCAGAGACCACTGACACCCTGAGCAGCAGGGATGTGCTGAAGCCATTAGGGTCAGTGTCCCAAAGGAGTACAAAGCCAGAACACTGACTGTGCAGCTATAAAGCCACTCTTTCTCCTCCAGCAGGACTGTGGCCCTGCCTCTGAACTCTCCCCCCCAGACCCCGACTCTCACCTTTGCGGAGCTGGGCACACTTGTCCAGGCAGTTGTCGTTGTCCTTGTCCTTGGTGCTGAAGGCTGTGTTGTTGTGATAGATGAGGGCGTCATTGCCCACGTCGCCGCTGTAGTTCCCCAGGAAGAGGCGGTAGCTATTCAGTTCGTTGCCCAGAACAAAGTGACTGTACTCGGCGTAGCGCATGTTGCCCTCCCAGTCCTGTCAGGGGAGGCAGAGCCTTAGAAAAACTGGCAGGGCCTCCTGTCATACCACCCTGCCCCTCTCCTCTCTCTCCAGCTGCAACCATATGTCTTCTTACTGCAGGGAACGTAGCAAGACTTTACTTGGCTGTCTCTAGTTTAACACACTAACCTGGAAATCAGACAGCAAGAGTCCTAGATCAGACTTCCCTCATGGGTCCCCATATGGCTTGATTAGTCTCTCTCTTCCTCTTCATTCTGTCTTCCTCTGTCTGTGAAGTGTAGACCTGAGTTTTGCTGTATCCTGCTCTGAGGTGTCATAAGAGTAGCTTGAGAATATAGTGATGCTTCAGGGCCTTTAAGGAAGATCACTACCTGGCATCAATAAGGTTTGCTTGCAGAGGTCCTTATACCCCAGGCCAGGGCAGGGACCAGTCTTTTAGCCCAGCTGACTATTGGATTCCTCTGCTCTGGCCTGAGTCTGGCCTCTCCTATACCTGCAGTCTCACTTTTGTGAAAATACAGGGGTAAAAAAGAAATAAACCTATTCTTCCTCAACTGTACTACAACCTGCAGGAAAACAATCATAGCAAATATCCCAGCCGACGGTAGAGAGGAGCACGAATGACACCCCATAGTTGTGCAGAGTTGGGCGTGGCAGCCCTGGTCCGGTCCTGGCGACTGCACCTCGTGCTCACCTGCATCTCCACGCGCAGCCGGGTGGGCCGCCTGGAGAGCCGGTGGATGTGGTCGTTCCCCAGCCAGAAGTCCCCACGGATGCTGCCAAAGCCCTGCTTGTACTGCTTCCAGTCCCGGTAGAAGGAGACGAGGCCACTCTTTCGTCTCTGAATGATGGTCCAGCCGCCACCTGAAGTCTCCATGTCACAGAACACCTGGAACGGAGGGGACGCCCTGGTCAGGACCCGCTGAGACAGGCAACGTAAGCCTGAGCATGGCTTCTCACCTTCTCTTGCCCCCAGAGTTGATGGACATATGCCCTTCCACAGCTACTGGCTCACTAGGTAGCAATTCTCCCCAGTATTGGCAAGCTGGGCAGGCTGGTGGTTTGCTGAGAAAGATCAAAATCAAGGATGAGAGCAAGTGCACATAGAGTTTGAAAGGAAAGCATCCAGGCCCTCTGACATGCTCCCTACATGTTCTTTGTTTTCTTCTCCCCAAAGAGTAATTGCCGTAGGCCATGGCAAGACTTCACAGCACGTAGGTTGTGGTAAGAACGTGATCTAACCACATCAGAAGGATTAGTGTTTGGTTAGTAGTGATTTGAAGGAGCCAAACAGATGCTTGGACTTTTTCCCCCGTAAATGGAAAGTTTAGATCGCTCTCTGGTATTTGGTGTGCTTGCGTCCCTGTCTTGAGTTTCCCGCTCTTTAGACTGACTAGCCCTGCTGTCCCCAGCCTTTGAGTGGGTAGAGAAGAGATGACAGAACCCAGGCAGTGGGCTGCGATGGCCTCACCTCCAGTTCAGGGCTGCCCAAGAAGTCGTCGGGAGGAAGCTTATATACTCCAGAGATGCGGTAGTTCTTCTGGTAGAGGGATGAGCAGTCGTAGATGGCATCTGCAGAAGTGAGCCACAGGATGAGCATCCAGGCCCAGGCTCCAGGGCTGGCTGCACCCCCGCTGCATCTACACTGAAAGTTTAAAAGGGAGACTTCCTTCTACCATGAAGTTCATAGGAGTGTTCATTCCTGTGCAGCGTCCAGACTCGGGAGACATGGATATCAGGAGATCTGGAATAGGTGAGTGTTGGCCTCACTGGTGGTAGGGCTGAGAGGTAGGGAAGCCCTTCACCTGAGTTGCACAGCAGTACAAACATGCTTAAGGTTTGTGCTGAAGTAAATTATCCTACTGTGGTTTGCTGAAGTAAATTATCCTACTGTGGTTCTAGGGCATGAATTCTGGAGTCTTTACAATGCGTGGGGGCCACTAACAGATGCTACTGTTTAATGGATTCAGCTTCTGGGACAGCAAACCTCTATTCCCAGATAAGTCATGAGGATCTCAGAGGGTTTGGTTTTATTGTTTCTGTTTGTTTGTTTTGTTGTTTTTCAGAGGTAATGGCTACTGCTTACCAGATCCCTTATTAGCAGAGATTTATAATTTTATCTTCTCCACCTTAATTCAACACTGCTCCACGAATGAAAATGCAGACAGTCTAAGGAACCCCTGCAGGCCTTCCCCTGGCACTGTTATTAAAACAAGGAAATGAGAGCTTTGAGCAGGCTGGCTTTCTCTCTGGGGTTGATTTTAATGTTTCCTCAGTTGCCCTGGGGGCTAGTGCCTTACGAGGGATTGCGTCTCCTGTTCTGACTATCAGAGAGCACTGTGGAAGGGACAGCCTTTCCAAATAGGATCAGAAAGCAGAAACCCTCGCCTGGCCAGGAGATGCTCCCTGCCTGTGTCTGGGAGTTCTTTTCTTAGTGACCACTGCACTCAGCCTTCGAGAAGAGGACACGGTTGCAGACGGTGACTCTTTCACTCTGGGAATTGTTTGAGGCAGAGTGCTTTGCAGAGGGGAAATGGCAGACCCTTGTCTTCGCCATCAGAGTTCTTCACTTCCTGTTACTGCCCTCTCCAAGGGCTAGCTCCTTACAGAGTGTAAAGGTGCCCCCACATCTGCTAGTAGAGAAGAGAAGTAGGAATGAGGGCCTGGGCAGTAGGAGGATGAGGCCCAGCAAGGCCCACGAAGCTCCTTGACCTGTTTGGAGGTGGTACACGTCAGGTTCCTCTACCTTCCCTGGTCACCTGCATATCTGTTTCATCTCACAGACCCAAATCAGGACTCACTTGTCTGAAAAATGGCCTGAAAATACCTTTCTCGTCCCAAGCTGAGGGTCAGGAAGTACATACTGAGAAAGTGATTTACACAAAATTTTTAGGCTTAATTTCCAGTTAAAACCTTTTCTTCATTTGAACTAAGGATTACCAGTGACTTACTCTTTTCTTGTATCAGTAAGAAGTGACATATCTATAGACTCTGCTCCCTGTAACTAATAATTTGCTGATATTTTCAGAAAACCAGATTTCTGTCTAAACAACGAATTCACCTGGCCTGTCTGAGCCAAGCTAACTAGAAACTAAGAATTGTTTTGCAAAAGAAAAGAGTAGTAAACGTATCTTATTTTGGGTCTACTAAAAAATGCAAATTTCAGCATTGCATTTTCCTGTATGACTAGGGACAATTTTGAGATTTTGGGGGGGAAAAAATAGAAATGTAGAATTGAGGAACCTTGAGGAACCAGTCCTTTTTGAACACAAAGGACTCCTTAGATGCCCTGGGCAGTGTCTGTGCACTTAATTCTGAGCCAATGAGAAGAGTGAGATTGGCCAATAGGACACCTAAGTTCCGTTATTGCCCAGCCCACTAAATCCCAGGAACCCGAGAAAACTGTTTTTGGTAAAAACTTTGCTTCTAGAGATGTTATGATTTTGGTGTTTGTTCCTACTTCCTTGGGACTGAGGGGACAGCCGGTCAGCTCTGGGCAAGGAAATGGACTAATCGGGAATACGTGAGCTCTAAGACTTGCTGTGTGACTCTGGGCAGACCGCCTGATCTCTCTGTGCTCCAGGATGGCGATTCATACCTTCAGTATGCTGAAACATTGCAGGAGTAAAGAGAGACCTGGGTAAATTTACAGCATCTTAGAAATCAAAAGAAAGACTTTGTAAGCCTTTGCAAAAGAGAAACTAGAGCTAGTGGCACATACCCAAGAAACTAAATTCCATGAGAAACCCCAGGGAGCATTCTGATCACATCACCTAGAAGCAGGACTACAGATGAGGCACTCAGCTGTGTGAGCGGGAGGTGGCGAGTAGCGTGAGGCTGCGTCCTCCTTACCTGCCGAGGTCTGGGTAACCGTCTGCGCTGCCTGCAGCTGCATGATGCCGATCTGGTTGTTCATCTCGGAGTACTTGCTCTCGGCCTCAGTGAGCCGCGTCTCCATGCTCTTGGCGCTGCTTTCCAGCTCCATCACCTGCATGACCACGCTGACCCAGTCCCTCTCCTGCTTCTTGGCCAGGTCGCTCAGCAGGCTGCTCAGGTTGGCGATCTGGGCCTGGAGCACCTTTGCCTCCTCACAGCAGGTGGCTGTGGTGAGCTCTGCTGGGGTTTTGCGCTTAGGGGGCTTCTGTGGCCAAACTGGGTGGCTGACAAAGGCCACGAGGAAAATGCAGAGCCATGCCATGGCTGAGAGAGTCTTCTTCAGCATTTTTCGTGGGCCTGGGTGAGGAAGGCTCTTCCTCGGGGGAACCTAGCTATGCCCAGCTGAGGTGTGCAAAGCTGTGGCAAATTAAAACCTAAGACTTTCACTCGTCTTTGGACGAGTGGACTTACCACTTACCACTTTGCTGTTCTCTCTCTCCTTGCTCTTTCTTAGCCTTTCTCAAAACTCGCGTTTCTGAAAGTGCAGCTCAGTTGGGTAGCCTGTAGCTTTTCTTCCCAAGTCTGAATGCTCAACAAACTGAGCATCTTAAATATCGTTTGCTGCTGCACCTCCACCCCTACCATGGCCGAGCATGGCGCTTTAGCCCCTCCCAGCTCATCTGGGAGGGTCAGGTGCCTGTCGGGTGAAGTCAGTGCAAACTTAGGCCAGAGGAGGGGAGGGGAGAGACAGGGGCGCGTCTTTCTTTCCCTGCCTGCACAGTCTCTGGGCCGAGACCAGAGGGCTGAGTTCGTGTGTTTCCAGTTTTGCCTATTAGATTGTGCCCTTGCCAGCCACTGGCTCAGCTCTATCAGTGAGCAGGGCAGGGTCAGAAGAATTTCCAAATTCCATTCTAAAGGTTACATAACCACGGGGTGAGCACAAGGTAGGCAAAGAGAGTGGGGATAAGACTCTCCACTTACCCTGGGAGACCTGTTAATGCAATCCATGCTGTTTATACACGGCTCTAGTCTATTTTGGCATCCTTCTGAGTATGCTTTTAACAAGGCTGGTTATTCCTTTCTCTGATCAGCATTCAGTGTTTTACAAAACCCTCTTTTGGCTAGGATCTAATGCCATCTCTCATTTGAATATTTCCAACCTAGAAAAAGCTTTAGAAATAGAGGATAGAGTTAAGTTCTTAGGAAGTGAAAAAGGACTTTGTACTCACAGGGTTTACCCAGTTGTCTGTCTTTTTACATACTTTCTCCTTCAATAAGGAGTGGGCCAGTGTTAGCCTCTTGGCACAGGTGTGTCAGGGATGACAGTGGGGCAGAAACACAAGGCATGATCCCTACAGGACTTGTTAGCTGTGTGGGCATCCTCACGTCCATGGTCTTCAGGCAGAGCAAGAAACAGGCCCAGCCACAGCCTGGGTTCTAAACCTGGAAAGTTAAAATGTAGAGAAAAGAATCCCCGTGGCCTAATAATGCACGTCTAGAGTCTCATTTCCCTTTTCCTGTGGAATATGGTTTCCAGATTCATTATATATGGTCTGTATCCCTGAAAATAGGGATGTTGTAATCTTTTGTGTCCTGTATTTAAAGGAGATTCCTCCTTTGAAAACAAATGGGAAAAAAGACTGGGTTTTCAGCACATTTTAAATCTTTAAAATGAACTTTTCACTAAGAATGTAAACAAAGGTCCCTCTCTCTGTACATGACAACTGTCTTTGGAACATATGCTTGTCATTTCCAGATACAGTTGTTGTGTGTTCTGTTGCTATTCCGTGTGGGCCCTTCACACACGAGCATGAGGCCTGGCCTCAGGCCCTCCTTCCTGCCATGACCCCCAGAGCCCTTTTCTAGTCAGGGCTTCTGCTTCTCAGAAAGTCATTTCGTTTCAGGCAGCTGGAGTTACCAGACACTATTTTTTCCCCCTGTAAATAAAAAAGCAGGAGTGGATCAGGTGGATCAGGGTTTGCTTACTGCCTGTTTTCTTTGCCTGCCTAAGAGTGAGGGTGCTGCTGGTGCCCTGTGGCAGTTGTCCCTCTGTTCAAAGGGGCTTGTTCAGCATTGGCGCCATCAGCCCACCCCTGCCCTCTCTTGGCATATGTCTGGCTGTGGCAGCCTTAGCTCATGGTGTTCATTTCACTGTGGTGAACCTGGCCACAGCCGCCAGATTCACCAGGGTCTACTAAACTCCACTGACATCTTCAAGATGATATCATACCCAGAAAACGACCCTGAGCTCAAACCATGTGTCACACACTTCTGTGCGGCATCACACATGACCCCGCCATCTTGGTAGAGAACATCCTGGAAGAAAGGTGCTTTGTGGCTTTCTAGCCAGCTTTCTGTTATTCTTTCCAGTAGCCACTTCCCTGCCCAAACAGAAAAATGTTATGAATAGATTTTCATATCTGGGCAGAAAATGAATCAGTTCAGTTCAGTCGCTCAGTCGTGTCCTACTCTTTGCAACCCCATGGACCACAGCGTGCAAGCCTCCCTGTCCATTGCCAACTCCCAGAGTTACTCAAACTCCTGTCCATTGAATTGGTGATGCCATCCAACCATCTCATCCTCTGTCATCCCCTTTTCCTGCCTTCAATCTTCGCCAGCATCAGGGTCTTCCCCAATGAGTCAATTCCTTATATCAGGTGTCCAAAGTATTGGAGTTTCAGCATCAGTCCTTCTAATGAATATTCAGGACCTATTTCCTTTAGGATGGACTGGTTGGATCTCCTTGCAGTCCAAGGGACTCTCAAGAGTCTTCTACAACACCACAGTTCAAAAAACATCAATTCTTCAATGCTTAGCTTTCTTTATAGTCCAACTCTCACATCCATACATGACTACTGGAAAAAACATAGCTTTGACTAGACGGACCTTTGTTGGCAAAGTAATGTCTTTGTTTTTTAATATGCTGTCTAGGTGGTCATAGCTTTTCTTCCAAGGAGCAAATGTCTTAATTTCATGGCTACAGTCACCATCTGCAGTGATTTTGGAGCCCAAGAAAATAGTCTTCCCCATCTATATGCCATGAAGTGATGGGACCACATTCCATGATCTTAGTTTTCTGAATGTTGAGTTTTAAGCCATTTTCACTCTCGTTTTTCACTTTCATCAAGAAACACTTTAGTTCTTCTTCACTTTCTGCCATAAGGGTGATGTCATCTGCATATCTGAGGTTATTGATATTTCTCCCAGCAACCTTGATTCCAGCTTGTGCTTCATCCAGCCCAGCATTTCTCATGATGTACTCTGCTTATAAGTTAAGTAAGTAGGATGACAATATGCAGCCTTGACATACTCCTTTCCCAATTTGGAACCAGTCTGTTCCGTGTTCTGTTCTCACTGTTGCCTCCTGACCTGCATACAGATTTCTCAAGAGACAGGTCAGTTGATCTGGTATTCCCATCTCTTTAAGAATTTTCCACAGTTTCTTGTGGTCCACACGTCAAAGGTTTCAGCATAGTCAATAAAGCAGAAGCAGATATTTTTCTGGAACTCTCTTGGTTTTTCGATGATCCAACAGATGTTGGTAATTTGATCTCTGGTTCCTCTGCCTTTTCTAAATCCAGCTTGAACATCTGGAATTTCACGGTTCACGTACTGTTGAAGCCTGGCTTGGAGAATTTTGAACATTACTTTACTAGCGTGTGAGATGAGTGCAAATGTGCGGTCATTTGAGCATTCTTTGGCATTGCCTTTTTTGGGGATTAGAATGAAAACTGACTTTTTCCAGTCCTGTGGCCACTGCTGAGTTTTCCAAATTTGCTGGCATAGTGAATGCAGCACTTTACTCGCATCATCTTTTAGGATATGAAATAGCTCAACTGGAATTCCATCACCACCACTAGCTTTGTTCATAGTGATGCTTCCTACTGCCCACTTGACTTCACATTCCAGAATGTCTGGCTCTAGGTTGGTGATCACACCATTGTGATTATCTGCGTTGTAAAGATCTTTTTTGCATAGTTCTTCTGTGTATTCTTCTTAAGCACCTCTTCCTAATATCTTCTGCTTCTATTGGGTCCATACCATGTCTGTCCTTTATTGAGCCCATCTTTGCATGAAATGTTCCCTTGGTATCTCTAATTTTCTTGAAGAGATCTCTAGACTTTCCCATTCTATTGTTTTCCTCTTTCTTTGTATTGATTGAGGCTTTCTTATCTCTCCTTGCTATTCTTTGGAAATCTGCATTCAAATGGGTATTTCTTTCCTTTTCACCTTTGCCTTTCGCTTCTCTTCTATTCACAGCTATTTGTAAGCCCTCTTCAGACAACCATTTTGCCTTTCTGCACTTCTTTTTCTTGGGGATGGTCTTGATCCCTGCCCTCCTGTACAGTGTCAGGAACCTCTGTCCGTAGTTCTTCAGGCACTCTGAAGTCATTCATATTAGCAACCCATGGAGCAATCCTTTCCAGGAAAGGTAGGAACTTTTAGCATGAGTACCTCCTCTTTGACATCTCTTTTCTGGAAACTTATTTCTAACATAAGGCGTAAAAGTTGGAGACAGAAGCTTTTTTATTTGAAGATTTTCTTAAATTATCTAAACTGCCCAAATCTCAATCCCCCCCTCCCCCGATCTGCTCCTTTGAGAAAAATAGCTAATTAGGCATATATCCCAGGCCAGAAGATTTATTCTCCAAAACATCCACAACCCTAAATGTCCTAGATTCTCAATTTCTAAAAGAAGGAAAAATAAGTCCTTGTTTTGAGTACAGCTAAGCCAGTAGAGAAAACCAGAACAAATGTGGAAGACTAGAGTGGTTTTCCCTTCTCTGAGAGGCTTTTAATCCTTTCTTTGCCCTTCGGTGAACAAAGTGGCCATAAGAAATGGAAATTAATTAAGAAAATATGGAAAACCTGGGTTGGACACTGTACAGTTTTTCCTCTTCTCCATTTTTCTGGTGATGAAAGAGGGTCAGGTTGGTGTTCCTGGGAAAGATGTTTATGAAAATAAAGCTTATGGAGATTTCCCGGGCAGGCCAGTGGTTAAGACTCTGTGCTCCAGATGTAGGGGGCTTGGGTTTAATCCCTGGTCAGAGAACTAAGATCCTGCATGCCATAGGGCACAGCCAAAAAAACCAGCCAACCAACCGACCAATCTTACATTCTTGGCTGTGCCACCTTGTGCTGGCACCAAGGACTGGAGGTATCTGAGCAGCCTGGGGAGTCCAAAGCTCAGAAGGGCCTAGAGGTGGTCTTTCCTTCTACCCCAGTGTAGACTTCCTATTTCATTTTCTTGAAAATGTTCCTGTTGGAGAGACTCCTTGTTTTTCAGTGTATTCCTGCCCCAGCCTGCTCTTACACCATGCTTCCTAACTGGTGAGGGAGGAACCACTTCCCTCAGTGTCAGACTCTCAGTTTGTTGAATGAATACATCTCAGAAGAACCTGCCTTGTTCTTAGTTGAATTGTGTGCTCATGGTCATGTTTACTTCTGAAGTCTTCTAATGAGCCACAGCTGCCTTTCTACATGTGGCCATTTAATCCTGACCTATCTACCACTTAGTCCTATTTCTTTCTCAGCCCAAAGCCCAAGTGCATCACAGAAAGTATGGCCACCTCTTCCCTAAGCCTCCTAGTTTGCCTCTCATACCTAGGGTGTGGGCTTCGCACGTGGCACAGTGATAAAGAATCTGCCTGCCAATGCAAGAGACACAGGAGACGTGGGTTTGATCCCTGGGTCGGAAAGATCTCCTAGAGAAGGGAATGGCTACCCATTCCAGTATTCTTGTCTGGAAAATCCCTTGGACAGAGGAGCCTGGCAGGGTACAGTCCATGGAGTCTCAAAGAGTCGGACATGACTGAGCTCACCATGCACCCAAGAGTGCACCCTGGACTTATCAGAAACTATTTCTTTCAGGCTTCCTCTTAGAGTCTACCATGTAATTATACCACTTAGCAAAAGAAGTTTGTCTCTGACCCCTTTTAGGAATTTGAAGCTTCACGTGTCTCACAGGCTAGTTGGAGAGACAGACAGCTGAACTGCAGGGCTGTTTGACAGGCCTGAGTGGAGGACACAGCAGAGGGGTAATGCCCAACCCAGATGAGGTTCTGGACGGCCTGATACCCAGAGTTTGTGGTATTTTTGTTTTGTTTTTTTAAGGAAGAAGTAGTCAGAGATTGGAGATAACATCCTGAGGNATTATACAGAGTGAAGTAAGCCAGAAAGAAAAACACCAATACAGCATACTGACACATATATATGGAATTTAGAAAGATAGTAATGATGACCCTGTATGTGAGACAACAAAAGGACACAGACATAGAGAATGGACTTTTGGCCTCAGAAGGAGTAGGAGAGGGCGGGATGATCTGGGAGAATGGCACTGAAGCATATATACTATTATGTAAGAAACGAATCACCAGTCTATGTTTGATACAGGATGCAGGATGCTTGGGGCTGGTGTACGGGGATGATCCAGAGAGACGTTGTGGGGTGGGAGGTGGGAGGGGGATTTGGGAGTGGGAGCTTGTGTACACCTGTGGTGGATTCATGTCGATGTATGGCAAACCCAATAGAGTATTGTAAAGTTAAATTAAAAAATAAATAAATAAATAAATTAAAAAAAAAAGAAGCAGCCTTATCAATTCTGAATTAGATAGCTACAATATAATATAAATGAAAAGACAAGCACCCCCTAAGACTCTATTACTTAATAGAGAGAAATGTGGCTTTATTTTATAGTAGTTTGATCTCATTACCCATTCATTCAATTCTCACTGAGTACCTACTGTGTGAACTGCACAGCATGGTCTTTTTCTTGGAAAAACATAAGTTACAGACACAAGACAAGTAAAGATACAATTTAGATCTGATGCAATAAATATTAGAGGAATAAAGCACTGTGAAAGCACAGAGAAGGCAGAATTTAATTTTCCTTGAGCTTACATAGTAAGGTGATATTTGATTTAGGTCTTGAAGAATGGATATGGATTTCTCAGAAGAATAATTTCTGTAAGTGGATTTTTTTAAAGTAAGCATATTATTTCAAAAGTCATGTTGTGTTATGGAAGCCAGAAGTGTTTCCCATGTGACTTGAGATAAGGAGAGAGAGGTGTTTGAAGTTGGATGTGGAGAGAAAATTTGATGCCAGATGGGAATATCTTACATTGGAATTCATTCAAGTGTGGAGTCAAAGAAATGTTAATGCTGAAACATAATGTAGCCATACTTTTCTTTTAAAGATAGTTTTGTCAGCACTGAAGATGATGGAGGAAAATAGATATGAGCATATTGTTGGGAATTCTGATAGAAAATTTTTACAAGTGTGCAAATAAGAGATGATAATATATTGACATAAATATGGTCAGTTGGTTGAAAGCAAGGGATTTGTCTTCAAGAATACATTGATAATTGTACAAATATGAGATCTTAGGGAGAAAAGCAGAGATATTGAGAAGTCTGCAAATAATTTCCTGCCAAGCCTAGAAAAAGTTTAGTTTTGAAAAGAGAACACCAAAGACATTCTTTTCAGAGCACATGGAAGTACGCAATATTAGTGACCATCATGATGCAAATAATAAAACAATTCAGATCTATAATCAGAGAGTCTACTTTGTAGTCTTACACAAAAAGTCTAAGAGTACATGTGTGCCTTCAAAATGGTTTTCTGCTTAGCTGGGAAGCAATCTGAACATTATGTGTCCCACAAAAAGAAAGGATGATAAATTTGAAATACAGGCAGAGTACACAGGTAGCTGAGTGATTATAAATATAAAGAATAGCACAGAAATGTAATGTATCTGGCATGACAGACTTTTCTTGGCAGTAAATAAAGAGAAGTCAGTATCATGCAGGATATCGTAAAACAAACAAAAATTCCTCAGTAGTATAGGTGATAAACATTAACTTTAAAATGGACTTTGAACAGTTGCTAATATATACAATTTACAACAGAGTGGCCAGGTGTGAAACAAAGACATAATATTCTATCATACATTATAATTGGATTCAAGAAACATGACAGCAGAAATCTGTAAAACAAAAGGGAAAAAGCGAATGGACACATTGGCCATTCCTTGTTTGTTTCTAGCTAAGGATTTCAACAGTCCACATGAGAAAGAGTCAGAAAATGGAAGGGCTGACAGTACAGGTGAAAATGTGAGGAATGAAAACTGTATACTCTCCATGAGTGTGTTAATTGGCTTTAATGTGTTGAATATGGAGTTTGGAATTATGTCGCTTTTTTTTTTTTTTTTAAGTAGCACATGTTAGGGACTGAATTGTGTTTCTTGAAATTTTATGTATTGAAATCCTAATGCTTAGTCCCTCCAAATGTGACTGTGTTTTGCAATAGGATGTTTAAAGTGGTGGTTAAGGTTAAACCAGATCATATGAGTGCTGTGCTAAGTCACCTCAATTGTGTCTGACTCTTTGCAACCCTGTGGACTGCAGCCCGCCAAGCTCCTCTGTCCATGGGATTCTCCAGGCAAGAACACTGGAGTGGGTTGCCATGCTCTTCTCCAGGGGATCTTCCTTACCCAGGGATTGAACCCACATCTCCTATGTCTCCTGCTTGCATGCTGAGACTGGGAGTGAGCAAGTCTATGTACCTGTTCTTTAAGAATGGAGTCTCAGTTTCCTACAAGTCTTTAATTCCCTCTTATAAGCCCCACTAGTTTTCCTGCCAGAGTGAGGAGGAAGAAACAGAAATTTCCTTCTTTAGTTCATGTAATCTTGTTTCTTTCTTTCTTTTTTATTTTTTTTTATTTTTACTTTATTTTACTTTACAATACTGTATTGATTTTGGCATACATTGACATGAGTCCACCACGGGTGTACATGAGCTCCCAAACATGAACCCCCCTCCCACCTCCCACCCCACATCATCCCTC
>SJYV01022041.1:351988-364614 GCA_006410875.1 Neotragus pygmaeus | reverse complement strand
CCCTAGCGAAAAGTTTGCACAGCAACAAAGACCCAGCACAGCCAAAAATAAATAAAACTGCAAAAATAAATAAAAGAATTAGTATTAATCCTTGTCAAGTCTCCCAAAAAATAAAAGAGGAAGGCATACTTCCAAAACTCATTTTATGAGGGCAGCCTTACCCTGAAACCAAAACAAGGACACCATAAGAAAATTACAAGTCAAAATCTCTGATGAACAGAGATGCAAAAATTCTTTACAAAATAGTAACAAAGCAGTGATCAGAAGAAAATTCATAGTACTAAACATTTTTATCAATAAAAATGAAAATCTGAAAACCAATAAATCAAATTCCCAAAAATAACTGCTGAAAGAATAAAGTAAATCAAAAGAAAATACAAAGGGAATAATAAAGATTAAAGCAGAAAATGTGACAGAAAGTTTTTAAAAGAGACTTAAGTAAATTAAAATATTGTTTTAAAAAATTAACAGGAAAAATGGAGCTGGAGGGATCAACCTTCCTGACTTCAGACTATAAAGTTACAGTCATCAAGACAGTATGGTACTGGCACAAAAACAGAAATATAGACAGATGGAACAGGATAAAAAGCCCAGAGATAAATCCAGGTACCTGTGGGCACCTTATCTTTGATAAAAGAGGCAAGAATATACAGTGGGGCAAAGATAGCCTCTTCAATTATAGTACCAGGAAAACTGGACAGTGATGTGTAAAAAAATGAAATTAAAACACTTCCTAACACCATACACAAAGATAAACTCAAAATGGATTAAAGATCTAAATGTAAGACCAGAAACTATGAATCTCTCAGAGGAAAACATAGTCAGAACACTTGATGACATAAATCAAAGCAAGATCCTCGATGACCCACCTCCCAGAGTAATGGAAATAAAAACAAAAGTAAGCAAGTGGGACCTGATTAAACTTAAAAGCTTTTACACAGCAAAGGACACTAAGCAAGGTGAAAAGACAACCCTCAAAATGGGAGAAAATAATAGCAAATGAAACAACTGGAAAAGAAGGATTAATTTCCAAAATATACAGGCAGCTCATACAACTCAACACCAGAAAAACAAACACCACAACCAAAAAGTGGAAAAAAAAAAACCTAAACAGACATTTCTCCAAAGACATACAGATGGCTAAAAATCACATGAAAAGATGTTCAACATCACTCATTATTAGAGAAATGCAAATCAAAACCACAATGAGATATCACCTCACACCAGTCAGAATGGCCAACATCAAAAAGTCTACAACAATAGATGCTGGAGAGGGTATAGAGAAAAGGGAACCCTCTTATACTGTTTGTGGGGATGTAAATCAGTATAACCACTATGAAGAACAGTATGGAGGTTACCTAAAAAACTAGGAATAAAACCACCATCTGACCCAGCAATCCCACTACTGGACATATACCTTGAGAAAAATCATAATTTAAAAAGACATATGTACACCAATGTTCATACAGCACTATTTACAATAGCTAGGACAAGGAAGCAACCTAGATGTCCATCAACAGATGAATGGATAAAAAAGTGTGGTACATATACGGTGGAATACTAGCCATAAAAAGGAACACAAATATCACATATTAACACGTATATACGGAATCTAGAAAGATGGTACTGATGAACCTATTTGTAGAGCAGCAATGGAGACACAGATGGAGAACAGACTTATGGACATGGAGGGTGGTGGGTGGGGTAGCCAGGAGAGGAGAGGATGAATGGAAAGAGTAGTATAGAAATACATAGGCTAACATATGTAAAACAGATAGCCAGTGGGAATTTGCTATGACTCAGGACTTCCCTGGTGGCTCAGACGGTAAAGCGTCTGTCCACAATGTGGGAGACCTGGGTTTGATCCCTGGGTCAGCAAGACTCCCTGGAGAAGGAAATGGCAACCCACTCCTGTGCTCNAAGACATACAGATGGCTAAAAATCACATGAAAAGATGTTCAACATCACTCATTATTAGAGAAATGCAAATCAAAACCACAATGAGATATCACCTCACACCAGTCAGAATGGCCAACATCAAAAAGTCTACAACAATAGATGCTGGAGAGGGTATAGAGAAAAGGGAACCCTCTTATACTGTTTGTGGGGATGTAAATCAGTATAACCACTATGAAGAACAGTATGGAGGTTACCTAAAAAACTAGGAATAAAACCACCATCTGACCCAGCAATCCCACTACTGGACATATACCTTGAGAAAAATCATAATTTAAAAAGACATATGTACACCAATGTTCATACAGCACTATTTACAATAGCTAGGACAAGGAAGCAACCTAGATGTCCATCAACAGATGAATGGATAAAAAAGTGTGGTACATATACGGTGGAATACTAGCCATAAAAAGGAACACAAATATCACATATTAACACGTATATACGGAATCTAGAAAGATGGTACTGATGAACCTATTTGTAGAGCAGCAATGGAGACACAGATGGAGAACAGACTTATGGACATGGAGGGTGGTGGGTGGGGTAGCCAGGAGAGGAGAGGATGAATGGAAAGAGTAGTATAGAAATACATAGGCTAACATATGTAAAACAGATAGCCAGTGGGAATTTGCTATGACTCAGGACTTCCCTGGTGGCTCAGACGGTAAAGCGTCTGTCCACAATGTGGGAGACCTGGGTTTGATCCCTGGGTCAGCAAGACTCCCTGGAGAAGGAAATGGCAACCCACTCCTGTGCTCTTGCCTAGAAAATCCCATGGACGGAGGAGCCTGGTGCAGGCTACTGTTCATGGGGTCGCAAAGAGTNACCTGGGTTTGATCCCTGGGTCAGCAAGACTCCCTGGAGAAGGAAATGGCAACCCACTCCTGTGCTCTTGCCTAGAAAATCCCATGGACGGAGGAGCCTGGTGCAGGCTACTGTTCATGGGGTCGCAAAGAGTCAGACACAACTGAGCGACTTCACTTACTTACTTACTTAAGGACCTCAAATCGGGGCTTTGTGACAACCTACAGGTGTGGGACGGGGTGGGAGGTGGGAGAGAGGCGACATATGTATACCTATGGCTGATCCATGTTGATGTATGGCAGAAACCAACACAATATTATAATCAGTCTTTAATTAAAATAAATTAAGAAAAAATAACAGACAAACCACTAGTTAATTTGATCATTAAGAAGGGAGGAGGCATAAATGGAAAAAAATGACTAGATGGAAATAACCACTGAAACAGAAGAAATTTTAAAAGTCATAAGAGACTACTTTGCACATATTTCTGCAAATGTGAAAACTTAGATAAAAGGGGTTATTTCCCAAGGAATATGGATGACCAAAATTGATCCTCCTAGTTACAGAAAGCTTAAACAGACTAATTTCTGTAGAAGAAATAGATAAAGCTATTAAGAAACTAACATGAACACAGAATTCTACCAAACCTTCAAAGACTGGTACCCAAATGCTTCATCATTATTCCAGGGCATTAAAAGAAAGGGAAACTTCTTAATACTTTCTTTTTTAAGGCGGGTATAACACTGATATCTAAACCTGATAAAGATGGTACCCCCTAAAAAACCCTACAGGACAATATTACTCATGAATGGTCAGGCAAAACACTAAAATATCAACAAACATACTCTAATCCTGATGCTAAAGACTGAAGGCAGAAGGAGAAGGGGACGACAGAGGATGAGATGGTTGGATGGCATCACTGACTCAATGNAATATTACTCATGAATGGTCAGGCAAAACACTAAAATATCAACAAACATACTCTAATCCTGATGCTAAAGACTGAAGGCAGAAGGAGAAGGGGACGACAGAGGATGAGATGGTTGGATGGCATCACTGACTCAATGACATGAGTTTAAGCAAGCTCTGGGAGTTGGTGAAGGACAGGGAAGCCTGGCATGGGGTCGCAAAGAGTCGGACATGACTGAGCGCCAGAACAATCACCACCACCACCACCACCACCACCAAGTGGGATGTATTCCAGGAATACAAGTAATGTTCAACATTAGGATGTCTGTTTATATCATATAACATTAAAAATCTAAGGGGAAAAATACTAAAAAATCTATGGAAAAAGTCATAAAGATTTCCCTAGATGCTGAAGAAGCCTATGATAAAAATCAACATCCACTGAAGATAAAAATACTCAAGAAAATAGAAACTGAGTGTTTAACAAGAACAAACATATATAAATATATAGATTTCATTTTACTTATCTACAAATAAAATATGTAATATGTATTCAGACAATATATATATTATAAAATGTATAATATAAAATTATATATATATGTTGATCCTTGAACAACATAAGTTTGTACTGTACAGGTCCATATATATGCAATTTTTTTCAACAGAGCACCTGTATTTTCATTTGATAAATCTTTAAATGTGGGGGAAATTTGTGTTCAATTAGAGACTACAGTTAAGTAGAATTTAAAAATCTAGGGTTTGGGTCCTGATTCTATCCAGACGGTTTTACCTTCCTACCCTTGAGGGGTAGGAAGTCTATTAAGTCCTTTGCTTTTGAGGCAGAGATAGAAGAACATAGATTTTTTTTTGTATTTATTTTTTAAATTATTTTTAATTGAAGGATAGTTGCTTTACAATATTTGTTGGTTTCTGCCACACATCAAACACATGGATTTTCTAATGCAGTGGGATGAGAGTTGGAGGAACAGTCAGCTGCACACATAAATTATATACACACATAATCTTATTCCAGGAGCCGAGGCAGGGATGTGCGCTATCTCCATTACTACTCAACACTATTCTAACAGAAGTATTAAACAGTGGAATTAGAAAAATCTGAGCTGTAAGAATGGGTAAAGAAAAAGTAAAGTTATCTCTTCTTGCAGAAGGTATAACAGCACACCTGGAAAACTCCAGGGGATAAATGATAATGCTAACTCAAACAGTGAAAAAATTAATAAATTAGGATATAAAAGAAACCTACAAAAATCAATGTCCTTCTTTATAGGTTTAATTAAGAAAGTTAGAGTCACTGAGTTGTGTTAAATGAGGAAGGAGACCTCACATAGTGCATGACAATGGAGGGAAGTGACAGTCCAGAAGGAGCTGGTGAATCAGAGCAGTCATTCCCCAGCCTTGCTGAAGCCCTGTAATGGTTTGCATGGGAACCTCGAAAGTCTTGCTTTTTCAGCTGCCAGGGTGGAAACAGGAGGGAAGCTGGTGAAATCTGCTGAAAGCTGTGGCATGTGCTGGAGGTTTGCTCTACTTTTGGACAACAGAGCTGGCAGTTAGAAAGAGGAGCTAGATGCAGAGCAGAAAAGAACAAGGATAAAATGAAACCCACCTCTGTGTTTGCCCCCATATCTAACCAAAGTGATCATCAGAGCAATGACTGCTACTTTGCTTTTATCTTCCAAATCTCATGCAAACTCCCTGGGCCACCTCTAACATGGAACCACTCAGAGAAAGAGATTCTTGAAAAATGTAGCTCCAGCTTAATCAAACTGACAATTCAAACCATACAGACATTCTGACCAGCAATGAGTATTGGTGGCCCACAGGGGAGCTGGTCATGTTCTGTTTCTTGATTTGGGTGGTGATTTCATGGTTGTATTCACTTTGAAAGAATTCACTGGTCCCTACACTGATGATCTGAGCCCTTTTCCCTAAATATACTTCCAATAAATAGCCATTTTTAAAAAGGAAAAAAAGTGTTGTAAAGTTATAAACATTAAAATAATTTGGTACAAGTTCAGAAATAGACAAAGAGTTCAACAGAACAAAATATAAGACATACAGATGGCCATAAAGGACATGAAAAAGTGCTCAACATCACTAATTAGAGAAATGCATGTAAAAACTACAATGAGGTATCACCTTACACTGGTTAGAATTCAGTTGAGTTCAGTTCAGTTCAGTCACTCAGTCATGTCCAATTTTTTGTGACCCCATGGACTGCAGCATGCCAGGCTTTGCTATCAATCACCAACTCCAGGAACTTACTCAAAGTCATGTCCATCAAGTTGGTGATGCCATCCAAACATCTTATCCTCTGTCATCCCTTCTCCTCCTGTCTTCAATCTTCCCCAGCATCACGGTCTTTTCCAATGAGTCAGTTCTTTTATCAGGTGGCCAAAGTATTGGAGCTTCAGCTTCAGCATCCGAATATTCTGGACTGATTTCCTTTAGGATGGATTGGTTGGATGTTCTTGCAGTCCAAGGGACTCTCAAGAGTCTTCTCCAACACCACAGTTCAAAAGAATAAATTCTTCAGCACTCAGCTTTCTTCCCAGTCCAACTTTCACATCCATACATGACTACTGGAAAAACCATAGCTTTGACTAGATAGACCTTTGTTGGCAAAGTAATGTCTCTGCTTTTTAATATACTGTCTAGCTTGGTCATAGCTTTTCTTCCAAGGAGCAAGCATCTTTAATTTTATGGCTGCAGTCACCATCTGCAGTTATTTTGGAGTCCAAGGAAATCAAGTCTGTCACTGTTTCCATTGTTTCCCCATCTATTTGCCATGAAGTCATGGGCCTGGATGCCATGATCTTCGTTTTCTGAATGTTGAGTTTTAAGACAACTTGTTCACTTTCCTCTTTCACTTTCAAGAGGCTCTTTAGTTCCTCTTGGCTTTCTGCCATAAGGGTGGTGTCATCTGGATATCTGAGGTTATTGATATTTCTCCCAGCAATCTTGATTCCAGCTTGTGGAATCCAGTCCAGCATTTCGCATGATGTACTCTGCATATAAGTTAAATAACCAGGGTGACAATATACAGCCTTAAGGCACTCCTTTCCCAATTTGGAACCAGTCTGTTGTTTCATATCCAGTGCTAGCTGTTGCTTCTTGACCTGCATACAGATTTCTCAGGAGGCAGGTCAGGAGGTCTGGTATTCCCATCTCTTTAAAAATGTTCTACAGTTTGCTGTGTCCTGTCATTTAACACTGTTGAAATTATCGTGATATTTTTACATTTTTATAATCTGGCAATGAAAAGTCAGTGTGAACCATTCTTCACTCACCCAAAGCTGGTTTTAATCTGCACCTTGAGAATGACATGAAAGCAGTGTTTTCACACCTTTTCTGCATCACAGTAAACTATAAATGGCACTGTCTGTAGGGCACACAGCGGCTCTGGATTCTCTGGCCTACCCAAAGTCTGCCCAGCTAATTCACCAGGCTCCGGCCCAGAGAGTTCTCGAGATTTTGGGAAGGTCTGTGAATACCATGCTCCCTCTAGTGGGGTTGCACAGAGTCAGCCACGACTGAGGCGACTTAGCAGCAGCAGCAGCAGCTCTAGTGGTCAGAATCACTACTTTTCCTCCTCCTTTAATCCCTGAAGAGGACCACCCGAAATGGGGGAAAAGGCGCCTCACCCATACACAAACTTATCAAAGCATCTCTGTAACAAAGCAGAACTAATTATGCAAAGCGTTTGTTAGAAAAATACCTCTTTCAACTGCATAGGTATGCAGGTGGGCCTAAAGAAGAAACACTTGTTTGGCTGCATTCAAACTTCTCTGAAACTAGAAACCGAAATTAATCTACACCACTACATAGCTCTAGAAAGAGGCAACTCACATCCTTAGAACTGGCTGTTCCAGGACTGGCTGTGGGCCCCTGAGTGGAGGTATCTTTAATCAGCTTTCTTTCTTCGCTTGCTTGAAGGTGGTTTTCTAAATAGAAACACATTTGCATGTCTTTACTAAAATGCCAAGTGTTGCTGCTAATTCTCACTCTGATCCTAGTTTGCTTGAGTCCAAAAATCAGAAAAAAAAAATGTATCTTGTATGATGTGTATACCTTTGATAATTCCTAGACATTCTTTTGCTCAGGGCAGCAAGAAACAGGGGTCCAGCTGTACTCTCCATGCTGACGGAGAGCAGTGCAAAGGGACAAAGCTTTCAGGATATGATACAAGCCCAAATGTGGAGAGGAATATTGAAATTTTTTCTCCTCTAATAAAAATAGTTAAGTTTATTTTGGAGGAAAAATGTTAAAAGCTGGCATAATTGTATTAAGATAATGAAATGATGAAATACGATTCCCAATTTATAGAATGTACTGCCATCTACTGCATATAAAAAAAACACTGTTCCTCCTACTGAAATTATTATAAATCAAGCAATCACACACTTTGAAATATAAATGAATTTGTAAGATCTGGTAACTGCCACAAAGAACTTGTAATTTAGACTGTTCTATAGCTTTTAATTTTCTCATCTGAAATTATCTCATCTCTTCAATTTTCCCTTTTATCTTTTTAAAATTCTATTTTTCCCCAACCCTCTCATGGCACTAATTCTGGAAGTTACATTTTAATTTGATATTTTATTTTTTGAATATTGCTTTTTACAGCATTTTTCTCTTCAGTTAAGTTCAGTTGCTCAGTCGTGTCCGACTCTTTGCGACCCCATGAATCGCAGCACGCCAGGCCTCCCTGTCCATCACCAACTCCTGGGGTTCACCTAAACTCACGTCCATCGAATCAGTGATGCCATCCAGCCATCTCATCTTCTGTCGTCCCCTTCTCCTCCTGTACCCATTCCCTTCCAGCATCAGAGTCTTTTCCAATGAGTCAACTCTTCGCATGAGGTGGCCAAAGTACTGGAGTTTCAGCTTTAGNCTGATTGGATCTCCTTGCAGTCCAACGGACTCTCAAGAGTCTTCTCCAACATCACAGTTCAAAAGCATCAATTCTTCTTCACTCAACTTTCTTTATAGTCCAACTCTCACATCCATACATGACTACTGCAAAAACCATAGCTTTGACTAGATGGACCTTTGTCAGCAAATGTCATTATGCAGCCTAATCACTGAAGCTCGAACCAGTGTCCCCAAATCTCCTCAGAATCCTCAGATTCTTACTCCTCAGACTCTCCCAGTGCAAAGACCAGTTTACAGATGGCTAAACTTCTCTGCTTAAACTCTGCCTGTTTGGCTGTGTGGAATAACCATGTTATTCCATCTTAGAGCTAAGTGAACTGAAGAGAAGAAAGGTGAACTTCTTTCCAGCTTCTGGCCCCAAAGCCCACACTCTCACAGTGCTCCAAGCAGCTAGGATTCCTGGGGGTGGGGTTAGGATATTGTTATTTGCCCTTTTTTATTCCAGGTCAACAGATAAAAACTTGCGAGGGACAGGACACCAGAAGGGAGTTTACAAGGGCAAAGCGTGTGGGAGAGAAGCACTTACGACCTCGGGGAATGAGGTCCTGGGGAGAAGCGCGTGGCTCAGGCCTGAAGGGGTGCACCCGAGTGCAGGCACGCGTGTACCAAGCACACTGCTGGAGACACTCCTGACTGGACGGGAGCCAGAGGGAAGGCCGGCAAGCGGGACACGTAAGCTCGGGTTCCCTGCCCCACCTAACTCCCTGCGCCCTTTTCCATTTTTAAAAACAGAGGTTATAAAAAAAGCCTGAACATGGAACTGACCGTCTCAACCATTTAAGTGAAGAAAGCTCGCATCGTCAGGCAGCAGACC
Organism: Neotragus pygmaeus; assembly: GCA_006410875.1. Lineage (NCBI taxonomy): Eukaryota > Metazoa > Chordata > Mammalia > Artiodactyla > Bovidae > Neotragus > Neotragus pygmaeus. The sequence goes on along the minus strand of SJYV01022041.1, from coordinate 355,175 downwards.
TCCAGAGCTTCACCATCGTGTGAAGCCGAAGCCTGTGTGTGTGAGACGGCCGCACCGCACCGCCCCGCAGCGCGTCCCTGGCGGCCCCGTTCTGCCGTACTCGCTGTCTCTGCGGGCTTGACCAGTGCCCTCCTCATCACCCCCAGGACCTGCTCTGTGTGTTCCCGTCACTAAAGCGGGGAGAACGGGGGTCCCCCAGAGGACAGGCAGGTGAGAGGGAGTCTACCCTTGCTTACGGCAGTTCCCGTACAGCCAGGGATAACTGAGCGTGTGTGCGTGGATGCCCTGTGACCCCAAGGACTGCAGCTGTCAGACCCCTCTGTCTGTGATAAGCCACTTTCTTATATGGATTCTTATGGGGGAGAATCCAGTAGAAGAAACGGAGTAGACCTCACAGTCAGCAAAGAGTCTGAAATGCGGTACTTGGATGCAATCTCAAAAATGACAGAATGATCTCTGTTTGTTTCTAAGACAAACCATTCAATACCACAGTAATCCAAATCTATGCCCCAATCAAAATGTTGAAGGAGCTGAAGTTAAACGGTTCTATGAAGACCTACAAGACCTTGTAGAAGTAACACTCAAAAGAGATGTCCTTTTCATTAGAGGGGACTGGAATGCAAAAGCAGGAAGTCAGGAGATACCTGGAGTAAAGGCAAATTTGGCCTTGGAATACAAAATGAAGCAGGGCAAAGGCTAACAGAGTTTTGCCAAGAGAATGCACTGGTCATAGCAAACACCGTCTTCCAACAACATCACAGACATCACCAGATGGTCAACACCAAAATCAGATTGACTATATTCTTTGCTGCCAAATATGGAGAAGCTCTATACAGGCAGCAAAAACAAGAACGGGAGCTGACTGTGGCTCAGATCATGAACTTCTTATTGCCAAATTCAGACTTAAATTGAAGAAAGTAGGGAAAACCATTAGACCATTCAGGTGTGACCTGAATCAAATCCCTTATGATTACACAGTAGAAGTGACAAACAGATTCAAGGGATTAGATCTGATAGAGAGAGTGCCTGAAGAACTATGAACGGAGGTTCATGACATTGTACAGGAGGCAGGGATCAAGACCATCCCCAAGAAAAAGAAATGCAAAAAGGCAAAATGGTTTTCTGAGGAGGCCTTACAAATAGCTGAGAGAAGAAAAGCTAAAGGCAAAGGAGAAAAGGAAAGCTATACCCATTTGAATACACAGTTCCAAAGAATAGCAAGGAGAGATAAGAAAGCCTTCCTCAGTGATCAGTGCAATGAAATAGGGGAAAACATTAGAATGGGAAAAACTAGAAATATCTTCAAGAAAATTAGAGATACCAAGGGAACATTTCATGCAAAGATGGGCTCGATAAAGGACAGAAATGGACTGGACCTAATAGAAGCAGAAGATATTAAGAAGAGGTGGCAAGAATACACAGGAGAACTGTACAAAAAAGATCTTCACAACCCAGATAATCACGATGNAGAGATAAGAAAGCCTTCCTCAGTGACCAATGCAAAGAAATAGAGGAAAACAACAGAATGGGAAAGACTAGAGATCTCTTCAAGAAAATTAGAGCTACCAAGGGAACATTTCATGCAAAGATGGGCTCGATAAAGGACAGAAATGATATGGACCTAACAGAAGCAGAAGATATTAAGAAGAGGTGGCAAGAATACACAGAAGAACTGTACAAAAAAGATCTTCACAACCCAGATAATCACGATGGTGTGATCACTCACCTAGAGCCAGACATCCTGGAATGTGAAGTCAAGTGGGCCTTAGGAAGCATCACTATGAACTAGTAGAGGTGATGGAATTCCAGTTGAGCTATTTCAAATCCTGAAAGATGATGCTGTGAAAGTGCTGCACTCAATATGCCAGCAAATTTGGAAAAATCAGGAGTGGCCACAGGACTGGAAAAGGTCAGTTTTCATTCCAATCTCAAAGAAAGGCAATGCCAGAGAATGTTCAGACTATCTCACAACTGCACTCATCTCACACGCTAGCAAAGGGATGCTCAAAATCCTCCAAGCCAGGCTTCAACAGTACATGAACCATGAACTTCCAGATGTTCAAGCTGGATTTAGAAAAGGCAGAGGAACCAGAGATCAAATTGCCAAATTCCATTGGATCACTGAAAAAGCAAGAGAGTCCCAGAAAAACATCTACTTCTGCTTTATTGACTATACCAAAGCCTTTGACCGTGTTGATCACAACAAGCTGTGGAAAATCCTGAAAGAGATGGGAATACCAGACCACCTGACCTGCCTCCTGAGAAACCTGTATCCAGGTCAAGAAGCAACCGTTAGAACTGGACACACAAAGAGACTGGTTCCAAATTGGGAAAGGAGTGCATCAAAGATGTATATTTTCACCCTACTTATTTAACTTGTGTGCAGAGGACATCATGCAACATGCTGGGCTGGAAGAAGGACAAGCTGAAATCAAGATTGCCAGGAGAAATATCAATAACCTCAAATAAGCAGATGACACCACCCTGATGAAAGAAAGTGAAGAGGAACTGAAGAGCTTCTTGATGAAAGTGAAAAAGAAGAATCAGAAAGCTGGCTTAAAACTCAACATTTAAAAAATGAAGACCATGGCAACTGGTCCCTTCACTTCATGGCAAATAGATGGGGAAACAATGGAAATAGTGAGTGACTTTAATTTCCTGGCCTCCAAAATCACTGCATATGGTGACTGCACCCATGAAATTAAAAAACGCTTGCTCCCTGGAAGAAGAGCTATGACCAACCTAGACAGCATATTAAAAAGCAGAGACGTTATTTTGCCGACAAAGGTGGTTTTTCCACTAGTCATGTATGGATATGAAAGGTGGACTATAAAGAATGCTGAGCACTGAAGAATTGATGCTTTTGAACTGTGGTGTTGGATAAAACTCTTGAGAATCCCTTGGACTGCAAGGTGATCAAATCAGTCAATCCTAAAGGAAATCAAGATTGCTGGGAGAAATATCAATAACCTCAGATATGCATATGACACACCTTTATGGCAGAAAGTGAAGAGGAACTAAAAAGCCCTCTTGATGAAAGTGAAAGAGGAGAGTGAAAAAGTTGGCTTAAAGCTCAACATTTAGAAAACGAAGATCATGGCATCCAGTCCCATCACTTCACGGAAAATAGGTGGGGAAACAGTGTCAGACTTTATTTTGGGGGGCTCCAAAATCACTGCAGATGGTG
>SJYV01022041.1:256847-350334 GCA_006410875.1 Neotragus pygmaeus | reverse complement strand
ACTGATGTTGAAGCTGAAACTCCAATACTTCGGCCACCTGATGTGAAGAGCTGACTCATTTGAAAAGACTCTGATGCTGGGAAAGATTGAGAGCAGGAGGAGAAGGGGACGGCAGAGGATGAGATGGTTGGATGGCATCAGAGACTCAATGAATGGGTATGGGTGAACTCTGGGAGTTGGTGATGGACAGGGAGGCCTGGAGTGCTGCGGTTCATGGGTTCGCAGAGTCAGACACGAATGAGCAACTGAACTGAACTTCTTGGAAGAAAATTTATGATCAACCTAGACAGCATATTATAAAGCAGAGACATGACTTTGCCAACAAAGATCCATGTAGTCAAGGCTTTGGTTTTTCCAGTAGTCACGTATGGATGTGAGAGTTGGACTATCAAGAAAGCTGAGCACTGAGGAATTGATGCTTTTGAATTGTGGTGTTGAAGAAGACTCTTGTGTGTCCCTTGGACTGCAAGGAGATACAACCAGTCTATCCTAAAAGAAATCTNCCATGTAGTCAAGGCTTTGGTTTTTCCAGTAGTCACGTATGGATGTGAGAGTTGGACTATCAAGAAAGCTGAGCACTGAGGAATTGATGCTTTTGAATTGTGGTGTTGAAGAAGACTCTTGTGTGTCCCTTGGACTGCAAGGAGATACAACCAGTCTATCCTAAAAGAAATCTGTCCTGAATATTCATTGAAAGGACTGATGTTGAAGCTGAAACTCCAATACTTTGGCTACCTGATGTGAAGAACTCACTCATTTGAAAAGACTCTCATGCTGAGAAAGATTGAAGGCAGGGGGAGAAGGGGATGATGGAGGATGAGATGGTTAGGATGCCATCATTGACTCAATGGACATGAGTTTGAGTAAACTCTGAGAGTTGGTCATGGACTGGGATGCCTGGCGTGCTACAGTTCATGGGGTCGCAAAGAGTCAGACATTACTGAGCAACTGAACTGATACTGTGATATATCTCAAAATATCAATCAGTGCTCCTCTATTTATAGAGAGCTTTCTGCTACTATATAGTACTTCAAAATATTTTAAATATTAAAACTGTGTCATTACACAATATTTGAAACAGAGACTATTCAAATTTTAGGCATCTCTTATGTTGATTCAATAGGAAATCCTATTAGAATATTTTTGCTTTTCATACATTTCTGTAAGAGATTTAGTAGTTTTTCTCAAGCTGTTTTTCCTACTCTTAACAATTTATTTCTGATTACTCTGGATTTAGATGCAGCGAAATAAACTGACAGGTAAAATCCAATCTTCATTGGATTTGCTCAAAAAACACTGAAAAACTTTTTCCTCAAAATAACATTAAACATAAATCCTTAGAAGCTCTTCAAAAATTAGATTGCACTCTAAGTCTGACAATCTATTACTAAAAACCAGAGCCTAAGGTTAAAACAGCTAAAAGATAGGTATTTACAGTATGTTTTAATAGAGACATGTTAGTCCTTTTATTTCACTCAGGTACCATTAAGTGAATCATTCCCCAATGCATGTGTGAGGGAAAATCAGTTAGTGGTGAATCAAGACAATTTAAAATACTGACTTTCAAAAAACTGTCCTGAAACCAAAAGTATTTTCACAAAGACATTAACATTTTATAATAACTATTACCATCTTGGGGAAGTAAGTTCTGGCCTGCTTTTGTGATTAAAACTTTCCCTTCTTACAAAAAAGAATTACCTGCATGCCGAAGCCAAACCACTGCGAGGTTGTATCTTTCAGAGCAGACCAGTGCACTAAGGAGGGGAAGTGCAGAATTATATTCACCAACATCCAGGAAAGCTTCAGCAACATCAAGATAGAGGTCTCCCATGTCTTCAGGATTCTGTTCCACTAGTGTTGTCAACAGAGGCTAGACCCCAAAGCAACAGTCTATAGTCAAGTGTTCATTACAAATAAACACGTCTACTTGTATTTCTTTTTAACATATACACCAGTTATCTGAGGTGACTCTAAAAGGAGCAAGGCTTAATAAAAACAGCTTAACATGATCATTTCTTAAATCATTACTGTGTCTCTATTATAAAGAATTCATACTGCCATCACTCACTCACTCAACCATTACTTCTGAAGACGTGCCATAAGGCAGGCGCTGCAGGAGCTAAGACAGCACTGATCTGCTGCGCTCTCCCTCAAGCAAGCCAAGCGAGCCCGTGTCGCAGGGCTTCTGTGCTTGCTGTTTCCCCAGAAAGCCGTTCCCTCCGTTCCCTGCTTAGCCTATTCTTCACTTCCTTCATGTCATTATTCAAATGTTACTTTCCAGGGAGGCTTTTCTTCACCAGTTTAATAAAACTGCAACTCCTCCCACCCCCAATATTTCCTATTCTTCTCTGATTTTTCTCCAGAGCACTTAACACCAACTAGCATTCTATATTTTATGTATTTATTATCTAATCCCACTAAATCAAAAGACCCATGAGGACAGGGATTTGAATTATTTTATTCAACACTTTATCCTAAGGTCTATAAAGTAGATATCCAGTATTTTTTTATTTAATAAAATACTTAGTTTGAAGTCAGCAAAAGAGAACAACCGTCAGAAACTGCCAACTGTCTAAAAGGCCCAATCTCACATTTGATCTCTGGATTATTCTCAAGAAAAACAAATCATGATAAGCCCAGTTCCAAACACTTAGCTTTTAAAAGACATTCACACAAAAATAATATGATGCTTACTGTGACTTCCTGGTTATCAAAAAATGTGAAATTTAGGGTCAACTTATAATTTCCTGCTAGCTAAAGAAAAACATTATAGATTTGATCTAAAGTATCTCAAATGCAAATCTTAATGCTACTTACATTAAGTGGTTCAAGAATGTTGAGATGTACAAGGCAGACCATCAGCTTCACTGTGATGTCTATTGGCACACCATCAGGTATAGCACAGATAACGTTGTCACCAGCTGTGCATCAGACAGACAAACAAAAAGTTCCTAATAATCTTAGAAAATGGAGCAGATGAATCAAACTATACCTTCTATGTAAGACCTCATTTACTTTACTTAAAACAAATGATTCTATAGTCAGTTCTAAGTTTGGCCAACTCTGGTTCTAGGCTCTTAAATTTCCTTTGATCTGTCTTTTGATTAGCAAATATCCTTCCTATTTTCTTAATACTTTATCTGCCAAAAATCTACATAAACTCCCACACCTTCTATCAAAACCACAAGAAACTAAAAAACAAAAGTGACAAATAAGGATATATGAACTTTCTCTTTTTTCTTCTTGAATCCAAGAGCCTCTTTTTAGTCTTCACTACAAAGGAGACTGAGAAAGGGATGATGTAATATTGTGCTTAAGTTTAAAGCAGAATTTTAAGTGAATGCTTAAGTTTGAAACAGAATTTTTTCAATATTTAATAAGTTTGAAATAAATTAGTAGAGAGCATTTTAAGCCCTTTTAAAAAAGTAAATTGCTTTAGTTTGAAAAGTTTCTGGTAAGCTGCTCCATAATTCATTCTTTTTTCACATAACACTATCAAGGCCCTGTGTCAACGACAAACGCCAAGTTCAAACAGATGTACTAAGGGGAAAAAAAAGAGACTAAAACCAAGTTAAAAAAATAATTACCTGTCAGTGAATACTCACAAGAAAATGATATGGAATCTTTGTTAGGAAAACATGTTTCTTGGGAAAATTTGCTATAAAAACACTACTGATTTCAAAATACCACGTTATGAACAAAAGGATTATGCACTCTCTCCTATGCAGAGGAAATTACAACCTTTATTTTCTTCCGAAGTGGCTTCTTCTGTAGTTCTTTTTTCCAGCACAATTCCAGAAAAATCTGTAATTACCTAAAAGTATGGGGGGGGGAGCACGGAGCAGGAGACAATGTGATACATTAACATTTTTATATCATATTAACTAATGATTCACTAAAAATACATAATTTCTCTATATCAAATCAATCTAATTTTCCCAAAAGATTAAGAAATGAATCATAACCGTTAGTCTGCTGCTGAATCCTGCTATATGCTGAAGTACAGGCGTACCTAGCAACTGTGAAAACAGCAACAGCTTTTATGATATGGTAACTACATTTTATATTTCATACAGGATTATTACAAAACTTAAGTGTGTCCATACAAACTTTAAATGTATAGTTTAAAATAAATAATATATTTAACTTAGATGAGGAATTGTCAATTTGTAAGAATTTCTAAAACAAAAAAAAGTACATGTTCAAAACCTAACAGAGAAACATATAAATATTCCTACCTCCAAAGCTCTGTCATATTGTTTATTAGAAATGTATAGTTCAGCTGCAATGTTAACATCTTCCATGGAGACTAGGCCCTGGTGTTTTGAGAGAGCTTCTTCAATTATGTTAATAGCTGAAGTAACATCATTGGCTTCATAGTAACTCCTAAAATATTAATGGCAAAAATTGATTAGTGCTTATTAATTCAGATCATAAAACTCATTTTCCTACACAGGCCTTCTATTAACTATGAATCTCATTTTCTTAAAATTTGGGAGGAGAAAACTCTTCTTTAAAATCATAATCAGAGATGATCCAGAGAAAAATGGGTACTGTCAGTAAAACCATGTCATAACATCAAGCATCTCACTCTCCCAAAGCTACCTCATATCATTCTAGCTCACTCCCTTTGTAACTCAATACCAATAACTTTTCTACCTCAACAGGATCTACAAAACGTTGATGCTACCACTTTTTACTGTAGCTGCACCATTCCTGTCCTCACTTTTCTCCTTCTCTGTCATCCAATATTACAATTACTCCCTTGTGCATCTCAATTCTCCTGCACTTCTCTCCCTTTATCAAGGTCATCTGATAAAACCCCAACTCTGATTAATCCAAATATGCCTTCCCCACCAGCTGCCCATGCTACTAAACTCTAAATTAATGACTAATGTTGGTAGCATGTGCCAACCTAAAGAAAACTTTTCATCTTAAAATATCATTCTAGTACAGGCTCAAGATAAAACGACTGTAGATCTCAGAGCATAAATATTTCACTAGCACATTTGCAATAACTTAGTGTATATGTACATAATTTATGAAAACCTGGGAATCTAGTCATCCTTCAAAACATGTTCCATTTTTAAACTTCTGGGCACATGAAAGATAATCAACTATATAATACAATTTTTTCTAAACATCACACAGTCGACTCAGAAATAAAAAAGTACTGGGGGAAAAAAAATCTCTGTATTTAAGCACAACATTAAAATACAGGAATTCCGCAAAACACTTTCCTGAACCTCAATAAAAAGTATATTCACTTCAAATATATCTTTTGATTTCAAAAACAAGATGCTTAATAAGAACATTCATGTATATTTCAACTTTGAAACTTACTTTGCCATATCTCTAGTCAATTGCATAAATCGTTCTCCATCAGATGGAGACAAAAGGTTTAAAATACGCCTATAACCATCCATTGCCATTTTGTGATCTCCCATCTGTTCATAAAGGCTTGATCGCTCCCACAGGTAACGGACATTAGTAGGTTCATATTTAAGTGCTAAAAAGAAAATAAGGAATATAAGTTACAGATTTATTATAAAAGGGGGCTCAAGGTACCTGGATGTGACTCATCTTTTCAGAAAATCTATTAAACACTCTAAGCTAATTTGCCAACAGAACCAATTGGTTTATTCCAGACTAAATCTACCTTCACAGGAATGCTAGACTAGGTTTGACCAAATAGAAACCTAAAATCTCCCTATTAACCTTCACTTGGTCACTGAAATCTAATATTAACTCTCAAGAAACAGCTTGGAACCAACATTGATCTTGGCGGGAAAATGAAGGTCCTGTCTTCAACCAACGGTTTTACTGTATTCGCTCAAAATATAAACAAAGTTGCTGACAAATGTGAAAATACAGGGAGCCCAGATACTTACCTCCAGTATAGCAGAATACAAGGAATAAATATATTTAAACTCACAGCACCCCAGAATAGCAAGTACATTGATCAGAAATTTATATAACATTTTATCAAACAAAGCAAGATAAACATTTTTATTACCTTTTGTGTAGCAAAAAATAGCCTGCTTAATATTGTCTTGTTCCAGGGACATTTCTGCCAATCTAACCCATTCTTCAGTGTCACTGGGATTTAAATGTGCAGCAATCAATTCAAACTGCAATGATTTCTCCATGTCACCTTGGTCCTCATATATCATAGCAAGAGTAGAAAATGGCTCATAAGCCAAAGGAGCTATAATGAATAGAATAAAAAAACAAATTTCACTGGCTGAGGGAAGACACTTATGTTAATATCAATTTCATGTTTCCAACTATGGATTCTTTAATATTTATGCTTTTTAAAATAATTTGAACAGAATTATACAANATCATAATCAGAGATGATCCAGAGAAAAATGGGTACTGTCAATAAAACCATGTCATAACATCAAGCATCTCACTCTCCCAAAGCTACCTCATATCATTCTAGCTCACTCCCTTTGTAACTCAATACCAATAACTTTTCTACCTCAACAGGATCTACAAAACGTTGATGCTACCACTTTTTACTGTAGCTGCACCATTCCTGTCCTCACTTTTCTCCTTCTCTGTCATCCAATATTACAATTACTCCCTTGTGCATCTCAATTCTCCTGCACTTCTCTCCCTTTATCAAGGTCATCTGATAAAACCCCAACTCTGATTAATCCAAATATGCCTTCCCCACCAGCTGCCCATGCTACTAAACTCTAAATTAATGACTAATGTTGGTAGCATGTGCCAACCTAAAGAAAACTTTTCATCTTAAAATATCATTCTAGTACAGGCTCAAGATAAAACGACTGTAGATCTCAGAGCATAAATATTTCACTAGCACATTTGCAATAACTTAGTGTATATGTACATAATTTATGAAAACCTGGGAATCTAGTCATCCTTCAAAACATGTTCCATTTTTAAACTTCTGGGCACATGAAAGATAATCAACTATATAATACAATTTTTTCTAAACATCACACAGTCGACTCAGAAATAAAAAAGTACTGGGGGAAAAAAAATCTCTGTATTTAAGCACAACATTAAAATACAGGAATTCCGCAAAACACTTTCCTGAACCTCAATAAAAAGTATATTCACTTCAAATATATCTTTTGATTTCAAAAACAAGATGCTTAATAAGAACATTCATGTATATTTCAACTTTGAAACTTACTTTGCCATATCTCTAGTCAATTGCATAAATCGTTCTCCATCAGATGGAGACAAAAGGTTTAAAATACGCCTATAACCATCCATTGCCATTTTGTGATCTCCCATCTGTTCATAAAGGCTTGATCGCTCCCACAGGTAACGGACATTAGTAGGTTCATATTTAAGTGCTAAAAAGAAAATAAGGAATATAAGTTACAGATTTATTATAAAAGGGGGCTCAAGGTACCTGGATGTGACTCATCTTTTCAGAAAATCTATTAAACACTCTAAGCTAATTTGCCAACAGAACCAATTGGTTTATTCCAGACTAAATCTACCTTCACAGGAATGCTAGACTAGGTTTGACCAAATAGAAACCTAAAATCTCCCTATTAACCTTCACTTGGTCACTGAAATCTAATATTAACACTTAAGAAACAGCTTGGAACCAACATTGATCTTGGCGGGAAAATGAAGGTCCTGTCTTCAACCAACGGTTTTACTGTATTCGCTCAAAATATAAACAAAGTTGCTGACAAATGTGAAAATACAGGGAGCCCAGATACTTACCTCCAGTATAGCAGAATACAAGGAATAAATATATTTAAACTCACAGCACCCCAGAATAGCAAGTACATTGATCAGAAAATTATATAACATTTTATCAAACAAAGCAAGATAAACATTTTTATTACCTTTTGTGTAGCAAAAAATAGCCTGCTTAATATTGTCTTGTTCCAGGGACATTTCTGCCAATCTAACCCATTCTTCAGTGTCACTGGGATTTAAATGTGCAGCAATCAATTCAAACTGCAATGATTTCTCCATGTCACCTTGGTCCTCATATATCATAGCAAGAGTAGAAAATGGCTCATAAGCCAAAGGAGCTATAATGAATAGAATAAAAAAACAAATTTCACTGGCTGAGGGAAGACACTTATGTTAATATCAATTTCATGTTTCCAACTATGGATTCTTTAATATTTATGCTTTTTAAAATAATTTGAACAGAATTATACAAACAGTACATTTGCTTTAGTGTACTTTCATATACTCTTTAAAAACTATTCTTTTCTCTAAGCAAAGTGTAATTTCATAAAAAAAACCCTACTCTCTACCACATCCCCCTCATGAAAAGTCCTCTTTGATAAGGCTAAACATGGGTCATTAATTCAGCAAGTTCATCCCAGTGAGCATCAGCCACATCAGTGGGGTTAAATCATCATGATCCAGCTTCCACACTGAGGAGTATGGGATTAATGGAGAGAAGATACCTAACTAGCACCTAAACCCAGATTATCAAAGTGAAAGGTTAATCCACATTTCTGAAACAATGTTTCCGAATTAAGGTTCTAAGAACATGAGGGATTAAAATCAAAGGTAACTGTCAAAATAAACAATTATAAACTAATAAAGGAATAAATAATACTGAAAAGGACCCTAGACTAAATGAAAGGAAATGCCAAAATATGGAAAAGACAAATTGAAAGTTCACTGTAGTAGACTGCTCAAGGCACTACACAGGGCATCACTTGGCAACACAACAGGAAAACAAAATAATAAATGCAAGTGATTAGTCAAAAAGTGACTTCTGAAGATATCTTTCAATACACCTGAGCTTTGTAGTTTAATGGAAAGATGACAAGTATATATTGTCTTATATCAAAAGTGAAAGTGAAAGTGAAGTCGCTCAGTGGTGTCCGACTCTTTGCAACCCGTGGACTGTAGCCCACCAAGCTCCTCCGTCCATGGGATTCTCCAGGCAAGAATACTGGAGCGGGTTGCCATTTCCTTCTCCAAGGGATCTTCCTGACCCAGATATCAAACCCACGTCTCCCACACTGCAGGCAGACGTTTTAACCTCTGCGCCACCAGGGAAGCCCTTAAGTACAAGAATACAGTCTCTCATTAAACCTCCTATAGAGACATAGAACTTCAGATCCAAGTACTAACATCAAAGATTTCAGGGGAGGAAAGGAAGCCAGGTTGAAAGAAGAAGGGGGAGGAAGAGGGAGGGGCGGGGGGTGAAAGGGGTGGCCTTACAGACGTCTCCTGCCACCTACTGATACTCAGGCGTTATGGGATTTTTCCCTGGGCCTCCAGAGAAGGGAGGACTGGAACTTGGCCCTACCAGAAATCAGACCAGACCAGAACCAGAATTCGAGTTCTCTGCCAAGAGGAGATGATCAGTCTCCAATCCTCAGCTCAGGCCATGGGCCCTTTGACCAGATTCCTGTGTCCAGGACCGGGGGACTAGAAAAACGGGGAAGGATAGGAAGGGTTAAGGAGAGGAAAGAGAGAGGGAAGGCAAGAGAGGTCAATAAAGTCTCTTGTTCCTTACCAGTTGGGGCACTCTGGCCAGTTGTCTGTATCAGGAGGAGACCAGGGACAAAAGGGTGCCAGTTGCGGCCACTGGGTCTGGTCCATTGGCAGGCAAGCTGGCCCCTGAGTACCCCAAGTGGTCAGGATGTCAGTCTCAGCAAAGAAGAGTCCCATCTGGGTCGCCATTTGTTGCAGGAAGGTGGACCCCTTCCAGGGCCCAAAACTGGGCTCTTGTCTAACACTCGGAAATGAATTGTCCAAGGAGACACATGTGCTGACAAATCAAGAGATTTTATTGGGAAAGGGTACCCAGGTGGAGAGCAGTAGGGTAAGGGAAACCAGGAGAACTGCTCTGCCACGTGGCTAAAAAGTAGATTAAAATAATCTAACAGTGTCTGATTTGGAAAATGTTAGAAAAAGAATACTCAAAAGTGGCTTTAAAATAATGTGTTTGCCATATTTTAAAAAGACAAATTATAAACATATAAAACTCCTAAAATGAAATATTCAAAAACAGATCTTTTTAAAGCCTGTTAAAAGTTCAATATACATTAATGATATTTCATTGAATCATACTCTGTGATTATCATTTTCTTGGTAATGATTCTTATTCAATGCGTAGTTATATCACTGTTATTACAATCACCTCCAAGCTCCTGAATATATTTTCCAAATAGCAGAGTGAGGTACTCCTCCCTTTGTTTTAAAAGTCAGACTATTAAAATGCTATTGTCAATAATCCCCACATTAAACACCTTGTCTTATGATTTCCATGCACATCAATATCGCCTCTTCACGTTCTCCTCGAGCAAAGCGAATGTTGGCTTCACCCATGAGACCTCTCAGAGCTCTGGGAAGTTTACTCCGAGGTCTTTTCTCCTATAAAACAAAAATGACATTTCAACTCAAACAGAAAACAAACCCAACCCAACAAAACTTTCCTACAGTAGCAAGTTCAAAGTACAATAAAGTATTTAAACAAAGCAAAAATCAAAACTGGTCAGGCATTACTAAATTACTAATTAGACCAAATGCAGAATTGGATGTTGCAAAATGGATTTATATGCCAGGAGATTTATGATGCAATCTACTGAAGATTCTTCTTTCAAGTTTATCTACTCAGAATAAATTTGGTTAAAAAATAATCAAGATACAATATAAACCTTTTAACAGCAAAATTATAGTAAATTTTGACATTTGTAATAATTAAGGTTTAACATTTTTAAATCTCTAAAAATGAAACATAAGAAATCAGTAACAGTAGCAATCTCACAGTATTTCCTTTCTTACAGTTGAATTCTTTCAGTATAAATGTATAAAGACTTTTTTTTTCAATTTCTATGTCACATTTTTACATTATTTATAAATACCAAAATAAGAAACACTTTACTTTCATCATTTTCTTGGTTTCACGATTGAGAACCATCTCCAATACAAACACGTCACCAGCAGTGGGTTGCTCAGGCGTTTCTTCCTCCTCCTCTTCCTCCTCTTCTTCCTCTTCCTCCTCCTCATCTTCATTCTCTCCAAGCATGGAAGCAAAGACCTTGTGAACTGACTTACTGACTCCATCTGATGTTTCACCTAAAGAAAAAGACATTGAGGTAGGAAACAAAAGGTTTAGCATACCCAGCACTTGAAAGAAAAACAAACAGTATTTTCTGGAATATAAATTTCTACCCCAGCATTACCAAACTTGAAAGCAAAAGACAAATGAACATTCCCAAAAACAATCCAAAGAAAGCTGTCACAAGGCCATGTATTTTACTCTGTAGGAACTGCTGACTCACCCTTTAAAAGGCCTTATCCAGACATACAGGCAAAATTAAGTGGGAAATCAGAAACACACAGAGTAATAGTTAAAAGCAGAGAGGAAAAAAAATTAAGGAATTTCAAGACACAGACCTAAGAACTAACTAACCTAAGACCTAAGAACAAGTCTGGTGGTACACAACCAGGGCATATAGCACAAGGGTTTAAGGTGAAGCCTCTAGAGTCAAGCTGTCTGGTTTCAAACTTTACCACTATCTATAGCCAGCTGTTTTACCTTGGGCAAATTACCGAAGCTCTCTGTACCTCAGTTTGCTCATCTGTAAAAGGGGTCAATAACATCTGCCTTACAGGGTTACTCTGAGTCTTCAAATATACATACTGAGAAAAATGGCCAACATACAGTAAGAGCTTAATAAATGCTATTATTATTAAAACAACATTATTATTTCAGGAACAAAATAACATATTTCCTCTGTATCTGAGGAGATCACTACAATAAAATTATTTCTCTAAGTTTATAATGATTATCTTGAATAATAAAGAAAAGTGTAGAAGCCAATTTGTTGTTAAAGCAGAGATATGGCATATTTAAGAAAAGCTACAACAAAACAGTTAAAATAAATGTACATAAAAATATTTATTAAAAAATCCTAAAGCTTATTCACTTACGTAAAATAACCTCAAACCCCAAGGATGCTAGACAAATAAGACAGTCAATATATTTAAGGAAGAAGAGAATGAAAAAAAACCCACATGCTTTGAGGAACAAATATTATAGTAATAATTATATCACCTCATAATGATCATCTTCAAGAATTCTAAACACCCAAAATAAATATAACGTTGTAAAACAAATCAATAAAATTTATTACAGCAACACAAAAAAAGAGAAAAGTCATACAATCATCTTGATACACAGAAGCTTTTTTGGCCATGCGGCATGGCTTGCAGGATCTTAGTTCCCCAACCAGGGATGAAACTCAGGCCTTGGCAGTGAAAGCACTGAATTCTAACCACTTAACTGCCAGCGAATTCCCCCAGAGAAGCATTTGATAAAATCCAACACCTATTCCTAATAAAAATTTTTAGTCAACAGAAATGTAAGAGAATACCTTTAACTTGATGAAAAGTACATACAAAAAAGGTTCCACAAACACAGTTAATGGCTAATTATCCAAAGATACTGGCAATGAGACAAACATGCCTACTATCACCATTCCTTTCAAGATTTTACTGGAGATCCTAGTCAATGTAATAAGGGAGGAGAAATAAAGGCATAAAGATTAACAAAGAAATAAAACTGTCATTCACAGATTACATGATGATACATAGAATATCCAAAAGAATCTATGCACAAAAACTGTCAGAATTTACTAATTTAGCAAGGTTCCTGAACACAAAGTCAGTATACGAAATACGTTCCTAGGAAACTGGGAGCTTAATATCTTAAAATGACTGTATTATTTGAGCTGAGGCTAGTATGCTTGACTACTCATGGTAAGCAGAAAGCACTGATTCAAGTAACCACCTTTTTCAGCCACCTCTCAGTATTCTGGCCTGGAGAATCCCATGGACAGAGGAGCCTGGTGAGATACAGTTCCCGGGGTCATAAAGAGTCGGACATGTCTTAGCGACTGACTCTTTCACTTTCACTGGCAAGCATCCCATGGTGCCTGCTACTAACAGTTGCACCTCAAAGACAACGACTCACAGATTTTACAACAACTTCAGCCCACTTTTTCACTCCAATTGCCTAGCAAAGAATCTATAATCCTAATTTTCTCTCCTCTTTGCCCTTTCTTCCCCACTTGGTCCAAGGAGGCAGACAAAACCTGTTCATTTTCTGTTCACCTGACTAGTGTTTTCTCTGTGTAAAGTCTTACTTGTTTGGAGAAAAACAATCAGCCTCCATTTCTACCCCCTAAGGGCCAGAAAGTTTAGCTTAGTTCTCAATTAGACCTTATACGTGAAAATGATAGTTGCTCAGTCATGTCCAACTCTTTGTGACTCCATGGACTGTGGCCCACCAGGCTCCCCTGTCCATGGAATTCTCCAGGCAAGAATACAGGAGTGGGTAGCCATTCCCTTTTCTAGGGGATCTTCCCGACCCAGGGATAGAATCTAGGTCTCCTGCACAGTATCCATTTCTACCCAGTAAGGCAAGAAAGTTTAATTTAGTTCTCAATTAGACCCTATGCCCAAAGTTAAATTCTAATTGATAGTTCCGCATCCCAGATTACTTGATATGAATGACTGGATACCACAAACTATCATTAGTATTCTGATCAATCACCAGAAATTAATAATTTGCCTACTAATTCATCACTTAAGTTCTCATAAGTTTAATTGTTCTGGATCCAGTAACCAAATTTAGTATCTGGTCATGCGGAGCTGAGGACTGAATCCTGGAATGAGGTAACACACCAAGATATCTATGCTGTGTCGAAGGTCCCATGTGGACAGCCAACTGGCTTTCCACTTTGACATTTTTATCTTACCTCTCATAATTAAAGAAGCGATTTTGAAGACCTTTGTATAGAATTATAATTCACTACAATTTGGGGGAGTCCTGGAATAATTCGCAACCACATGAGAGGGTCAATTTAAAAAACCGTGACCCCAAAAGGCTCCCAAACACTGATGCAGATTTGAAACCCTTCTCCACAAACATAGCCCACTAAGCAGCACCATAATCAATAGTTCAACAAATACTATTGAGCACCTATTATATACCAAGTACTATGTTCCTAAAAAGCCAGATATCAACAACAGAATACCACAGCAATTAAAAAAAAATAACACTTTCACTAAATTATTAGATACTGTTAACATTGCAGGCAGTGATCTTTACATACCTTCATTGGCATCTTTGCCCTGAAATTTGGTAGAGCTTATTCCTGATGATGATGGAACTTCAGAGTCATTTGGATTTTCTTCAGTTGATGACTTTCCTTTTTCCTGAAGACTCTGGGATTGAAAATTAATTAATGACTCCAAAAACAAATGCGCATTTAGCTCTTTCCAGCTGAGACTAGAACATCTGTCTCATTTTCTATTTCTATAAAACTTGAGCTCTGAACATACATTGTATGTGAAATCTAAATTTGAATATTGTCAAAGCATTTCACTGTACTTCGGTTTCATTCTTCAGTCTGAATCAGCCACTTGTAAAAAGCAATTTTAAAAACCTTTATAATTTCATTAATCTACACAATGCAGTCTTTCTTTCTTCAGCCTTGCTTTTTAAATAAAAAGAGACGGGGCACTATTGATTGCATGATTTAGGAAAAAAATCCAACAGCTAACCTCAAAAGGTGCAATTACTTTTATTTTCCCTCCGACTTCAAGNTGCACCTCAAAGACAACGACTCACAGATTTTACAACAACTTCAGCCCACTTTTTCACTCCAATTGCCTAGCAAAGAATCTATAATCCTAATTTTCTCTCCTCTTTGCCCTTTCTTCCCCACTTGGTCCAAGGAGGCAGACAAAACCTGTTCATTTTCTGTTCACCTGACTAGTGTTTTCTCTGTGTAAAGTCTTACTTGTTTGGAGAAAAACAATCAGCCTCCATTTCTACCCCCTAAGGGCCAGAAAGTTTAGCTTAGTTCTCAATTAGACCTTATACGTGAAAATGATAGTTGCTCAGTCATGTCCAACTCTTTGTGACTCCATGGACTGTGGCCCACCAGGCTCCCCTGTCCATGGAATTCTCCAGGCAAGAATACAGGAGTGGGTAGCCATTCCCTTTTCTAGGGGATCTTCCCGACCCAGGGATAGAATCTAGGTCTCCTGCACAGTATCCATTTCTACCCAGTAAGGCAAGAAAGTTTAATTTAGTTCTCAATTAGACCCTATGCCCAAAGTTAAATTCTAATTGATAGTTCCGCATCCCAGATTACTTGATATGAATGACTGGATACCACAAACTATCATTAGTATTCTGATCAATCACCAGAAATTAATAATTTGCCTACTAATTCATCACTTAAGTTCTCATAAGTTTAATTGTTCTGGATCCAGTAACCAAATTTAGTATCTGGTCATGCGGAGCTGAGGACTGAATCCTGGAATGAGGTAACACACCAAGATATCTATGCTGTGTCGAAGGTCCCATGTGGACAGCCAACTGGCTTTCCACTTTGACATTTTTATCTTACCTCTCATAATTAAAGAAGCGATTTTGAAGACCTTTGTATAGAATTATAATTCACTACAATTTGGGGGAGTCCTGGAATAATTCGCAACCACATGAGAGGGTCAATTTAAAAAACCGTGACCCCAAAAGGCTCCCAAACACTGATGCAGATTTGAAACCCTTCTCCACAAACATAGCCCACTAAGCAGCATCATAATCAATAGTTCAACAAATACTATTGAGCACCTATTATATACCAAGTACTATGTTCCTAAAAAGCCAGATATCAACAACAGAATACCACAGCAATTAAAAAAAAATAACACTTTCACTAAATTATTAGATACTGTTAACATTGCAGGCAGTGATCTTTACATACCTTCATTGGCATCTTTGCCCTGAAATTTGGTAGAGCTTATTCCTGATGATGATGGAACTTCAGAGTCATTTGGATTTTCTTCAGTTGATGACTTTCCTTTTTCCTGAAGACTCTGGGATTGAAAATTAATTAATGACTCCAAAAACAAATGCGCATTTAGCTCTTTCCAGCTGAGACTAGAACATCTGTCTCATTTTCTATTTCTATAAAACTTGAGCTCTGAACATACATTGTATGTGAAATCTAAATTTGAATATTGTCAAAGCATTTCACTGTACTTCGGTTTCATTCTTCAGTCTGAATCAGCCACTTGTAAAAAGCAATTTTAAAAACCTTTATAATTTCATTAATCTACACAATGCAGTCTTTCTTTCTTCAGCCTTGCTTTTTAAATAAAAAGAGACGGGGCACTATTGATTGCATGATTTAGGAAAAAAATCCAACAGCTAACCTCAAAAGGTGCAATTACTTTTATTTTCCCTCCGACTTCAAGTGAAGAGACATGAAAAAGTCATGCATTTCCTCATTTACCAAAGAAGTTTTTGTTATCAGACACAAAAAAATCACTCTTTCTGTGGATTACATCACACCATTGGGAGACTCCTCAAAAATGGGAGCTGAAAACCACTCCGTCCAGAAATGGACACTAAGGCCTCAAGAAGAGAGGTGAATTGCGCATTCAAAGTCACAAAAATAACAGTGGCAAAGCTAGAACTTAAACCAGATACAAACCGACTCCAAACTCTACTGCCCACACCCCACCTCCATCTCCACCCCCATTTAATCTACCAGCGTTAAGCTACTCTCAAGTTTAAAAAAAAAATGTACTATTTGACAACAGTAAAATGAGAAAGAAGTGGTTCCCACCGAGACAAAAGCTTTCTGGTGAGTGAAATGTTTTCAAGAGGAGCTTAGCACAGGGATAATGTGAGAACCGGAGTTTCGGTAAAAAGGGGAAGAAACTGCTAGAGGTACGCGGCCCGCCCCATAAGGGTGAATTTAGTGGGTCCTTCACATCTCTTAAGTGTATTAGGGCGACGTGACAGCATCCAGGCCTATCATCTCCTCACTTTCTTCTCGCGGGTTTTTCTCTCCTCTCTTCTCCTTTCGAACTCCTCAAAGGAAATCTTCCCTTCCAGATAGTCGATGAGCTCCGGACTGAACCCCGACATGCTTGCGGGGTTCTGCTACGCAGTTTCAGGAACGAGGACACAGAAACGGAAGAGCAGAGGCTCCCAGACGCTAGCCCCGCGCCGAGCCGCTAAACGCAAGGACCCGAAGTCCTTCTGGGAAACTGGCTCGGCCTGCGCCGAAGCCGCCGCGCTCAGGTTCCGCAGGAGCCTCTAATCCAGGCTTCTTTCGGGAGGCGTGAGTATGAGCGCAGGAGTAGGCGGGACCTGATCTGCACCCTCCCAGCTTCTAGGACACGGAGCTTGCAGTTGGGCGCAAACCTATGGTTTAAACTTGTTAAGGAGTTGGGGATGAAAAATCAGACGGTAAAGCGTCTGTCTACAATGCGGGAGACCCAGATTCGATCCCTGGGTTGGGAAGATCCCCTGGAAAAGGAAATGGCAATCCACTCCAGGACTATTGCCTGGAAAATCCCGTGGACAGAGTAGCCTGATAGGCCACAGCCCATGGGGTCGCAAAGAGTCGGACACGACTGAGCGATTTCACTTCACTTTACTTCAAAGAGTTGGGGACTGTGCTTGAAGAAAATGTTCCTTCGTCTACAGTATTTCCCTCAAAAATATTTGTTCCTTAATTTGATATTTGGTTGTTCAGTGGTTCAGTCGGTCCAACTCTTTGTGACCCCATGGACTGCAGCACGCCAGGCTTCCCTGTCCTTCACTATCTCCTGAGTTTGCTCAAACTCATGTCCATAGAGTCGCTGATACCGCCCAACCATCTCATCCTCTGTTGCCCCCTTTCCCTCCTGCCCTCAATCTTTCCCAGCATCAGGTGGGAAAGACCTCATTTTTTAATGAGTCAATTCTTTGCATTAGGTGGCCAAAGTATCAGCTTCAGCATCAGTCCTTCCAGTGAATACTCAGAACTGATTTCCTTTTAAGATTCACTGGTTTGATCTCCTCACAGCCCAAGAGACTCTCGTTGTCTTCTCAAACACCACAGTTCAAAAGCATCAATTCTTCAGTGCTCAGCTTTCTTTTTAGTCCAACTCTTACGTTCATACATGACTACTGGAAAAACCAGAGCTTTGACTATATGGACCTTTGTGAGCAAGTGATGTCTTTGCTTTTTAATACACTGTCTAGATTTGTCATAGCTTTTCTACCAAGAAGCAAGCATCTTTTAATTAGTAGCAGAGCTAGGATTCGAAGCCTGGTCTATCTGACTCCAAATCCCATACTTGGAATTAATAACCTGTCTGTCCTTGAGGCTTCCCTGGTGGCTCAGCAGTAAAGAATATGCCTGCCAATTTAAGCCCTGGGTCAGGGAGATCGGCCGGAGAAGGAAATGCCAGCCCACTCCAGTATTCTTGGCTGGGAAATCACATGGACAGAAGATCCCGGGGCACTGCAATCCATGGGGTCATAAAGAGTCGGACATGACTTAGGGACTAAACAACAACTGCCTCTCCTCAGTGGAACTCTACATCAACCTACATATTCCTGTGCTTTATATTTAACACTGAATTATAACTTTCTCTATTGTCCTATTCTAGAGACACTTGCTGTCAACATCTTGAGAACAGCACTACCTGATACATCTTAATGAACTTTCCTCTCTAGGCTAGTAATCTGTGCTTAAATCACATTGATGAACTCACTGGATGGAACTGAAAGTGCCTTTGGAATGGGCAAGGGAGTAGAAGTATGGAATGCAGCTCAATATGAAGCTGAGGTTGCTGCTGATGCTAAGTCGCTTCAGTCGTGTCCGACTCTGTGTGACCCCATAGACGGCAGCCCACCAGGCTCCCCCATCCCTGGGATTCTCCAGGCAAGAACACTGGAGTGGGTTGCCATTTCCTTCTCCAATGCATGAAGGTGAAAAGTGAAAGTGAAGTCACTCAGTTGTGCCCGACTCTTAGTGACCCCATGGACTGCAGCCTACCAGGCTCCTCTGCCCATGGGGTTTTCCAGGCAAGAGTACTGGAGTAGGATGCCATTGCCTTCTCCGAGGTTAGGGACAAGTTACAGGGAGCCTAACACCTGACTTGGCCACTAGTGCCTCTTTATGACAATCCAGATGCACAAAAGCCACAGTTTTATGGCAGAATGAGGACCAGGACCAGCAAGAGGGGAACTCCCAGGTGAGAGAAAAATATCTCACAGCTAGAAGTCATTCCTTTCTCATGATAAAGGATCCCCAGGGCCCTATCTGGGTATAAAATATGGGAGGCTAGCAGGGTAACTCACAGAAATTCCTAACAGGTAAATTCCCCCCTGAGTTTCTCCAGGCATCCAGGGAATTGCACTTGAGAGGAAGTCAAGAGTCTCTAGTCCTAAGTCTCCTAGGGGAAAAGAAGGAAATCAAAGGGAGAAGAGCTGGTCATCTGGTAACGAGAATGTTCTCCTGAGACCTAGATGGCCTGTGTCACTCAGTTGTGTCCAACACTTTGTGACCCCATGGAATTTTATTTTGTTATTGGATGCCTGGAATATGGGAGTAACAATTGTGAAGACTGTGGAGAACTGGCGAGGGAGCAAGAGGGTGACAGTTTTTCTGCTATGGAACACCTTAATGACCATTCTTTTATAGGTCAGAATGTATTATAGCAACATGTCTGGAAATTGTAATCTTTCTGCTTTTCCTTTCTCTACTTCCTTGTAAGTAAATGTGTCCACTGGTGAGTCAGGGGCATCCACATTACCTTGAGATGAAGTGGAATTGTTACAGCAGTAATGAAAATAGCAAGAAGAAACTTTTCAGATTTTCCGACTCATTTCTGAGAATCAAAATGAAATGTCTGAGGAAAGGAGAACACTGAATTTATACCATGACCAGAGCATGAAGAGTACACAGGGAGGTCGTGACTCCCCTTTCTCAAGTGGAGTCAAGATGGGGTATAATGCTTTGGGGGAAGCAGTTTTTCCATGGTTGTCTTTTCTGTGAAAGCTTGTCACTGCTTTCACTCTGGGCTATCTTTTCAAGGATGTCTGGAGAACAAACAGCCTTGAAAGACAGAAATACTGTCTCCCTCTGGGGCAGAGGACAGATTTGTTTCCTGACCAGTATAATAAAGACGTTTCCTTCCGGGACAAAGGTTGGGCATGTTTGGGCATGTAGCCCCCTTGTAAGAGTGAGGATTTCCTAAGTTTGGGGTTCCTTGGCTGTGGCACAAATCAACTCATGCCCAGTAAAAACCTGGACCCACTCCCACAGGGCCCCCATGATACTTGGGGGACAAGGAGAACCAATGCAAGTGTAAAACTCAAGCTGCCTCCTGAGCCTTGAATAATAAAATCTGTTGCCTCAGACCCAGGGATCTCAGGGTCTACCAAGATTTGTGAAATTGTAGCACCTACTGTGTAGCTTGCAAATTGGACAAAATCTCACACTCTTAATAGTTCTTGATGAAACTAGACCTCAGACGGGGGCCAACAGGCCATGTCCTAGGGACAGGGAATGGGATGCTCATCAAAGAGGAGCAGAGTCAGTGTTGAGAGGCTGTCAAGGACCTAAGAAAGGACTACAGACCCCTTAGGAGCCTAGATCACCTGCAGAACACTTAGTTTTTTCATTGCAGGAAACACTACTCTTCTGCTGACGACAAAATCAGTGAACAAAATCACTTCCCCAGTGACCTTCTAGAAACACAACTAGGGAGGTTTTGGTTGTCAAAATAATGGGGGGGGTGTGGGGATCACTAATATGCCACTATATATTGTCTGGGGGCCAGGTGTGCTAAATGGTCACCATGAAGACCTGTCCTTCCCCAAACGACAATCCCATCACTGTTGAGAAACTCTAGTCTAGTGGAGTGTAGGCCTCCCATCACCAGCTACCTGCCAGTTGTGGGGAATTTTTCAGTATAAGGATGCATGCTGCTTCTCTGAGACTTTGCAAGCTCACAGCTAAAAGTCCCCTGTGGATGCTCTTCCTTGTCAAAGACCTTTAAACTGATAAAGCATTCCTTTTTTGGAGGTCTTGACAACCAGAGCAGGAGTGGTGAAAGGAAAAGGGAAAGCCAGTCCCTTTGGTATTTGAGTGGAACTAGACAGTGGTGAAGGATACCCACCACTCTATCATTTATCTGAATAGGCTGTATTTTTATGAGGAATAATATCAATAATTACTTACATCCTTTAAATGGTTAAACAAAAAAATCTTGGCATTAACTAGAAGCAGCTTCCATTACTGTGTGACTAATAGCAAAATATCACACATTTAGTTCAATTCAACAAGTATTTTTTGAGTGCTTGCTACATGCAAGGCATTGTCATAGGTGATGGAGAAATAAAAAATGGCTTAGATATGATCTTGGCTCACAAATATTTCACAACTCTCCAGGGAAAACAGACACTTATATGACTACTTACACAGAACATACTGAACCAGATATATAACCTGTTCCTGCATATTTTCTTATTCATATTCAATCATCCACCAAAAAAAGCCACATAAAACTACTTTGGAATGAACAGACTAGTGTCATTAGGATTACAATGTTTGCTTCTAGCACAATGTGGTCTTTTTTTTTTTTTTTTTTCAGAAATCAGAAAAAATGATACAGCCCTTCATAAAGAAAAGTAGTTGTTACAAATAAGAATATGAGAATCAGACTAATTCAGCCTGAGTTGGGGAGGGGTGGTGGAAGAAGAGGACTGGTAATTAAAGAAGGGAAGTTTGCCTGTATCTACCCTCCCTTCATATGGTTGTAGTTTCCTAATGCTGTGGGGTTTCCCTTGTAGCTCAGTTGGTAAAGAATCTACCTGCAATGCAGGAGATCTGGGTTCGATTCCTGGGGTAGGAAGATCCCCTGGAGAAGGAAATGGCAACCAACTCCAGTATTTTTGCTTGGAGAATCACATGGACAAAGAAGCCTGGCAGGCTACAGTCCATAGGGTTGCAAGTCAGACACGACTTAAGAGACTAAACCAAGATATCTGCTGTAGCACAATGTCCACCTCTGAACATCATGGCAGAGAAATCTCCCAGAGGCCCGAGCAACTCCTAAAATCCCATGTTTCTTTGTCTTCCATTTCAACTTAATTGTGGATATTCATTACTTACTCTCTCTTGATATGAAACTAAGACTGTGGAGTCTTTTAATAGAATATGCTAACAATAGAAATGTATATTCTTTTTAGGAAAAAGATACAGTTTAAACCCAAATTCCTGTTACAGATAATTAACTAAAGTAAAAATGATCAATGTCCCTTTCAAATAAAAACACTGATGATAAAAAAGAAACATAGAACACAGCTAAAAGGAATTTCCTTTGACTTTATGGTGTTTCTGTAATCCTTGCAAATATATGCAGTGCTATATTGATATCTATGATTATTGAGTGGGAAAAAACCATGTACGTAAGTCACATATGTCCCAAAGCTCAAACTATTTACATGTAAATCTGGAAATACAGAATAAAATCATTAGAGACTGATAAAAGTGGAGAGGGAAAAACACACACAAAAGCTTAGCCATGATCAAGACTAAATTTTTCTAGTGAGAAGCTTCATCTGTAGTTTTAAAACCACCAGACTTCTGAAAGAAAAAGAAAACATAATGAAACAGAAATGAAGATTATACAATTAACCCAAAGACCCAAAGATCAACATATTTCAGTGAAAACTCTTTTTGTCTTCATTTCCTAATCAGAGTTGTTAGGACTGGAAAGCTTAAAATTATGAAATATTCTCNAAGAGTTGACTCATTGGAAAAGACCCTGATGCTGGGAGGGATTGGGGGCAGGAGAAGGGGACAACAGAGAATGAGATGGCTCGATGGACATGAGTTTGAGTGAACTCTGGGAGTTGGTGATGGACAGGGAGGCCTGGCATGCTGTGATTCATGGGGTCTCAAAGAGTCGACACAACTGAGTGACTCAACTAAACTGAACTGATTACCATTCTAAAAAGAAAGCCTCATTTTAAAAATAAATTCCCCATTAAAATTTTTTTATGTGTTTTTGATGTTTTTTTATATTGTACCTTTGAGAGTCTAATCTCTAAGCTAGGTTTTTAATTTTTGCTTTTTGATATTTGTAATCAATTTTATACCTTTAAGAATCTAATTTTTTTATCCATTTTCTCTTAAGGATTTGATAAATGGCTTGATTGCTTTTTCCCTTTTGACTTTCCCTTTTCTCCTCCTGATCACTTCTTCCTCCCTCCTCTCTCTTCTGTTCTCTGTAAAACTCTGTGAATCTCTCTGAGTGTTCCTGTATGTAGAGAGATGTTTCACCATTAACGTAGGGCTTTTGTCTTCTGTGCTGTTTGGACAGAGAAGTCTTGAAGCTACTGTAAAAGGGGGACCAAAACCCAGAGGCAGGAGACTCAACTCCAGAACTTTGGACCATCACAGAACTCCTGACCCCAGGGAATACTAATAGATGAGAGCCCACCCAAAAGTCTCCATACCTATCGGGAGACCAAGCTCCATTAAAGAGCCAACAAGCTCAAGTGCAAGTCACCCCATGCTAATCCTCCAGCAAAACATGAACACAACCCTGAAAATTAACAGACAGGCTGCCCAAAGTCATGTCAAACCAATAGACACCCCAAAACTCACTACAGAGAGAAGAGATCCAGCCCCATCCACCAGGACACAGACACAAGTTCCCCGAACCAAGAAACTTTCACAAACCACTGGTCCAACCCCAACCACAGGAGCAGACTCCATAATTAAGAGGAACTATGACCCTCCTTGGTCGGGAAGATCCCTCTGGAGAAGGAAATGGCAACCCACTCCAGTACTAGTAGTCTTGCCTGGAGAATCCCATGGAGGGAGGAGCCTACAGGCTACAGTCTATGGGGTCGCAAAGAGTCAGACACGACTGAGCGACTTCACTTCACTTCACTTCACTTCATGACCCTCCAGCCTGCAGAAAGGAGATCCCAAACACTGCAAACTAAACAAAACAAAGGCAGAGAAATATCCAGCAGGTAAAGGAACATGTTAAAAACCCTCCAAACCAAAGAAGAGGAGGAGATAGGGAGTCTACCTGAAAAAGAATTCAGAATGATAGTTAAAGATGATTGAAAATCTTGAAAACAAAATTCCACTGTGTAAAATATGCATTGCTAAGTGTGGGACTACAAAGAAGTATATGGAGAGGGACAGGAGCAGACACTATTTGGAGAAACAGCATGATGTGATAGAATTTCAGAACTAAATTTAACTATGTTCAACATTGGACTCTGCCATTCCCCTGGGCAAATATTATTTAATCTCTCTGCACCTCAATTTCCTCATCTGTGAAGTAATCCTACTTTTCAGTGTTGTGAGATTTAGAAATGATGCATATAAAGGGTCCCAAACATGTAGAGGCTAAATAAATGTTATTAAGAACTGCACATAATGTAACCTAACATGATGGCTCCCATAGGGTATGAAACTATGACAGTTTCATAGTTTCACAGTTTCATAGTTTTAGTTCAAGAGCTAGAATTAGGGATAAGAAGATCAGTCCTGACTGGCCATTGGTAGATTTTTATGGAGAAAATTTTGATAGCCAAGATGTGAGAGAAAAAACGTTTTTGAGCAATGCCAGAAAAGTAGCAAAAGGGAGAACACAAGTCAAAGGGGATGCAGGCTTGCTTCTGTGGCAGACTTGGCTCACTGCTTCCTTATGTCCTTTTGTTATGGGCTGATAGTGTTCTCCTTGTCCCCACATTTCATAGGTTGAAGTCTTACCTCCCAATCAGGCATACTGATCTTGGACTTCCCAGCCTCTAGAACTGTTGTTTAAGCCACGGAGTCTGTGGAATTCTATTATGGAAGCCCAAGAAATACACCTTTCTTCTTAGACACAGTTTGGGATAGCACTTAAAGTGAAAATGTTAGCCATTCAGTTGTGTCCGACTCTTTGCGACCCCATGGACTGTAGCCTGCCTGTACAGGGAATTCTCCGTGCAAGAACACTAGAGTGGGTTGCCTTTCCCTTCTCCAGGGTATCTTCCCGACCCAGGAATTGAACCCAGGTCTTTGGCATTGCAGGAAGATTCTTTGTCATGTGAGCCACCAGGGAACCCCACATGCCCAGCTTAAAATCTTGCTCCGCCATCTTCCTTGCAGATGTGGTATTATTCTGGCCTGTATACTGTAAATGGAAGTCTCTGAGAATGGGAAAGGGAGAGGAAAGAGGGCATCCTTCCAAATAAAAGGTAGAATTCCTTTTGCTCCTATCCCTTCCTTCTTCCTGGAATGGAAGTATCATGTAGCCATGGTATTGTAATGAAAGCCACACGTGAAGGACGGACAACAAATGAGATAGAGGGAACTCTGGTTCTTGATGACTTAATGGAGTCTTATCCTGGACTTTCAAATAAAATTTGATTGTTTAAACAACTATTTCTCAGGTTTTCTGTTTCTTGCAAACGAATCCTAAATGAAACAGCCTGTGTGGGGAGATGGGTGTCTTGGTAAATACCAGGGAAGAAGACTGGCTATGGATCAAACTGTCAAGGAGCTTGGACTGTTTCCTATAGAACATGTACTTAGTCACTCAGTTGTGTCCGACTCTTTGTGACGCCATGGACTGCAGCCCACCAGGCTCCTCTGTCTGTGAGGAGTCTCCAGGCAACAATACTGGAGTGGGTTGCCATGCCCTCCTCCAGGGGATTTTCCCAACCCAGGGATCAAATCCAGGTCTCCCACATTGCAGGCATATTCTTTACCATCTGAGCCACCAAAGGAACCCAAGAATACTGGAGTGGGTAACCTATCCCTTCTCCAGGGGATTTGCCTGACCCAAAAATTGAACCGGGGTCTCCTGCATTGCAGGTGGATTCTTTACCAGCTGAGCTACCAGGGAAGCCCATAGAACATGAGGGAAGATTAAAAGGTTTTGAAAAAGAGAATAATTATGCTAAATTGCTGTTTTTTAAAAAAATGGGAATATGCAGGATAAATGGGAAGTGAGACAGGATAGAGATCATTTGTGAAACTGCTGAAAAATGAGGAATACTAGTAATGATGGCCTGAACCAGAGTGGGAGGCAGAGTGAACCAATGTAAGCGTAACCCTAAAATATTGGACTCTTTAGGACTCACGGTATGCAAAGGAGGAACTGGGTGGTAGGCAAAGGAGACATGATCAAAATGAATGGAGGTTCAACTTTTATAGTTGGAGGATTTCATAGAAATTTAAAACTAAAGAGAGCTGCTAATTAGGGAGGGAGAGAAATTGTAAATTTCAACATTGAGTTGCAACTGAATTTGCTTAATCTGGAGAAAACTAGAGATTGGAGAACTAGGAAGAAAGCAGCTATCATTTCTTGAACACAAAGGTGTCAGCTGCATTTGGTCCATTATCTCACTTAATAGTAATATTTAAGATAATATTATTGCTATACTTTATGGATGAGGATACAGTCTCAGGGAAGCTAAATATATTCCCACTGATTCAGAGACACTTAGATATGGAACTGAGGGATATTCATCGAGACTGTCCGACTCGATGAATCATCCACCAGGAATATAACATTGAAGTCACAGATGAAGTCTCTAAGGGAAGTATAGAAAGTAATAAGGAAGGCTGTGGGTGTATCATTGGAAACATTTTCTCCAAAGCAAAAAGAATAGCTAGTATGGTCAGAAAGGATTTTCAGAGAGTAGGAAGAGATCAGTATTATTATACATTGAAGGTCTTCTGTGGAAGAACTCTATTAGACAGTTTGGTTTGAATTCTATTATGGGCAAATAGAATATTGATAGAATTAATATTGCTTAATTTCTCTGAGACTCTTTCCTGTAATGTGGGGATAATAAACTTCCCTCTAAAGGTTTTTATGGAGAATGAAATGAGAAGTGAACATTAATGTGTCTGGCATAGACTCTGGTACAAGAGGTACTTAGTGAATGTCTGCTAGAAGAAATTATAGATGACAAGGCAGTCTGTACAAACCCCACAATATTGTCTGGAATTTTTTTATTAATAGAAACAGCTTATACTGTTTAGGTTTTCTATGTTTTGTTTCTTTTCCTTCAAAGTTGAATTACAGCATATATTTCTGATTGAAGATTCCTGTCAGTCACATTTTGGCACCTAAAGATCTTTATTGCATTTTAGTCTCACTGGAAAAGAAAGGTTAATTTAAAACTAGGGTGAGCCAACCTTGTGGCTCAGCTGGTAAAGAATCTGTCTGCAAAGTGGGAGACCTGGGTTTGATCCCTGGGTTGGGAAAATCTCCTGGAGAAGTGGCTACCCACTCCAGTATTCTGGCCTGGAGAATTTCATGGAGTTGCAGAATCGGAATTGCAACGAGTTGGAGACAACTGAGTGACTTTCACTTTCACATAAGGTGAAATAAGATGAAGAACAAAATGCAGACTTAGGAAATCCATTCTCCACTCCCTCCACCTGTAGTTAAGGTAACTAGGATCTTAGGGATAATGAAAATTAGATAGGCTATTGGCTAGCAGCAACCTAAGACATTTTAACTGAGTTCATGATATACTACACATCAGGGAATCAGGCAAGGTCCCAGTTAAATCTAACATAGAAAGAGGACTGTCTACCACATCCCACTAGTTGGTAAAACCTAGAGTCCAGACTTTAGGGTCACCTTTAAATTGGTTCACTCTTGCCTGGCTTCTAACCTAGTTTAAATCACCATTTACTAGTATTTCAAATTTTGCAGCAGCTTTATAAACGATCTCCTTCTCTTTGTCTCACCTACTTCCCTTCTATCCTTGATGTTATAGTCCTATTTTTTTTTTTTTTTTACACACACAGATTGACAAACTTCAATATTAGAAAAGAACTCCCCAATGCTGGTTCTACCAGTTTCATTCCTGCCTATCCTACCCAATAGATCACAGCTGAAGGATTTTAAGTCATGACATTTAAGGTGCCTGACTCAATTCATTTGGTCATTAAAATGTTTCTAACAGTAACGTCAGCATAGAGTGAGGCATTATTCATTTCCGTATTCCAAGAAGTCTATCAGGGAAACGATGCCTCATGTATATTTCCATGTTTCTGTGTGGTTTGGTTTCCTGAGCAAAGGAAATTGACATGCTATAATGGCATGTCTCCTTTTCCCAGAAATATTTAACTCTCCAATGGTCTTCTTCCCCTTATCTCCTGTCCAGTAGAGTCACACAAACATATTTTATAGGGATTTGAAACCTGGAACCATTGGTTTATATTTTAAAACACTGTACAATATTTGCAAACCAAGGCTTTACTTCCTATCTCAGGAGGGGAAGAGGGCAGCATGTAGTTTATATAAACTTCCAGATTTATAACTTCAGGGTTCCTCTTCTATAAACCCCATCTGAACATTCAGGGTGAACATACACCTGGCTCTTCTCACATTACTCTCAAGGAGGAAGAATGGGACAGGGGGAACCGCAGTGGTTACTGCCTTAAATGATAGTTCCTGATCTAGAAACCTTTTTTTTTTTTTNTACTTTGGACACCTGATGTGAAAAGCTGACTCATTTGAAAAGACCCTGATGCTGGGAAAGATTAAGGGCAGGAGGAGAAGGGGATGACAGAGGATGAGACGGTTGGATGGCATCACTGACTCAATGGACATGAGTTTGGGTGAACTCTGGGAGTTGGTGATGGACAGGGAGGCCTGGCATGCTATAGTTCATGGGGTTGCAAAGAGTCAGACACAACGGAGTGACTGAACTGACTGACTCTAACAAATTAACCTACTAGCATTATACACATGGACTGATACAAATGAGCTCACTTCCTGAGCCTTTTTCATAGCTGATCATACACTGCGTGGGATATATTCTGAGAGAAGAGTGAGAACTCTACAGCTTTTTGGAGGATGACAAAGCATGCCACTAGTTTTTTCATTCACTTGTTTATTCTAAGAATTTTGTGACACTGCAATATCTGTGAGCCAGTTAAAATTCATGCATTATACTATTTACCATATTATCTAGTTTTAACTAACATAACTATCACACACTAAAGCAGCTTAAAACACACAAGAAACTACTCCTTAAAACAAAATTTAAAAATAATACCAGTAATGCAGGTACAAATCAACAAAATTTATCAGTGTCTACACTTCTACTCTTTTGTCAGGCTCATTAAGAATTAAAAATGATAATTTTACTATATCTGATGTTATTTCTATATTAAAATTACAAATATTATATACAATAAAATTACACATCACAATTGTATATCATTAAACTTTATGTATTATTATAGTAGTATTATGTTTATGGGGGCAGAGTTCAAACTTTTTAAAAGGGTGTACAGCCAAAAAAGTTTGGTTATCATTGTTCCAAGAAAACCATATTTCATTTTACAGTACTCTGTGGATCTGTAATTTATAATTGCAACTGAACTTTTTTATTCTACTTAAAAATTAGCTAGAACAAAGATTTTTTTTAATGCAATGAATATTACATATTCCTAGTTTAAAATGTATTTTGCATGCCTTGGTTTTCTACAAAGAGTAAACCAAGATCCTTTCTTAACTAAATTACTTTTTTGCCCAGTAGGTCAAATCTTTTACGGA
Organism: Neotragus pygmaeus; assembly: GCA_006410875.1. Lineage (NCBI taxonomy): Eukaryota > Metazoa > Chordata > Mammalia > Artiodactyla > Bovidae > Neotragus > Neotragus pygmaeus. The sequence continues at coordinate 320,952 of SJYV01022041.1, read as the reverse complement.
AAGGTCTTCTTCCTCTCTCCTCCATCCCAATCCTGTGTCACTTTCTTAACAGCAACCATCTCTGTAATGTCTACCAGGTAAAATGCTGTCATTTCCTGTTAGGCCAGGGAGCAAAAACAGTATGAATCATGAAGTTTCCTCCTCCAATGACTTCAAGCTAAATATGAGCAACTCCAGAGTAAAAAGGCCTTTATTGTTTCACTCAAATCTTACACTTCAATCTCTAGATCATTCTAGCTGTTTTTCTCTTAGCTTGCCACAATTTTTTCGTAATCAGAATGGCACAAATGTTGTTTAGTTGCTAAGTTGTGACTGACTCTTTTGTGACCCTATGGAATGTAGCCCGCTAGGCTCCTTTATCCATGGGATTTCCTAGGCAAGAATATTGGAGTGGGTTGCCCCTTCCTTCTCCAGTGGATCTTCCTGATCAAGGATTGAACACGCTCCTGCAGCGGCAGGTGGACTCTTTACCACTGTGACACCAGGGAAGCACTAATGGCACAAATACTAAAGATAAAAAGCATAACGACGGAATCTTTTTTAGGATGTGAATATACCTCATAGAACAATTTGATACTGAATAGGTTGAATTATATACATGGATATTCAAATAAGCACTTAACTGCAAAACCTTAAGCTTTTCATTTACATAATATACTATGACTTAAGTACATTTAGGAAGTCTAATGAAACTTAATTATTTCTCTAAACATATTCAAGAGAAAACCAAATCACTATAAGTATTTTTAAAAGCTCAATTTTATGCAATTTTGAGTTATTAATCCTGACCTATACACAATATGAAATCTTATCTATTGAAAATAAAGTGTTTCCATTCACTTGATAAGGCAAACTAGTCTACTAATCCTTAATTATTCAGGCCATATCCAAATTCTAATTGTTCAAAACAAACAGGAAAGAACAAAACCATCTCTAAAATAATTATATCACACACACACACACGCACCCGCCCACACACACCCACCCACCCAGAAATGGGAGACTGTGTGTGGAATTTGTATATGGGAATTTGATGTTACCTTATATGGCACAAAGGATTTTGCAGGTATAATTAAGGTTGGCTTTGAGTTAATGAAAAATCATCTCAGTAGATCAGAGCTGCTAACAAGAGACCTCTAAATCTAGGTCTGAAGGTCATAGACAAAGGAAGTTGAAGAGATTCAAAACGCGAGAGGAATTCTGCTGGTCTTGCAGGAGTAAACTGCCATTGTGTCAAAGGCTCCACAGCAGGGAGGTCAGAAGTTGATTGAGCTGACTGTAGAGCTTCTTCATCTTCGGCTGCAAAGAATATAATCAATCTGATTTTGGTGTTGACTATCTGGTGATGTCCATGTGTAGAGTTGTCTCTTGTGTTGTTTGAAGAGACTGCTATGACCAGTGCGCTCTCCTGGCAAAACTGTTAGCTCTTGCCCTGCTTCATTTTGTACTCCACGGCCAAATTTGCTGGTTATGCCAGGTATCTCTTGACTTCCTACTTCTTGCATTCCAGTCCCCTATGATGAAAAAGACATCTTTTTGGGGATGTTAGTTCTAGGAGGTTTTGGAGATCTTCATAGAATTGCTCAACTTCAGCCTCTTTGGCATTAGTGGCTGGGGCATAGACTTGGATTACTATGATGTTGAATAGTTTGCCTTGGAAATGAACTGAGATCATTCTGTTGTTCTTGAGATTGCACCCAAGTACTGCATTTTGGACTCTTGTTGACTATGAAAGCTATTCCATGCCTTCTAAGGGAGGAAGTTGACAGCCAGCAAGAAAACAGGAACCTCCACCTGTAACAATCTGAATGAGTCTCAGATGGGACCACAGACCTCACTGATACCTTGATTTTAGAAATGTGATTCTGAGCAGAGAACCCAGCTGGTCTATGCCCAGATTTCTGATCTACAGAATTGTGAGTAAATAAATAGGTGTTGTTTTAAGCTGTAAATTTTGTAATTTGCTACACAGCAATAAAAACTATAAAATATATCTCTTTATGGAAAGAAAGTGAAGATGAAGTGGAAATTAAAAAAAAAACAAACTGATGGGGGTATTTCAAGATAACTCTCAAAGTATCCAAGGAAAATATTGAAGCTTCTAGATGTCTATTTCTCATCTTTAAAAATTACCTTTTGGGGGTATATTTAATAATATATACAAGTTAACACAAGCAGATAATTTATAAATGTTCATATATTTAGAGATGCTGGTTAAAATAATTTAGAAAACACCATTCTAATTATTAAGTAAGAAGACATGTATCCCTCAAAAGGTGTCCTATCCCATCTGACTCCTACCATCCATTCTATAATAAAGTTTCTTATTTAGTCACTAAGTCATGTCCAACTCTTGTGTGACTCCATCGACTCTGGCCTGCCAGGCTCCTCTGTCCATGGGATTTCCTAGTCAAGCATACTGGAGTGGGTTGCTATTTCCTTCTCCAGGGGATCTTCCCAATCCAGGGATCAAACCCATATCTCCTGCACTGGCAGGTAGATTCTTTACCACTAAGCCATCAAGGAAGCCTATATGGGAAGCAACAAAACACCAAATTGGGAAATACTAGAAATTTTCATATTTCCTATATTTACTGTGATGTATCATGTTTATCATGTTCCATGCTTAGGCATTTAAACTTCTGAAATGCTAGACATGCCATAAAGAAATAATTTTTAAGGGTTTTTCCTGAGATGGTATTGTGGAGTATGTGAACTGGTAAGCAATTCTGCACCATGTGTTTTTGTTCACCAAATTTATTGTTGAACATTCAGAACATCAAATTATGACAGATTAAAAAGAAAGCACCAAATAATGCTACACATTAATACCTGAGCAGAGACTGAAGGCAAATATTCATCTATTAAACCCTACACCATAACGTTGAAACACAGAGAAAAACATTCACAACACTCTACAGAGTACAATAAATAGCACTTTGAATTACAACTAGTTAAATGTAATAATGTTAATTATACAATACAAAAAGTACACACAAAATTACACATAAATGTATTTAGTATACCATACATTGTACAAAGTACTGGAGAAGGTCATGCATGTTTCAAAGGAAAAATCTGCAAGATGACAATCATTTTTCAGTATATATTATAGGATGAATTGTTTTGCACTGCTAAGTATTATTATGTGTTGCATTTTCTGAATGAGAATAAAATTACTGATTTGCAAATTAATGATTACTGAGTCTATCTCAGTATAACACAGTTTGTCCTCTATAAACTTTTAACTATAATATAGAAACTGATGTAGGTTGACATGACAGCCATGTATCTTACTGTATTACATACCCTTGCCCAAACTATTTCCATCTCAATTTGACCATGCTTTAAGGAAAGACGTTTTCTTTCTACACACTTTCAGAGAAACGTATATTTTTGTTTTTGATGGGAGGTAGTGGAGGTTAAATGAGAAGAAAGAAAAATGCTGAGTTTATATTAAAAATTATAAATAAAAAACATACAAAAAATTCTGAGTACACAGAGATATGGGCATCTTTTAGCAGAGACCATGAACGTCCTATGAATGGAATGATTTGACTGAAATTATATCCATTATTCTAAATAAGCAAAATAAAAATGTAAGTCTTTACATTAAAAGAAAATCCATAAAAAACTGGGGCCAGTTTTCTCTTGGTATCTTAAAAATAACTAGGAAGAAAAAGTAAAAGGGAAAATAATGTTTAAATATATACATGAATCTGAGTTTATATTTAATGAAAAATCATTATTGGCTAAACTAACTTTGATATACAAGGCTCAATATATCTGAGGAAAGAAATAAGTACGTCTTAAAGAAGAATTATTGTCTTTGATAGATTATTCATTAAAAAGACAAAAAAATACACTTGCAGGTTACATTTTCATGTGTATTAATTTCAGAAATGCCACCATCCTTTCCTAAAATAAATTTATTTTCAAAAACTGTAGCCAAAACTTAGTTTTCTACATCTATGAAGTTTAAGTTAATTTTAATTTGAAATGGGAACTACGGAAATTAAGAAAGGCCTGTGGAGCAATAGTTCAGCTTATATTAAGGGAAATACTGATTAACTGTTATTTAGAATTTTTTACTTCACCAGCCTCAAAGAAAAGGATTTGGGGCCAATTTGAGAAGACCACCAATAATAAAATATATAATTATAAAACTTCAGGGCATTCTTTCAGCATTTTAAGGCACAGTCTGTTTTATCCCAAACAACTATAAGTTCAAGGTCACAGTGTTAATATGCATTCAATTTTGGTCTGGTTTTTCATGGGTATGTTGCTACATCTATAGTTAGCCAAAAGCTTAAGAAATGGTAATACAATCACTTCAAAACAATATATCTAAATCATTTTTATATTTTTTTAAATGTAAATACACAATTTCTTAATTTATATACACTAAAAACTAGATTTTTCTCCTATAGTAGAGGCAGAGAAGATTATTTGTACCAATATTCCAACAAATACATATCTGACTATAAAGAAAACATGGTTATATTAAATATAGGCATTTCTTATTTAGGATAAAACTATTCAACACAAAGGACAAACTCATTCCAAAAATAATGTTCACTGAATTTTTAGATCTTATACATCATTTTTTTATTATCATTTACCCCCACCAGATAATTGGAAAATCAAGGCCAAACACTTTAACATTTGGCTTTATCTGTTGCTTCTTTACTTCCAAGGCTACTTATGCAAACTGCATCAACATGACTGGGCAAAGAAAGTTAACTGACATTAAATTATGGGAAAAACCATAATATGAGGGACTGAAACTCCCTGTGAAAATTTCTATACGAGAGAAATTAAAGAATTTCAACAATATAAACACAACAGTTTTTAATCTATCATATTCTGACTTTTCTCTCATGAGTACACTACCACATCAATATTAACACTTCAGTATTAACACCTTGACTGTCTTTACATTTTCCTTTAAGATGCATTTTACAATGCTTACTTCATTGTACTATGTTGCATTCCAGGGGATAAATTTCCCCTGTGTGACTGTATAAAGGGAATAAATGGAAAAACATAGAAAATAAAAGAAATTCCACAAAAAACTTTCTATTACATAAATGAGAGACACCTGTACTAAAAATGATCAGGGCAATAGAATTTAAAGTTTTACAGAATGAATCTGAAACAAGATTACCTCAATGATTTCTTCAACCAATACTGAAAGATCATTATCAGGTAAACTAACTTTCATCCAATAAAACCAGAAAACACTACTTCAGAAATCAGACAAAATAGAATACACTATGCTATAAGCTTTATATATTTTCAAAGAAAAATCAGGATACAGAATATAAATTTTGATGATTTGCGTATTTAATATAAGTCCTAGAAGAAAAATACTGAAAAGATTATTTTTGCTTTAATCCCAATATGGTAAGAAAAGTTCATTGGCACAGATATCTGGAGGTATTTTAAAATTTCATTTAGCTTTGGTGGCAAAGTGTGTTTTGCTGACCATATGAATACAGTTCTATTTTCAATGCAGAGCTTTATGCTAAAAAAAATTCAAATTTTTTTTCCTAAAAAAAGGGATGTAAAAAGTCCAATATGAAACAAAACAAGTACAACATGAAATACAAAACATGCCTATCATTTAGGCTTTTGAACAATAGTTCTATGCTTTGTCTATAAATCTTTGAGTAGTAACATTTCTACTATATAAATACTAAAAACCAAAATAACACCAAAAAAAAATAGCATATGAACTTTACAAAAATGGCTACTTCTAGAGTTCTTAAACTAGGATTAGGGTTCACATATGCAAACAAATCTGCACTAACTAATCAAACTACATCAACAGATACAGTTTTTCAGAAGTGTTCCAAGTTACAATGTATAGAATGAGCACAGAATAAATCTGACTCATATATATCAAGTCCCATACAAAGTCATTAGAAATTAACTGGTATTTCAAAACATAGTCATTTTTGGCAGCATAACAGGCAAAACACTTTTAGAAAGTACTGCACTTGATTTAAAAAATTTCAGCTAGAGACAATGTAATCAAGATGTATCAATAGCTTAGAATATCATCTAACTTTTTAAAGTGATGTTATGAATTCAGGTATATTGCTACATTTCTACAAAAATGAAAAGCAGTTTATTATATTTCCAAATTTTGTTCCATTCTTCAGACTAAGTTACTAATATATAAAATTCAGTCATCTGTAATCATAATATAATTTATAAAAAATGTGAATTCTTGAGCATTTAGAGTACACATACTCAGATTTGGATTACTGATTTGACTTTTCTATTATTCTTATTAAAAGTAAATAACATAAATAGCCTTACAAGCTTTCTATTTCCTCAGGCTGTTAAAATATACTGTGAAAGAATGCATGAGTAATAACGTATAAGCAAAAGTTCATTACAGAACTTGAAATGTCCTTTGTTCCAAAAGACTGGGATAAAATTTCAGCTCCTAATCATCTTAGCATTTTGTAAAAGTATCTTCTACATTTACCTTACATGGCAAGAAGCTTTCTGTCTGGGTATAATTTCATAACACAAAGACTTTTATTGCTTCTTTTATTCCTGGGGGAGTGCTATACTCTTCAAATTGACCCCCCCCAAAAAAAAACTTCACAAGGTTATCTTGTTTCCTATAATTTCATAAATCTATAACAAAGAGAAAACACAAAGTGATGATAAAAAATAATCAACAAATACCTTAGTCACAAAAGTCCCTATACATTAAAAAAATTCTTCCCAACTAGTTTTAATAACAAGTTACTAAAAATTGCAAATGTGGCATTGTAGAGCTTTGCTCTAAACCTCACAATAAAGTAAGATATTACATTAATTTACACTTAATTCTTAAGATGAAAATACACGTTAATTGAATGGTCTGGGATTCAGGAATCAACAGTTCTAACTTACCTCATCATCTCTGTTTTCCTATTTCTCCAGAGCTTTCAAGAATAAACTGAAAACTGAGTTTCACCTTTAATTGTTTTATTTCCCTTGACCACCTTCTGTAAGAGATGCTAATCAACAGCGTGGTGAAAAGAATACACCATGCTGTAAGTGAAAAACCTGAAGAATTAAGGATGGGAACTAGATAGATAATGAACAAATCAGATAATCTGTCTCATGAAAGTATGTGTGTGTGGTGGAAATGTGTAGCATCTGTGTGAGTGGCAGGATAATTAACAAAAAACATTTACTAGGCCTATTATAGTTCTATATTTCTTTTCCTTACTGTATAATCATGCAGATATTATAGTGTAGTTCAAACGAGAAGTACTCCATTATATACATAGGAACTTATCTGACTGAAATATTAAAGATTAATCAACACATGATCAATATATACTGAAGAGACACAAAGTCAGTGTTAATCAGGCCCAAATCGTGTTTTTTTTTTTAGGACTAGTGTTTTAAATACTTTCATTCTGGTGAGAATCAAGAAAAGAGCTAGCAGAAATTGTGTACTTTCTAATACGAAAAAGATAAAGAAAAAAGTGTTAATAATTTCTATCATATTATCTGCTCCAAATTGTAACAGTAGTAACTCCAGAGGAGTCTTTAGAAACACTGAAAGTACTCAGTGTTTGTCCTGTCCAGGCTATATTTGATCTAGGTATCAACAATAGGGTCTAGGAGTAATTTTTATAAGTTAAAAGCTCAAAAAAATCTAAATAAAGATGTTATAACAACAAAGCTTAGAAGTTTTCTAAATGAGACAATCCCTAACTGCAAACAGTTTCATTTTTAGTAACATTTCTGATAAACCTGTGCTGTTTTACCAGCTAATAATATAGGTATGCTTGAAAGAATGTGTAATTTAAAGACAAAGGACTTTCTTTTTCTCAAGTGATAGAAACATTAGTTTTACTAATCTTCAGAAAGAGCCTATCTTCTCATCTCTGATAGTTATTTGGGTTTAAACTACATTAGGACTTGATGAAGACCCTGTGAAAATGAGTGTGTGTGTGTGTGTGTGTGTGTGTGTGTGTGAATTATGTATAAGAACCCAAACTACTGTTGTTTATACATGCTTAATTAGAATCCTTTAGTGGTCCTAAAATGAAATATCTTGTTGGAATAAGACTTTAGGACTACATGGTAACTACACTCATGTGAAAATATTTTCATGAAAATTAGTGTGCCTAATCTGCTGCTTTAAAAAGCTAACACACTATCCACAAATGAGAAATTTAAGCTTGTTACATTTTACTGATGAGCAGAAATGACTAAACAAGGAGACTTTAGATTACATAAACACAATGATTATAGCTGTCAATTGTGATGAAAGTACAGGCCAAATTAGATGATTCTAATTAATGAATTTGCTTAGGTTCTGTATATGGAACTAAGTTCAAATTTAGAAATATTTAAATAATATATCTAACCTGTAACTTGAAATACAACTACACCTGAGTGAAAAAACAAAAGATATCCTATGTGCAAAAGTTGCTATGAGCATGTGTATAGCTAAACCTAGGCATATGTATATGTATGTGACATGTCTTGGGAAAGTGCACTCTTTCCTTTCAGGTTTATATTTTAATCCCTTTTGCTACTTTTAGCAAACAAACAAGAGCTTGGTATGCCTGCTACGTCTATTATAAGGTTATCACTTCCCTTTAATGATCCCAGTAAGTGAAAATATGAATACTGAACATAAAGCTGAGAAAGAGAACAATAGAATAAAAAACTTATAACTCTCAGAGATGACAGCAAGATCCTCTTCAACTGATGATAAAACAGTAACGACAGGAGGAACAACAGAGAAAAGAAGTGAGGTAACCCTGTACAGGCAGTAAAATGGGGGTGGTTCTCTAAAAGGCAGTAACAGCTGAGAGGTTGTAATGGCATTCAGTTGCAATGGCAGGTAAAATGAACCTGGCACCCTTGGACATTCCTTGGCACTAACAAGGACACAAGTTCACAAGTGCAACTGTGAAGTTACTGGAACCTAAGGACTATACTTGAAAAGTTTTGGGTATTTACACCATACACATCAGAAGGAAGGACTCTATCACCCACGTATACCCCAGCCTGAGTTATATCTACTTTCTAGAAATGAGCTGAAATCTGAAATGAAAGGTAATATTACTCTTACCTGTCAAATAGCAATTACTTTGGCAAATTAAGATTCTACTATTAAACCTAGTGACTAAATACTCCAACTTATTCAGGTATATTGTTTATACTTATGCTATTAATGGAATAACAGTTTTCCACTGTTATTCCATTAATAGTTTAATTCTATACATTAAATGTGGTACTGCACTTGTTCATGCTGATTTTTTTCCCTATGAGAGACAAAAACTGTGCAAATGCAGAGTTTTTTCTGACTACTGAAATTTAGTCATTTTAATGATCCATCACAACCTGAGACACTTGGCAACCATGAGGTCAATGAGTTAAATAAAATGGTACAGACTAAATGACTGAACTGCTCCAATGCCTATAAGTAAATATCTATGAGAATTTGCTTCAAATTTGGCAATACATCTCTTCAATAGTCTCTGGATCATCACTAAGAACACAAAATAAGATTCTTATTTGAAAAGCAAGAATAAAATTTCATTAAGTTTTAAATTTGAATTATGTTTCCATTCACCAATCTTGCTTGGTTATCAAGAAAACATGTCTCCTCTGAACTTAAAGCATATTTTCATAGACGTAAGAAAACAAAAGATCTATTTTGTTCACTCTGGCTGCCAAAAACTAAAGATTGTGGCTATTTTATTTCTGATAAAGCAGTTTAAATTTCATTAATCTTTTAAGACTTATTTTTCAATATATATAGTATAGCAAATACAAAGTAACCCACTTTTCAGAAGAAAGCTTGATGAAATGAGCAGAATGTTTGAGGTGATGAGACAAAAAACAACACTACATTTACTGAGTGTTTAGGAGAAGATCCTGGCATGGCCAGTCAAACAGACTAGCTATGCAGAGAAGTCCTCAAAGGCAGTGGCCACCATATCCTTTTACTAATTTTTCAAAAATGACTAGTACACAGATGTCATACCGCAAAATAAAACCATGCTTCAACTACTTTCCTCAAGCATTACAAAACTAATTTCCTATCTTCAACATTGTAAAAATAGACTTGTCTTCTCCAAAGGATCTTGCTGTCGACACTGATGGATCTGTGTTGTTCCCACTTAATACTGGCCCTAAAGGCATAAATCATCTTTATCATTCCTTAAATCCAATCTTACATAAAGTTGCATAATGCATGGAGTAAAAGAGGAATGAAGACAAAGCATGGAACCCTGTATAAGTGTGATGACCCAAAAGCAATCACACCAACAGCCAGAGGAAGTGGAAACTGTGAAGTAGTCTTCAATAATTTACTGTGAAGAGACAGAAATATACATTATAATGTTAACTTAGTGAACAAAAACTGAATATGTCAATCTTTTATACAGTTTTGTAAAGTATTCTATGTGATTTCAGATAAAGTAATTTTTCACATAAAGAATTTAACAGTCCATATTTTAAAAAAATATCAGTATGAATAAATTTTGGTTGGAAAAGAGAAACATATTCTATTAAGTAAATAACCAGTTTTGCTTATCCTTTTAAATTTTAAGCACAAAAAAATACCAGTTGGACTTATATTCAGCAATTTGACTTTTTAGAGATTTATCTTAATAAAGAAAAAAAAGTCAATAATGTTTACTAAGATATAGCTACAGAAATATTTATTTTCAACCTATTTAATATCAGCAAAAAGCTTCAACAACAACAACAAAAAATCCTTAATTCCTAACAGGAGCATATAAGACAAGATACTAAATATTAAAAAATACTCTGAAAACAGAGAAACTGAGGGATTAAGAAATTTACCGAAGAACACAAAGCCTTAGATTTAAACTCTAGATCTGCCTGATTTTAGAATATCTGCAACTATCTGCCAGAATCAACTGAAAACACTCTCAGAGCAAATAAGCAGTCAATGAAAGGTAAAATTTTATTATGGAAAATCTTAAACATGTATATAAGTAGATTAACAGTACAATGAACCTCATGGACCCATCCCCCGGCTTCATCTATATTACTACCTACTTTCAACTTCTGTATTTTATTGGAAGCAAACTTAAATATCAAATATTTTAAGGATTAACTTTTTAAAGACAAAAATTATTATATACTAACAAATAAAATCCATAATTAAGAATACATTTGCACATAAGCTGTATATTTACATATAAACCTCATTACTATTAAGGGATCACCTTTAGTATTGTCCATGTAATTAGGAACAAAAGGTATGATCCAGACATAAAATACCAGGAATAGATGAAAGAAAAAGAAAGACGAAAAGACTATACCTTGACTTTATTGAAGTAGTGTAAGTATTTCCAAGAATTGCCATAGTTGGAATAAGGATAAATGCCAAAGGTTTACATGGATCAGGATTAAGTTTAAAGTAATATCTAGATCAGAAAGAAAAAAAAAAACCATAAATCAACAAAGCATAGCCCATCATTTTAAATTATCAAAATCAATAAATAAATTTCAAAACCTTACAATTACAATGTGGATATAATAAAGCTCTAAAGTGCTCAATAAATCATTAATAAATAAATTTTGCTCTATATCATCTTTATACTCAAGGTTTTAGATGGAGAATTATATTCAGAAGCTACTAAAGGAAATGAAAATATCCAATATGGAAGCACCTCCTTTCTGTTAGCATATGCCTGAAAGGTCATATACAGATATTTCATAAAACAAATTATTTAAAATATATTTAAATTGTTTTATTTAAATATTAAAAAATAAAACTTTACAAAAAGTAACTGTCCCTTATTTTTCTTTAAATTTATTGTCCCTTATTTTTTAAAATCCAAATTCTCATCTCTTGCATTGAGAGAGATACCTACAGCCTTTCAGAATCATAAATTTGGGCTCCTGAAGTGGTTTTCTCCCCAAATCTGTGATCAAAAATCTGGACCTCGATTAAAGTAAGGGACTTACTAAGTCACGTCAGTCATGTCTGACTCTTTGCATCTCTATGGACCATAACTTGTCAGGCTCCTCTGTCGAAGGGATTTTCTAGGCAAGAATACTGGATTGGGTTGCCATACCCTCCTCCAGGGGATCTTCCCAACCCAGGGATCGAACCTGCATCTTATAAGTCTCCTGCATTAGCAAACAGGTATTTTACTAACACTACCTGGGAAGCCCAAAATAAGGGACAGAGGAAGGATAATAACATCTGGTAACCAGTGATTTAATTTATTGAACTTGTTTTGATTCATCTGACTTTTCAAAAAAAAAACCACCTCCAATATGTAATCTGAAAAATTTACATCATTTCTAAAATCTATATTAATCAGGAGATTTACTATTAACTGAATAAGGGAGCTTTTTTTAAAAGACAATTTAATAAAAACTAAATATTCTAGAAATAACCTTAGAGGGCATTTTTAGGCTTCATTTAACCTAGCACACAAATGACAGTTTTCAGTAGTGAAATACCTGATCACTTACTTTAGTTCAATGTGTAGAACACACAGAAAAGTACACACTTCCTTCATTATTTCTAGTATTTTAAATGTAGCACTTATCTTCCCCCTCAATTTAATATAAAATTGATAAGTTGAAAAATTAAAGCACTAACATCATGAATACCTTAAGTCAACAAAATAAAGCACATTTTCACATATTTCTAGACTCAAAAAAGGATAAAGGAAAAGTAAATAAAATAGAATTCCCCCCTACTGGGCAGATTTTAGGGAAGTTTATATTCTCATGGAAAAAAAGAAAATGTGAATATGTCAAAAGTAAATTTCAGGTGAAAGCTTCTTGTTCTCGTGAAAGTTTTATGAATCATTAGAGATCTTGCAAGTCTCTACTTACAGATATTTATCATTTAAACCACATAAATTATAGCTATATAAATAAAACTTACCTAAGATTCTTTAGCCAATAAATTAAAGATGGCATGCTGAGTAATACAATCCATGTTAATAAGTTAATCAAAGTACTGTGCATGCGAAGACTATCTTCAGCATCACTGGCAGATAAACGGAGATGGTGTACTGCAGAGTCTTTATGGTGATTGGATTTTTTTTCACTTCTTCTAGAGTGTTTGGGATTCTATAAAGCAATAAAGCAAATATATTGAGGTATTATGTAAAATTATGTATTACTTTATTTAGAATCATACTCAATTATTGAACAGCTGAATACAGTTTTTCATTACTAAACTGATATAAGGTACTGAAATTATCTTATTCAAAAGTATTTTAAAGCAGTTGTCAGTTATAAAACTTATTCCATTGACTTGTTATTTCCACTGCTAAGAATATATCCTCTAAGTAACTACTTGAAATAAAATTTAAGGATAATTGTAATAACAAAAGAAAGTTAAGTACTAACATCGAATTAAATGACAATCTCTAAGTCTTATTTTAATATTCATTAGGTTCATTTTCTTAAAGCTATTTAAATTCAAATATTGTAAAATTCTAACTTTTTAAAATAAACTTTTATGTTTTTCCATGTTCTATAGAGATATGAAAATAAAACTTACCACAGTCTGACTGTTTTTAAAAGTTGTTAGGCTGGCTTGCAGATGAACAATCTATGAAGAAGAAAAGACATTAATTTTACTTTTATTTTGAAACAAAAAACAACCATTTTTATTGAAATTGAGAAGTATTATAATTTGAAAAATTTTTAATCTAAATAAAAATCCATTTCAACATTTAAAAACATTCTTTTAGAAAAGATAAATAATAGCTAGCTACATGTGCTTGCTATCATGGATTAAAAATCAGAAACAAAATAAAACATCATAGAGTATGTTGGGGCTAGGATATAATGTTAATCTTTCCACACTGTGTGACCCTATGCTTGAATGGTGCCTTGCTAATGCAACTTTAAATGTCATGTAAGTCAAAAATTTGATTATATTCAGCACAGTATAAACATCTTAACAAGTGTTACATAATCTAAATCTTTGAAAATCGAAACTCAATTATATAGGATGGTAAAATGTTTACAAGAACCTGGGAAAGTCTACAAATTTATTAGGTGTGCTTAAATATTTGAGAAAGTTTTTCTCACTGTGTCAGTTGTTTGAAATATTCACCTAAAAAACTAAAAATATTGTATTTATAAATCAAACTAATTTATATTTATAAATAAAATTCTGAATAGTTTTTTCTGATGGTCTTACTTTTTCTTTGAAACTGAAAGTAATCTATAATGGCATATATTTAGTGATAAAGTGTTAGTCGCTCAGTTGTGTCTGTGTCTTTGTGACCCCCATGGACTACAGCCCATCAGGCTCCTCTGTTCATGGGATCTTCCAGGGATGGAACCTGGATCGCCTGCACTGCGGGCAAATTCTTTATAGTCTGAGCCACCAGGGAAGCCCATTTGTATTAAATGCAGATACAAATAAGTCTTTGCTAGAAAAAAAAAAGGAAAAAAAGTATTATCCTTTCTGATATCAACTAACTCTATATAAGGTTAATGTGGAGCTCATGCAATTATATTATCCTGAATTTCCTGCAAAACTGTCAGTCTTTTTAGAAGTGTTTTTCATTTCCTCAGTAAAATTACCAGCTTAATTATTTTTATCATTGTCTTATGATTCTTCAGCAACATTTGTAACATTCTACATGTTTTTAGCATGACTTGATCCCATTGACATAACCATTTATTTTGTCTATTATCCATGTTCAAAGAAAAGTTATGAACGAACTGTTCTAAGAGAATGTTTTTCAAAAAGTTAACATTATTTGCCAAAGCATCAAGTAATGTGAAACAGATTACATCTCCTCCCCTCCCTTTGTTTTTAACAAAGAAACTCAATTCAGATAAGTAACTTCAGTTCTACAGTTAACTTCATATATCTGAAATAGTTAAGATATTAAAAAAAAAAACTTTATACATAAGCCTGTCATATAACAGGATGTTACTGCAGCAGTGATTGAAAAATTTTTTTTAACAACTATGGGTAATTCTATGCCTGCCTGATACACAACTCAGGCCTTCTTGCTTTATTGATTTGACATACCTTAAACACATAGTAAAGATAAGTAAGAAGTATGGCAAAGGCTCCACAAGTTGCCCAGCTAATGAGGATCAAAACAATTGTCAAAATGGGCAAGTCTGGTGATATTATCTTGATATCTTTAGGAAGTTCAGAGGGCCTGGAATAACAAGAATAAAGGTTTTAAAAGCATATTAACAGTTATTTAAACAGTCACAATTAAGGAGAAAACAGTATAGCTCTGTCAGCTTCTCTTTATTAATCTGCAAGCATTACTATAAGGTAAATAGTAAAGCTTTTTAAAATAAAGATGATGGTGTCACATATTTTAAAATTCTGTTATATACTGTGATAGTTTCTCTTGCATTTAGATATACTATGGATAGTATCAGTACTTAAAGAGAAAAAAATATTGTTAAAGGTAATTATTACTTATAGGCTCTGTAACACAAAATTCCAATCTTGACATGAAAAG
The DNA here is from genome assembly GCA_006410875.1 of Neotragus pygmaeus. Taxonomy (NCBI): domain Eukaryota; kingdom Metazoa; phylum Chordata; class Mammalia; order Artiodactyla; family Bovidae; genus Neotragus; species Neotragus pygmaeus. The sequence continues at coordinate 305,467 of SJYV01022041.1, read as the reverse complement.
AAATCATTTTCTCTTTTTAAAGTCTCAAGGTCACTCAGACATCTCATGATGTTAATGTCAGAAGCAGTTTAGAAGAAGTGGAGAAAGAATGTATCATGAGGAGAGTTAATTAACAGAAACTACATCACTGGTTTACCTGAAAAACCTCCCAGCAACTTCAAACCATGTCTTTGGATCATAATAGAACCCTAGGCAATGCTTTTGGAACTCTTACACATCTCATCTAATCTGATCCTACACGTCAAGACTGGAGTCTCTTGCTCGCAGGCTTGACTGAAAACCACCACGTAAAATCATTGCCAGAAAACAAATACCTCCCCCGTGAAAAGATTTAAACAGTGAAATTTAAAAATACTTGTGCACTCTGTTAAACTTTTTTGATTTTTTGACCATCTTAAACACTGTGGTCAAAATCAAATGTAGCATTTAACTTGAAATAAATCATCTATGACAGAAACATAAGTTGGAACACTAACCCCATCTTTTGCTACTTACACATTTTTCCTTAGACATTATATTTTAGTGAAAGCAAAGTAATCTTAAGGTTCTCTATCAGAATATGATTTTTTTTCTTACTTAAGAGCAATAAGAAAGCTTTTAGTCACTCATTCTTTACCTTTTCAAAGCTAGCCACAATGAAGAAAGAAGTCTCACAGATGTAGAAGAGAGTAGGCCACCCCAGTAGGCAGTACATGTTCCAAACAGAAAAAGAATCAAAGACACAAGGGGGAAACACATACTTTGACTAGTTAAAACGATGACATCTAATTCTGGTAACAGTAACATATCCCATAATTCTTTAAACCATTTATATCTGTGGATAAAAGAAAACAAACAAAAAAAAGCAAATGATACAATAAAAGCAAAAAAATCAACAACTCTCATTCAAGGATTTAACATTTGAAGCATTTGATCATTCACTAGATTCCCCAAAGTTCCATGGTATTTAATTTATAATTATCCTGAAAAAACAAATTTCAGTTCCTTGTAAGGAACTAGTGAGTCTACTGATCTTCAAAGATCTCAGTCTTAAGTCTCAAAGAAGTTTAACTGTTCTCTAGTAATCCTTGTATTGAAGTCATCAATTTTTTTTTTAAGTTAGAAAGACAATAGCTAGTTATAACGACAGAAGAAAAGATATCTAAGTAATGCTTCTTAATCCCCCCTACCAAAATCGGAATAAATTAAGAATGTTAAATGCAATGTTAAGTAGGGTAAAGAGATCTAAAATATACTTTGGATGGAAAGTAATAAAAAGTGTTCTGAGGTACTGTTTCATCAGTATCTTACAGCACTGTGTGTTCATAAATCTGAGATACCCAAAGATCATGGACTATATACATTCTTCTGGAAATGTTAAAGTCCTGGTATATCTACAAGTTAAGTTTACACTGTAATAATTACTTTTCAATAAATACTTTTGAAATGGTTAAACTACTGAAGTAAACGTTGATGTGCTTATTAGGCCTTTGCCTAAGAGAAAAATTCCATTTAATAAAACAAGTCAATTGTCTTTATTTGTATGAAAATTTATGCTCCATATTTGAGCCAAACATAACATTATATACATAAAATTAAAAATCATTATCACAGATAATAAAACTTACCCCAACAGAAACTTAACCATAATTACAAAAGGATCAACTTTGTATGGTTTGGCTTCTTTATCCAACAGAGTAGCATATTCTAAGCAATGACCTAGTGATTAAAAATATATATGTAGTAGAGAATTCACAGTAATTAAAAATGAGACATATTACATCCTGCATTGTTTACAAGAATATCATATTATATGTGAGAAAGCAAGAGTCTTTATTATTCTAATTTGAAATGCAAACAAAACTACAATGAAGTCTGGTCAAAATGGCTATGACTAAAAAATCCACAAATAATAATTGTTAGAGAGGATGAAATGGAGAAGGAAATGGCAACCCACTCCAGGATCCCTGCCTGGGAAATCCCATGGGCAGAGGAGCCCTGCAGGCTACAGTCCAAGAGTCCTCAGGCTACAGTGCAAGACTGAGGGAACTCGCACTTCAGAGAGGCTGTGGAGAAAACAATGTACCTTCTACACTGTTGGTGGAAATGGAATTTGGTGCAGCAACCATGGGAAACAGTATGAGATTCTTTAAAAACTAAAAACAGAACTACTCTACGATCCAGAACCATATGCAGAATGTATGCAGGTCAAGAAGCAACAGTTCTAACAGGACATGGAACAATGGACTGGTTCTAAACTGGGAAAGGAGTACGTCAAGGCTGTACATTGTCAGCTTGCTTATTTAACTTCTATGCAGAGTACATCATGTGAAATGCTGGACTGGATGAAGCACAAACTGGAATCAAGATTGCTGGGAGAAATATCAATCACCTCAGATATGCAGATGACACCACCCTTATGGCAGAAAGCAAAAAGGAACTAAAGAGCCTCTTGATGAAAGTGAAAGAGGAGAGTGAAAAAGCTGGCTTAAAATTTAACATTCAAAAAATGAAGATCACGGCATCTGGTCCCATCACTTCATGGCAAATAGATGGGAAACAATGGAAACAGTGACATACTTTATACTGCAGGTGGTGACTGTAGCCATGAAATTAAAAGATGCTTGCTCCTTGGAAGAAAAGCTATGACCAACCTAGACAGCATATTAAAAAGCAAAGATATTATTTTGCCGACAAAGGTCTGTCTAATCAAAGCTATGGTTTTTCTAGTAGTCATATATGGATGTGAGAGCTGGACCATAAAGAAAGCTGAGCACTGAAGAATTGATGTTTTTGAACTGTGGTGTTGGAGAAGACTGTTGAGAGTCTCTTGGACAGTAAGGAGATCAAACAAGTCAATTCTAAAGGAAATCAGTCCTGAACATTCACTGCAAGGACTGCTGTTTAAGCTGAAGCTCCAATACTCTTGGCACCTGATGCAAAGAAATGACTCATTGGAAAATACCCTGATGCTGGGAAAGATTGAAAGTGGGAGGAGAAGGGGATGACAGAGGATGAGACGGTTGGATGGCATCACTGCCTCAATGGACATGAGTTTGAGCAAGCTCTGGGAGTTGGTGATGGCTAGAGAAGACTGGTGTGCTGCAGTCCATGTCATCACAAAGAGTCAGACATGACTGAGCAACTGAACTGACGATCCAGAAATCCTACTCCTGGGTATATAGCCAGACAAAACTCTAATTCAAAAAGATACATGCAACCCTATGTTCATAGCAGCACTATTCACAACAGCCAAGACATAGAAATAACCTAAAAGTACGCTGACAGATGAACAGATAAAGATGTGGTACATATATACAATGGAATATTACTCAGTCATAAAAAAGAACAAAAATGCCATTTGCAGCAACATGAATGCAGCTAGAGATCATCATACGAAGTGAAGTAAGACAGAAATAGCAGAAATTAGCATATTATAAATCAACTATACTTCAATTAAAAATTAAAAAACATAAATATACCCTACCAATATTAATTTAGTGGTTCTCAGACAAGAGTACATATTCAATCAACAAATTCAGGAAGCTGAGGCTATGGTTTCATTATTTGTATTTTAATACAGCCCCACAGGTGAGCTGTTTTTTAAAAACAATTTTACTGAGATATAATTCTCCCAACTCAAAATTAACCCATTTGAAATATATGCAATTCAGTGGTTTTAGTACATCCAAAAAGTGTGCATTCACCCCTCCAGTCAGTCTTAAAACATTTTCATTTCTCCCAAAGAAACAGTTCCCCTTAACTGAAACCTCCAATGCATCCCCATTTTTAGGCAACCACTAACCTACTTTCTACCTCTGTAGACTGGTTTACTCTGAGGATGTCATAAAAATGGAACCATACATTGTGTGGTCATTTGTGACTGGCTCCTTCAGCTTAGCATATTTCCAAGGTCCATCAATGTTGTAGCAAGCATCAGCACATTTATCCATTCATCAGTTGATGGATATTTTGGTTGTTTCCATTCTTTGACTGTAATAAATAGTGCTCCTCTGAACATCCATGTACAAGTTTAGTATGGATGCATGTTTTCATTTCTCTTAGGTCTTTATACAGGAATAGAGTTGTTGAGTCATATGGCAACTCTCTTTAACCTTTTGAGGAACTGCCAGATCACTTCCAAAATAGCTGTATCATTTTACATTTCCACCAACAGTGCAAAAAGACTAATTTCTCCAAATCCTCATCAAAATTTGTTATCATTTGTCTTTTTTATTATAGCCATTCTAGTGAGCATGACCTACAGGTGATTTCTGATAAACATTTATGGTTAAGAACTACTTCTTTAACTGGTTTGAGACACAATCCCATACTCAAATCCTCTAATCAGTATCATATATCCTTGGAGTCTCTGTGGACTACCTAGATATAAACCCTAAATGGTTGAGAATAAATTTTCAAGTCACTTGAAACTAAGAAGAATGAGGTGTCTCTTGAAAAAAAATTATACTCAAGTATAGGAGATGTAATATTGCCAGAATAATCTTTTAATTAAAAGGTTGGGTCTGACTAGATCACACTAAATGTTGCTTCCTTCATCCTGGAAGATAAGTTAAATCAGGTTAAAATGAACACTAAAGGCAGATTTAAAATGGCAAAAAGTCACTGAAAGGAAATGAGTAGCTGTGAAAGGATTTGGCAATATGCAAACAGTGGAGGGGATTTGGGGACTGCTTTTGTATGTTTCGGCTCCACTCTGTTTTCTTCTCTTTTGCCTTCTTGGATTATTACTGCCCAAGCCCAGCAAGTGCACAAGCTCCTGGGAAACTGTTCTAATTGCTGTACTCTGTATGTGAAAGTTGCTCAGTCGTGTCTGACTCATGTGACCACTTTGTGACCTCTGTAGCCCACCAGGCTTCTCCCTCCATGGGATTTTCCAGGCAAGAATACTGGAGTGGGGTGCCATTTCCTTCTCCAGAGTATCTTCCCAACCCAGGGATTGAAGCTGGGTCTCCCAGATTGCAGGTAGACTCTTTACCGTCTGAACCACCAGTGAAGCCCTTTTTACTGTACTCTAGAAAGGACTTTGTCCAATATACTGTACAGTCTATGTTTTCTTCTCCAGATCCATTTTCTACCCTTTACTTTGCTCTGAATTCTGAGAGGCTGGCTTTTATGAACTGGCTTCTAGTTGGGTTCAGTGAATGACAAGCACTAGCAGTTAGGAGGGGAGAAGGAAATAAAATTAGTGCATTTATTTCCCTGCCTTCTCCCTGCTGAGCCACACACTGACAGCAGCTGCAGCATTTCAGTACCTAAGGCTCAGGTGCAGTACTGTTACTTTTTCCTATAGCTCTCGAGGTTTGCTCCCTCATTCATCCTGTTACCTAGGAGTATCAGATGGCTTTGTTGCTAATTTGGTACTTTATCATTTGTTGTTGGTTTCCCTTTTTCTTACACATACCTTTGAAACAATCCCTTCAACTAAAATCTCAGTTATTCCATTCAATATACCAGGACCTAACTGATATAGTTGATACAGTCCAAATATTACGATGATTGCCAACTATGTGCGCCTGGCCCCAGTCAGGCACTGGGAATAGAATGGAAAACAAAAGCCCCATCAATGAGTTTCTGTCTCTTAGGAGATCCTCAGAACAGAGAGAATAAACTTTAGACAAAAGGGTATAAAATATAGAAAACAAGTAAGTAATTTTCTTGGGCACCTCTTAAAACTTAAAGAGGATCTTAAATGCCTGTAAACTTGAGAGAGAAGGGTTGTGAAATCTTCAAGAAACTGATGTTGACAATGTACACACTGCTTTATTTAAAATAGATAACCGACAAAGACCTACTGTATAGCACAGGGAAGTCTGCTCAATATCATGTAACAACTTAATGGGAAAAGAATTTGCAAAACAATAGCTACATGTATATGTATAACTGAACCACTTTGATGTATACCTGAAACTAACACAACATTGTTAATCAACTTTACCCCAATAAAAACAAGGAAATTGATGTGTCCTCATTAGCTACATGTAAGATAAAAAAACTAGAAATGAAGCACTAGGGAAGGAAGAGAGGGAGAGAGGAATAGAAATATTCTTACCTGTTGAGAAAATAGAGTATAACTGTCCTCCATAAGCGAGAAGGATACTAGATATGACATAAGCAGGAAGCGCTCCACCATGAAATCTAACTACCTAGGAAACAGACAAATGGGCAATTTCTGAATGTTAATGACATAAGTATACTTTTACATGAAATAAACCTGTTCTTCACTTTATACATTTTCTGACACAACCACAAAGGTATCTCCAGTAATGGGCATAAAAGTTCTACGTAAAATAAATGCTAAGAATATATGGTATATTAGAAATGTTTATCTAACTTTTATCAAATGCATAAAAGAGAAAATATAAATTGTATAGCAGCTTTTTGCAAACTTTTTTTATAAGATATGTTTATTAGGCAAATCAGGAAAGGAGTACATCAAGGCTATATATTGTCATCTTGCTTATTTAACTTATATGCAGTGTATATCATGTGAAATGGTGGGCTGGATGAAGCATAAGCTGGAATCAAGATTGCTGGGAGAAATATCAATAACCTCAGATACGCAGATGATACCACCCTTATGGCAGAAAGCAAAGAGGAACTAAAGAGCCTCTTTATGAAAGTGAAAGAGGAGCGTGAAAAACCTGGCTTAAAAACTAAGATCATGGCATCTGGTCCCATAACTTCATGGCAAATAGATGGGAAACAATGGAAACAGTGACAGATTTTATTTTCTTGGGCTCTAAAATCACTGTGGGCGGTGACTGCAGCCATGAAATTAAAAGATGCTTGCTCCTTAGAAGAAAAGCTATGACAAACCTAGACAGCATTATTAAGAAGCAGAGACGTTACTTTGCCAACAAAGGTCTGTCTAGTCGAAGGTATGTTTTTTTCCAGTAGTCATGTATGGCTTGAGAGCTGGGCAATAAAAATGGCTGAGCACTGAAGAACTGATGCCTTTGAACTGTGGTGCTGGAAGACTCTTGTCTTGACAGCAAGTAAATTAAACCAGTCAATCCTAAAGGAAATCAGTCCTGAATATTCACTGGAAGGACTGATGCTGAGGCTGAAGTTCCAATACTTTGGCCACCTGATGCAAACAACTAACTCATTTGAAAAGACCCTGATGCTGGGAAAGATTGAAGGTGGGAAGAGAAGGGGACGACAGAGGATGAGATGGTTGGATGGGATCACAGATTAGATGGACATGAGTTTGAGCAAGCTCTGGGAGTTGGTGAAGGACAAGGAAGCCTGGCATGGTGCAGTCCATGGGGTCACGAAGAGCTGGACACAACTGAATGACTGAACGGATAATTATAGAATTAAATGACTTAAAAATTCTGTTTTGCCTATACTGCAAAACATTACAAACCAAACAATAAAATGAAAGCAATGATACAATAAAATTTTTAGTGAATTTTAAAACTATAATTTCTTTGACAAATCACTATTAGTTATTTATGTCCAGACTACAATTTTGCAAATTAAAATGTTGAATATACTATAGTAGTTCTATGACTTGATATGTTATTTTTGTAAAACTATTTGCCTATGAATAATAGAAAGTGTTAGTCGCTCAGTTTTGCCCAACTCTTTATGACCCCAGGGTATGTAGCGTACCAGGCTACTCTGTCCATGGGATTTGTCAGGCAAGAATATTGGAGTGGGTTGCCATTCCCTCCTCCATGGGATATTTCCACCCAGGGACCAAACCCAGGTTTCCTGGATTACAGGTGGCCTCTTTACCACCTGAGCCACCAGGGAAGCCACAAATCATATAAAGAAACTCCCCAAATGAATTTTTCAATATATTTATTTTTAATATAAATTACCTTTACAACCTGAGCATGAAAAGTTTACACACAACATAAAAAGTTCTTGAAAATGTTCATTTATACGATAGAACTTACAGATTTTATTGGGATATGAATACAGCATAGTACAAGAAACAAGAAATTTTAATATAACATTCATTTAAAAACCAGGAAGCAATTTTCATTTTTAGGAAGTATCAAACATGAAAGCATCACCTTAAAGACAGGGGTGGCCAACTATCGACTGTGTGCCAAGAATGGCTTTCGGATTTTGTTAATGTGAGAGAAAAAAGAAAAAAGTAGCTGAAGTAGTGGCAGCAGCAGCAGCAACAAGAGACTATATATAATTTGCCTAAATATTTATTATCTGGTCCTTTACAGAAATGGTTACAACTTCTGTCTTAGAGTATCTATTCACAAGGCAATAAATAACTGACAAGAAGGCTCTCTTACCTGTCCAAGTATTTGTGAAAAGGAAGTCTTAACTGTCACCTAGTTAAAAAACAATTATTTATAAAGGTTATTTTTCCTATACTCACATTTATTAAATGAGCACTCTACAACAATCACAATCACTACTTTGTTATAATGATGAACCTAAAGGTACTCAAGATCTGAAAAGAATTCTCCAAACCATCAACATTTAATTTCTATCAACTGCAGTTTACTGTTCAGAACTTTGCCCTTAATCACATTATTTTCAATTGGATGAATGCTATGATACATGAGTAAACTTTTACTAACTAATATAGTTAATTAATCAGAATATTTTATGATCAGATCATACAAGCTAAAGGAATTCATTGAAAGATTGAATCCAGAATTTATACATTTATTTGCTGAAAAATTAAGCACAAATTAATCAATTTTCTATTTAACTTGTACTTTAAATCTCAAACCTACAATTGTATGGTACTAAAAAAAGCTAAGCAAAACCACTTCTGAGTAAATTTAATAAAAACAGGTTTCACATGATATAATACCAGGAACAAACAGAGCACATATAGTCAAATTTGAGCAAACACAATATTTTAAAAAGAAATTCATCATTCATTATTTATCTCTACCATAAATACACCTCCTTAGAAAGTCTGGGAAAAGGGAATATATCTTTCACAGAGAAATTGTAAAATATCTAAATTTGTACTTTTTTGAAAATAAAATATTTGTTAAAATATGGACATTCTGACAGCATGCAGTATTTGGAGCCAAATTACTAATGCAGCTCTTCCTACCTCTATAGTATTAGAAACACGAAGGCACAAGTTGAAAACCATTACATCCCTGCAGAATCCTTCAATGCTAGAAACACAAAGCATGATATCAAAGCACCGATAACTTCCAAAAATCTAAAATAACTCTTAGTATAGGTCAAACTGAAGCTTGGTTGTAGGACAGATTCTATTCACTTGACCTACTAATTCTGGTTTACCCTAAGAAAGTTCTAAAAAGGAACCCAAGTATTTCCAGTTTATTCTATAACTAAATCTTAAAAATTAAGCAAACATATAACTTACTTCATATTGACAGTCTGATGATGTGTACATTTTTAGTAATGCTACATGGCTGTCATTATCAGGTTGAGCAATATGGAGTTTCACAGAAATTTCAGTGGAAGATGGAACCCTGAAAATATAAATAATGAATTTTCAAATACAAAATGCTGTGAAATAAACATGGCTAAGTCAGTACTCAGTACCACACAATGAAATACTGTAAGGAAGCTAGATGACACACACAGGAGTTGGGGGAGAGGGTGGAAAGGGATTCCTGTTTGATGCAAATAAGGTTAAATTCTACACTGCTTAAATAAGAATACGATATGTTATAATATTATATGTATTACCTTATGAGCACAATGCTACATAAAGGAAACCTATATTTTACTAAAAGGCACTATAATAATTTCACTAAAATTTTACTATGATTTAAATAAACAAGGTAAAATATGTGTTATTCAAAAACACCAAAGTTTAAGGTAAATTCTTTGATTTACTTACTGTGCAATGGTTAGTGAATCTTCATAAGACCAGGGAATATGGAGTTTATAGATACTAGTAATTTCTTCTGTGAAAACATAAAGGAAATATGTGTTACTAACTTTATATCACTAAATGTTATATAAGCTACTGTGATACATAACTATAGATGGGCTTTCTGGCTGGTGCTAGTGGTAAAGAACCTGGCTGCCAATGCAGGAGACATAAGAGATGTGAGTTCGATCTCTCGGTTGGGAAGATCCCCTGGAAGAGGGCATGGCAAACCCACTCCAGCATTCTTGCCTGGAGAGTCCCATGGACAGAGGAGACTGGTGGGCTACAATCCATATGGTTGCAAAAGAGTCAGCCATGACTGAAACTACTTAGCATGCACATATCTGCATTTATACAATTACTCATCAGTAAGAGTTATATCACATGATAAGAAATTAAGGAGAATTCTTTAATAATAATGTTTAATTAGGCCTACAAAAAGATATTAGAATATATGGGAAGTACTAATAAATTAGAAAAAACTAAACAGCTAAATGTCAGTTACTATTACAATAGGACAGCAAGATATTTTTTAATGTAAATATTTAAAACCGATCAATATTTTTACTGTTAAAAAGAGTTTATGTTAAATTGGAAATATAAACAGCTTTTCTATTATCATATATTAAATATTAATTTACATATATGGAAAAATAAGTATTACAGAAAATTCTAGTGAAGAAGACCTAAAGATTCTTCAAATGACACAACTACTTTTTCAGAAAATATACTTACCTTTGACTCCTGAGCACTTGCTTACCACGTTGATTTTAAAAGCTTGGTATATCTAATAGAGTTTGACCACAAAGAAAAAAACAAAAAAAACAGGTTTGTAAGTTTAACTAAGCAATAAAGTGAAATTAAGTCCTTGTTATTGTCAAGATAATTAATTACCTGTCCAAAGTTCAGAAGCTCTATATTATAGAACAGACCACTTGTATTTAATATCACTTTCCTTGAAGACAATCCTGTTGAAATAAAAGACTGTATTACTTAGAATACCAAAAAAAAATTTTTTTTAAGTACAAAAGTAATGACTTTAAATAATGTCTAAATAATGCCAACATATTTTTGATATTAAAAGAGTTTATAGGTTCTTGCTTTTGGTGTGGAAGAATGGACTCCTAAAAATTCAATCCTCATTAAATAAATTCTGGACAAAAACAGAACATTTATAATGACTTTATTCATTTAAAAATTTTTATTATTGGATTATAATTGCTTTATAGTATTATATTAATTTTGCTGTTGCTAAACAACCAAAGTTTATCAGCTACATGTATATATTTGTCCCCTCCCTCTTGAACCTCCCTTCCACTCCCCTTTTTAAACCTACCCCTCTAGGTTGAGTACCAGATTGAGTTTCCTGTACAGCAACTTCCTACTAGCTATCTATGTTACATATGGTAACATATGTTTCAATGATACCCTCTCAATTTGTCCTACCCTCCTCACTGTGTCTACATGTCTATTCTCTATGTCTATGTCTCTATTTCTGCCCTGCAAATAGGTTCATCTGTACTATTTTTCTAGATTCCATATATATGTGATATTATTTAAAATTTGTTTTTCTCTTTCTGCCTTATTTCACTCTATACAACAGACTCTAGGTCCATCCACACCACTACCACAACTGTCCCAATTTCATCCCTTTTTATGGCTGAATTATTCCATTGTGTATTATGTGGGATTCCATTGTATATATGTACCACATCCTTTTTTTTTTTATTTTTTAATTGAAGAATAATTGCTTTACAGACTTTTGTTGTTTTCTGTCAAACATCAGCATGAATCAGTATACATATGTCCCCTTCCTTTTAACCTTCCCTCCCATCTCTGCATCCCATCCCTCTAGGTAGATACAGAGCCGCTGTTTGAGTTCCCTGAGTCATTCAGCAAATTCCCACTGGTTATCTGTTTTACATATGGTAATATGTTTCCATGTTACTCTCTCCATACATCTCACCCTCTCTTCCCCGCCTCCTCCTGTGTCCAAAGTCTGTTCTCTATGTCTGTTTCTCCACTGCTGCTGCTGCTAAGTCACTTCAGTCGTGTCCAACTCTGTGTGACCCCAGAGACGGCAGCCCACCAGGCTCCCCCGTCCCTGGGATTCTCCAGGCAAGAACACTGGAGTGGGTTGCCATTTCCTTCCCCAATGCATGAAAGTGAAAAGTGAAAGGGAAATCGCTCAGTCGTATCTGACTCTTAGCAACCCCGTGGACAGCAGCCCACCAGGCTCCTCCGTCCATCGGATTTTCCAGGCAAGAGTACTGGGGTGGGGTGCCATTGCTTTCTCTACTGCTGCCCTGCAAATAAATTCATCACTAACATCTTTCTAGATTCCATATACATGTGTTAGTATACAATATTTACTTTTTTCTCTTTCTGACTTACTTCACTCTGTATAATAGACTCTAGATTCATTCACCTCATGAGAACTGACTCAAATGTGTTCCTTTTTATGGCTGAGTAATATTCCACTGTATATATGTACCACTGCCTCTTCATCCATTCATTTGTCATTGGACATCTAGCTTATTTCCATATTCTAGCTATTATAAATAGTGCTACAATGAACACTGGGATTGCTGCTGCTGCTGCTAAATCACTTCAGTCATGTCTGACTCTGTGCAATCCCATAGACAGCAGCCCAATAGGCTCCTCTGTCCCTGGGATTCTCCAGGCAAGAATACTGGAGTGGGTTGCCATTTCCTTCTCCAATGCAAAAAGTGAAAGTAAAGTCACCCAGTCGTGCCCGACTCTTAGCAATCCCAAGGACTGCAGCCTACCAGCCTCCTCCACCCATGGGATTTTCCAGGCAAGAGTACTGGAGTGGGTTGCCACTGCCTTCTCCAGAACACTGGGGTACAAATGTCTTTTTCAGTTTTGGTGTTCTCAGGATATATGCCTAGGATTGGGACTATTGGGTCAGATGGTGATTTTATTCCTAGTTTTTTACAGAATCTCCATACTGTCTTCCATAGCGGTGGTATCAACTTACATTCCCACCAACAGGGCAAGAGGGTTTCCTTTTCTCCACACCCTCTCCAGCATTTACCATTTGTAGACTTTTTATCCACTTATCCGCCGATGGGCATTTAGGCTGTTCCCATGTCCTGGCCATTGTAAACAGTGCTGCAATGAACACTGCAGTACATGTGCCTCTCTGAATTATGGTTTTCTCAGGGTACATCTCCCATGGTAACAGGTCATGCTTAAAATCTTGCACGCTACCCTTCAGCATTACACGAACTAAGAACTTTCATATGTCCAAACTGGGTTTAGAAAAGGTAAAGGAACCAGAAATCAAATTGCCAACATTCACTGGATCATAGAGAAAGCAAGTTAATTCCAGAAAACCATCTACCTCCATTTCATCAATTGTGCCAAAGCCTTTGTCTGTGTGGATCTAACAAATTGGGCAAAGCTCTTAAAGAGATGGGAAGACCAGACCACCTTACCTGTCTCCTGAGAAACCTGTATATTGGTCAAGATGTAACAGTTAGAATCCTGTATGGTAAAACTGATTGGTTCAAGATCGAGAAAGGAATACGACAGGGCTGTCTCTTGTCATCCTGTTTATTTAATCTATATGCTAAGCACAACATGAGAAATGCCAGGCTGGATAAGTTACAAGCTAGAATCAAGATATGTGGGAGAAACATCAACAACCTCAGATATAAAGATAATACCACTCAAATGGCAGAAAGCAAAGAGGAGCTAAAGAGCCTCTTGATGAGTGTGAAGGAGAGTGAAAAAAAAGTCAGCTTAAAACTAAATATTAAAAGAACTAAGATCATGGTATCCGGCCCCATTGCTTCATGGCAAACAGAAGTAGAAAAGGTGGAAGCAGTGATAGATTTCCTCTTCTTGGGCTCTAAAATCACTGCAGATGGTGACTGCAGCCATGAAATCAGAAGATGATTGTTTCTTGACAGGAAAGCTATTACAAACCTAGACAGTTGTGTAGAAAAGCAGAGACATCACTCTGCCAATAAAGGTCCATATAGTCAAGGCTACGGTATTCCCAGTGGTTACATACAGTTATAAGAGCTGGACCATGAAGAAGGCAGTGTGATGCCTTCAAACTGTGGTGCTGGAGAAGACTCCTGAGAAACCCCCTGGACAACAAGGAGATCAAACCAGTCAATCTTAAAGGAAATAAACCCTGTACTCACTGGAAGGACTGATGCTAAAGCTGAAGCTCCAATATTTTGGTCACTTGATATGAACAGCCAACTCACTGGCAAAGTCCCTGATGCTGGGAAAGACTGAGGGCAGAAGAAGAGGGTGTCAAAAGATAACCTGTCTGGGTGTTATCACCAACGCAAGTGGACATGAACTGGGGCAAACTCTGGGGGATAGTGGACAGCAAGGCCTGGCGTGCTGCAGTCCCTGGGGTTGCAAAGAGTCAGACACGACTGTGCAACTGAACAACAGGGTGTGTGCTCAGGAGTGAGACTGCTGGGTCACATGGTAGCTCTATTTTTAGTTTTTTAAAAAGACTTTCAATAACATTTATGTGTTTTAAAAAATCACTACATATTTCCTATTTCAAAAAGGTATGCTTTCTTAGTAGCTATTTTCTCTACTTTTTAAGAACATCTTAATCAATTAAAAAAATTACACCCATTTAGATGTGAATGCCTTTGGATAAGAATATGCAAATACAAGTGTTCAGATGCTTCTTTGAAAAGAGAAAACAATACGACAAACCACCACTGTGCAATAACAGAAAAGGCTTGAAATAATTACCAAGTATATCACTAAAATTCTAATAATAAAAAAATAAATACTATATGATGTTAAGATTCTCTCAGGCACGTTTAGCACCAGCTAAAACACACAACCAGTTTTTTCATAATGTTGCATTCTTATAACTATTATACAGGATCAATAATTGAATTTAAGGAAACAGATATAAGAAATTTGATCAACATGTAAACAAATTTCTTAAATAGAAGGTGTACCGTCAATTTGTGATTAATAAATCACTTTTAAGAAACACTGCTTAGACATTCAACTACAAACCATTTTAATGAGTACCTGTTGTAACCAGTATTTTAAAATACAGCACTGAATTTAAGGCAACTCAAAATGAACAATAGGAGAAAAACTATTAGATATGAAGTGTCCTTCACACTTTACCTACTCTAATTTGAAATACCATTCATTGTACTAACCTTCTTCACAAGAAAGATGGACTATCTTTTGCATGTTTTATAAATTCTAAAAATAGGTAAGAAATAATTTAAAATTTTGCTTTTCACGATGGCAAAAAAAGAAATCAGATATTAAACATTATACTTAAAAACTTTTTCAGTCTGACTCACACCCTAAAGATTTTAGAAAGAACTTCTTTATAATTAAAATGTTGATAGGCCCTGCCAGGAGCCAGCGTGACGAATCCCACCAGTGGCAAAGGTCATGAGGAAGAAGCCTGACATATGCAAAGGCGTGATCTGGCTTCAGGGGTTCCCCTTAGATTTTCCTGAGCATCTACCCCCAAAAACCAGAGTCTGCCTGCCTTATTGTACTGTGTTTTCCACTCTTCTGACATTAACAGGGGCTATCCCCGACCATCTTTCTCTGGAAAAAGTTAACTTAGAGCTCCAACCAGTCTCCTACATATGAAAGTAATGTTTCAGCTCAAATCCCTCTGATGGCTCTCTAACTTGCCTGACAGGTTACCCGGACTTTTACAACTTGTGAATTGTTTACAGCCCGTCAACCGCGAGAGCTATGAAGCTTAAAGCATCTTAAAGATATAGAGCCTTTTCTAAAGACCTAAAAATTATATTGGTGATGGGGTTCACTGCTGAGTCAATGACTGCTGCCAGGCCTCCATATCATTTATCTTTTAGGCACCTGAAGGATATTCAGTTCAGTTTAGTTCAGTCGCTCAGTCGTGTCCGACTCTTTGTAACCCCATGAATTGCAGCACGCCAGGCCTCCCTGTTCCTCACCATCTCCCGGAGTTCACTCAGATTCACGTTCATTGAGTCAGTGAACCATCCAGCCATCTCATCCTTGGTCGTCCCCTTCTCCTCCTGCCCCAATTCCTCCCAGCATCAAAGTCTTTTCCAACGAGTCAACCTTTCTCATGAGGTGGCCAAAGTACTGGAGTTTCAGCTTTAGCATCATCCTTCCAAAGAAATCCCAGGGTTGATCTCCTTCAGAATGGACGGGTTGGATCTCCTTGCAGTCCAAGGGACTCTCAAGAGTCTTCTCCAACACCANGGACCTGCCACAACTCGAGAAACACCAGGAGGATCTCCTTTCCAGGCGAGATAAGGCCCTTGTCCTCTGCGGCACCTCATGATAAGTCACCCCATCCCTCACGAACCTCGACTGGTCCCTTCACACACTTGCAGTGACCCCAGAATAGCCAGACATACAGGTCTCCACTAAAGAGGAACATCGAGGGTCCCCCCAGAACTCCAGAGGAACGCCTTGTCCCCCTGATCCACACGGAAGGAGGCTTCCTTTCCCTGCTTCTTCAGGGATGGATTGCCGACAGTCTCGTCGCAATTCGAGAGCAGGCGCTCTCCAAAGGAGTCTCCAGAGGAGCTCCGGGAGTCACGCCACCTGTTCCATGAGAAGCCTGAGATCTCTGTCCGCTCCATCTGAACCTCGGGCCCTGAGCCTCCTCGACAGTCACCCCGAAGACTGGCTCTCACCTGGGAGGTACGTTTCTAAACNCCAGAGGAGCTCCGGGAGTCACGCCACCTGTTCCATGAGAAGCCTGAGATCTCTGTCCGCTCCATCTGAACCTCGGGCCCTGAGCCTCCTCGACAGTCACCCCGAAGACTGGCTCTCACCTGGGAGGTACGTTTCTAAACCCTGTGGGAAAGCCTCGAGGGGCAGCCCTAGACCCCTCTGTCACCTAGAGGGAAAGCCTGACCCTGCTTCTAGAGCTCGAGAGGAAGGGGAAGGTGCACGTCTCTGCTCAAGAAGAGACCTGACTCCCCTGGGGAGCCTCCAGAGGATCTCCACGGACAAGTCTGCAGTCGAGAGGCATCATCAAGGGCCAACGAAGTCTTAGGAGCTGGGACCGACTGTCAAAGAGTCCCCAGAGGCAACTGTCTACTCGCTTGGTGCCTGCCTTTCAAGGAGGCCTCAGAGGCGAGACCCTGGTGTCCTAAGTCGTAACTCGAGAGGAACCTGCCACAACTCGAGAAACACCAGGAGGATCTCACCTCCAGGCGAGATGAGGCCCTTGTCCTCTGAGGCACCTCTCGGGAAGTCACCCAGTCCCTCACAAACCACCACGGGTCCCTTCACACCATTACAGAGACTCTAGAATAGCCCAACACACAGGTCTCCACTCAAGAGGAACCTCGAGTGTCCCCCCAGAAATCAAGAGGAACTCCGTGTCCCCCTGCNAAGAAAAGTTATGACTAACCTAGATAGTATATTCAAAAGCAGAGACATTACTTTGCTGATTAAGGTCAGTCTAATCACGGCTATGGTTTTTCCAGTAGTCATGTATGGATGTGAGAGTTGGACTGTGAAGAAGGCTGAGCACCGAAGAATTGATGCTTTTGAACTGTGTTGTTGGCGAAGACTCTTGAGAGTCCCTTGGACTGCAAGGAGATCCAACCAGTCCATTCTGAAGATTAACCCTGAGATTTCTTTGGGAGGAATGATGCTAAAGCTGAAACTCCAGTACTTTGGCCACCTCATGCCAAGAGTTGACTCATTGGAAAAGACTTTGATGCTGGGAGGGATTGGGGTCAGGAGGAGAACGGGACAACAGAGGATGAGGTGGCTGAATGGCATCACTGACTCGATGGAAGTGAGTCTGAGTGAACTACGGGAGTTGGTGATGGACAGGGAGGCCTGGCGTGCTGAGATTCACGGGGTCGCAAAGTGTCGGACATGACTGAGCGACTGAACTGAACTGAACTGATCCCTGACCACCTTTCTCTGGAGAAAATCAACTTAGGGGTATAGTTAAAAAGTCTCCTGGAGTTGAGAGGAATATTTCAAATCAAACCCTCTCTGTTAGCATTCTAGCTTGTTCGGCAGGTATATTCAGACTCTTGCAGCTACGCATATGATTATTCACAGCCTCCTAACTGTGAGAGGCACGGAAAGCCTAAAACATAGAGCCTTTGAAAGAGGTAAAAGTTATTAGAGTAGTGCTGGTGTATGATTTCATTATTGGGCCAATGCTTGTTGCTAAGTTCCCATATCTCTTATCCACTGGGCATCTGGGAATACATTAGTTAACATAGTGAGAACGTAAGAAAAACAAGTGCAGCCTTGAATTTAACCATTTGAGCTAAATGGATCTTTCTTGTAACTCACTACTCCTTTACTCTGTGAAAAATGTAACTCTGTTTGGCATTTTCTGAAGCTGACATAGATTAGAAATATAAAGAAAAAACACTTTAAGAGAAAATAAATTTTCTGTTTGAGCAGCCTGTATCAAAAGAGGGTCATAAAATGTTTACAGGCCTCCAAGGCCAGAAAATACTGTACACAACATCATTTGTGGGAAAGGTATGCAGAAAAATCCTGGTTTTTATAAGGGCAAAACTGCTGGAATGTTTGGGCTGACTCTGTATGACCTTGCATCTTTCATTTCCCTCTATGTACAAAACAAGTATATAAGTACCTTTTGAAAATAAAGCTATTGGGCCTCACTCACCAAAGCAGCTTGGTCTCCCCATGTCAATCATTTTCTCTCTCCCACTCTCTTTTTCAGGCTGATCCCTTGGAGCATAGAGGCTCCCTTCGTTCACTTATCTGCCCGGGTTTCTAAGACCTGAACAGGAAGACGTTTTGCATCTTCACTCCCTCGGGAGACCGGGAGGGCACCTGGAGCCTCTGTGAACAGGGCAAACTTCTTGTCTTGGAGTTTTATTGATTCTCTATATAAACCAAGGAATATCAGCCTCTTTCTTTCCTTTACTTTCTTATCTACAACATTCTTTCCTTATCTCTCTCTCTCTAAATCAATTGCAATCGCCTACACTGCTCCTTTGGGTTGCCCTGGATCCTGTGGGGACTGGACCCCGGCAGCCATGTATGACAAACCCACAGCAAATATGAAGAACTGAAAGCATTTCCTCTAAGTTCCCATTTACCATCACAACAAAAGAATATAATACTTAGGAAAAAACCTATCTAGAGAACTTAAACACCTGTACTCAGAAAACTACAAGATACCAATGAAGGAAATCAAAGACAATACAAACAGATGGAGAGATACAGCATGTTCTTGGATCGAAAGAATCAATATTGTGAAAATGACTATACTATTCAAAGCAATCTACAGATTCAATGCAATCCTTATTAATTACAAATGGTATTTTACTCAGAAATAGAAAAAAAAAATTTTACAATATGTGTAGAAACACAGATGACCACAAATAGCCAAAGCAATCTTGAGAAGCTGAAGGAGCTGGGGGAATCAGGCTTCCTGACCTCAAACTATACTACACATTACAGTAATCAAAACAGTATGGTTCCAGCACAAAAACAGAAAAATAGATCAATGGAACATGATAGAAAGTGCAGAGATAAACTCACACTCCGATAGTCACTTAATCTATGAAAAAGGAGGCAAGATTATTCAATGGAGAAAAGACAATCTCTTCAATAATTTATTCTGGAAAAATTGGCCAGATATTGATACATGTAAAAGAATGAAATCAGAACACTCCCTAACATCATATGCAAAAAAAATCTCAAACTGGATTAAAGACTTAAAAGTAAGGCTGGATACTATAAAACTCATAGAGAAAATCATAGGCAGAACACTCTTTGACATAAACTGCAGCAAGATTTTTAATCTACCTCCTATAGTAATGAAAATAAAAACAAAAATAAACAAATGGGATCTAATTAAACTTCAAAGCTTTTGCACAGCAAAGGAAGCCATAAACAAAATGAAAAGATAACCCTCAGAATGGGATAAAAATGTCTGCCAACAAAGCAAAACAAAGGATTAATCTCCAAAATATACAAACAGCTCTGCTGCTCAACTGAAAAAAAAAAGATGGGCAGATGATGTAAATAAGAATCAAACCACTGAGTCATATCACATGGTTATTCTAAGAACTATACTAGAAATACACCAAAAAAATGTTACAAGGTTCTGCATTATTACAACTGGCAAAATAATTCAACACTCTCTCAAAAAGAAAAACAATTCTTAAGGTTTCCAAAATCCAGCTTCCCTGTTGGCTCAGAGGTAAAGAATCTCCCTGCCAATGCAGGAGACACATTTGATCCCGATCCAGGAAGATCCTACCTGCCTCAGAGCAACTAAGCCCATGTACTACAACTATTGGATCTATGCTCTAGAGCCCATGAGCCACAACTACTGAAGGCCACACACCTAGAGCACATACTCCACAACAAAGAAGCCACCACAATGGGAAGCCCATGCATTGCAACTAGAGAAAATCCCATGCAGCAATGAAGAGCCAGTGAAGCCAACAATTGAAAAAAAAA
Organism: Neotragus pygmaeus; assembly: GCA_006410875.1. Lineage (NCBI taxonomy): Eukaryota > Metazoa > Chordata > Mammalia > Artiodactyla > Bovidae > Neotragus > Neotragus pygmaeus. Next base: position 285,153 of record SJYV01022041.1, on the reverse strand, counting down.
GAAACAAATTTCCAAAATCAATGTACTTACCAAAGGAAAAAAGATGAGTTACAGGAAGCTGTATGGATCTTGTCTCTTTTTTAAAGAATTCACAATCTACAACAAACTAGAATATAAAACATTGATTTATTAGGAAAAACAGAATTAAATTTATAGTAAAATATCTTCACTTGATATTTGAGTAGAAAATAAAAATCTATAAACTTCAGTTTTGAAGAAGGTATTCTATTGTCTATTATAGTCCAACTCTCAAGCTATATTTAGGGGGCATTAATTCCTCAAGGAGAGATGCTAAGCTAAAAAAATCTGGTGAAAAATCTTAATAAATTATTAGAGGGTCATATCTATAAGAGCAGATGTACAGCACAGTTTTCTTGTAGTTAGTCTTAGGTGTTTGTAGAAGAGGGACCATAAACGATGGATAAAAACATTAAGAGCAAAAGTTAATTCAAGATTAATTAGGAATTTAGATAATATATCCCCGAATACTTTCAGCCAAAATAAAATGTGATTTTGTTCCATCTTTTTAAAATATCCATATTTATTATGTTTCTACAGTCTAATTGGACTACAAAAGGCTTTTGGAGACATACTGCCATTCATTTATAGATGCTTAATGCTATTCATGTAAGATTATGTCTAATCTTACATGAGGCTAAACAGTGATTATAGTAAAGAGGTTCACTGGGTACAAAGAAAAAGAAATGCTATCTCAAAAAAAAGTAACCTAAAATGTGACATCTCCATCATTGCAATTTCCATAATGACATTTCTTGTCTAATAACATTTCCACAGTGGCATAAGGATCTTCATTCTCAGCTGTCTATAATAGAACAGTTTCATTCAAATTGTTTCCACAATCCAACTAAATGACTCTAATCTATACGAGCTGAGGAAGAAATTAATCTGATGCCTAACTGTAGCTAGCAAGTAGTTTGCAATGCACAGTTAAGTAAAAAGCCAGTGGGGTCTATCTTAGGCTTTTCTAGTAACTACACCTTGGACTGTATTTTAAGCTGTGTTATTTTGTTTGGGTGGAATTTTGATTGTTTTCAAAAATGAAAAACAGATGAGGGAAGATGCTGTCAGAATGCACACACAGAGGGAAACAAAAGAAAAAAAATTTACTAAGGGGCTCTGCTTTTATTTTTCCCTGTTTAATTAGGAGGCAAAGAATACCATCAGATATTTCCATTATAGAAAACAGCCATTATAAGATTAGAGAAATCATTTATTGAGCACAATTATTCATTATATCTTTATAGGTGTCTTTAACTGAGACACTGCCTGAGATAGGAAGAAATTTTTAATCACTTTAACAGGTAAATAAAATAATACAAATTTTACTATTACTTTAAAAATTTGGCCATTTCTTTATGGTATAAACCTTTATCCAAGAAAGAATTCATGAGTCTGTCTCTGAAATATACAGGTAAGTAAATTTCTAATGGAGTTAATTTTGTTTTCTGTAGTTAAAAAATGCAGGTAATTCCATATTTACATTCGGAAAACTATATTAAGACAATCAGTTGACTCAAAAAGTTTTTAAACTGCCTATTTAAATACATGTATCCTTCCGGTGATGGGTTGTAACAGACACATAGAAATCATGAAAGACCTAAGTTACTATCCTTGTGAGACTGGGTGTGCAACAACTAGAGTCAGCAGTGTTACTTTCCAAAGAGTGTCCACTAAGTATTTATTAGGCTGCTAAGATGGGCTATTTGAGAAAGGCTCATTAATTTCTTGGAATAACCAGAGAAGGCCTTGTTTGGGAAGATGTTAAATTCATTCAAAACCAACTTACCTGAAAGAAAAACCCTTAAAGAGAGCTTTTAGTACTGAAGATGTTGAATTACCTCTCACTTGAGCTAAGCAAAACAAAACAATGAATCCATTACAAGGTACTCGTGAGACTCAATCTTTGAGATGATTCCTAACTACATCCTCTTTTCTTTTTTCCTTTAAATATTTCTAGTGATTTTGGCCCCAAATTTCATTAACTTTTTTTATTCAAGAAACATTTTGAATGTATATGTGGTGGTCACTAAAGATTTCACTTCACTAAAGGTTTAGGATGCAGAGTAAAACCCATTTAGTCCTTACTCTCAATAAGTTCATACTATGGTATGGCAATAAAGACATAAATTATAATTCAGTGTAAAATATTCCTCAAAGAACTTATGAACAAAACATGGGACTAAGTAAGAGGTGTTTGGAGTAATCTAGAAAAGGAAAACAGGGCACACTTAGGTTAGAAGGATAAGTTTGAAGGATAAGTTTGTTGGGTAAAATGTGGCAAGGGTCTTTTACCCCCACCTTCTTTCCCTGCCTACTTCTCTCAGAAATTACTATCCTTTCATTTCTACTCCCACTGCACAACTACAAGCCCGCAAGACCCCTTGATAGGTGCCTGGTCTGCCTGGTTTCTAATCCATCTTATACCAAAAATAGATTCATTGTCCAAAACAAATAGCTCGGATCCCATTATTACCATGGTGAAAAGTCTTTTGGTTCCCTTCTGGCTTCTGAATCTTCCAATGAAGGACTTCCACAATATGGCCATGAACATACTTTTCCAGACTTTTCTTCCACTAGTGTTCTTCTAACCATGGTAGCTCTCCTTTTAAAACTATTTACTTATTCACTATTTTCCAAACATACCCTACCCCTATTTATGTCTCAAAGGTGTTGTTCATTATAACTTTCTGCAATAATGTTACCATTGAGCATCTGGAATATGGTTAATACAACTAAGAATCTGAATTTTTACTTTTATTTAAGTTTAATTAATTTAAATTTAAATAGTCACATGTGCTAATGGTTCCCAAGGTAGATAGCCCAGGTCTGGAATACTCAATCTATCTATAAAAACACTAACTATCCTTTAAGGTAATTTTATATATCACCTGAAACTAACGTCTTTTCTGATTTCATCAGTCAGTGATATCTCCCCTTTTAACACTTTTCAAGGATTTCCAATATTCTGATTTGTATTATACATTTTGGGTACCTCTTTCATTTTCACCCTTCCCCTGGCTATCAAATATATTTCCATCCCTCTACCAACAAACAGTACATAAACTTTTTGAGAACATGGTTCATGTCCTCCTCTTTTGTGTGCCTCCTATGATTCCTGGCACAGTTTTTGCACATAAAAGGGTACTCAATAATTAGCATATTTTTAAAGACTGATAAAGTAGAAATAATTCCCACTTGAAACAAAGAGACTTGGATTTATTCTGCTTAGTTCAAGTCAGAGTAGATGATCCCAATGATTTAAACAGTCTTAGGTGGATCACTATCCCAGCCACTATTTTAGATGTTTTAGATAAGCACTATGCTGAAGAATGTATCAAAAAATTACTTAAATATTTAGCATAAGTATCCCAGAAATATTCTGATAACAGACTCTTGCTCGTTACCTTACTTCCATGAATAGATGGTACATAGACAACAAGATGAGACAAAGATGGATAGTCTTGAAGTCTTAACATCAGAGACTAAAAAAAGATGAAAAAAAAAGGTGATTTTATTTAGGATATACAGAGCTTAAAGCATGTTAAAAGATAAATTACAAACCCATTTCTTACTTAATATGTTACAAAAAAACTGACTTCAAACTTTATGTTCAGTACTTCATAAAATGCCCATGTTTGTTTACATTTTCAGGTCAATGAATCTGCTGAATATCAAGTTTCTAATAATTATGTTAATGTGGACTGCCAAAAATACTCCCTGAACTATATCACTTCAAGTAAAACAAGTGAAATGTAACACTAAATTTAATTATTTTACAAAATTATTTCCAGATGTGGTTTCTTATAATTTGTCTACTTGTTTTGTACAATATTACAGTATGATTTCTACACTGATTTTGGTGGTAGATGACAAAGAGCACTCAATAATTGAATGGATGCTCAATATGACAGAACAATTGCAACTTAATCTGAAATTATTCTGATCTAGCCTACGTAATAAACAGTTGCTGGCTAATGATGTATGAACATCATCCCCAGAACTTATTCAGTAAGTGACATGAATGAACTATGCAAGTCTAACAACACACTTCAGCAAATGAGCATCTTTTCTGTTCTCAAAGCTAAGGCCATATCTTACAGTCTATATTTTGAGGAATAACTAGATAGGAGACTGGTCTATTTAATGAAAAGCTAGGCCACCAAACATAGTTTTCAAGTTTTGTTTTGTTTTTTTCCCTGACAATAGATGTGGGAAATGGGAGTAAGTTATATGTTGGAACAATCTTATGCATTAAGAAATTCCTGCACTTAACATTCTCCACTGTTCTTCAGAAGTACCCTTGTGGGCAATCTGGACTGAGAATCTGAAGCACACTATCACGAGTGGTCCTCAAACAACCTGATGAGATTCACCTGGGAGTGTTTATTAAACTCATGGGCTGCATCTCAACTTACTAAGGAAAGTCTCTATAGCCGACTTACATATTCTAATGTAAATTAAAAGGTGACAGGGGCTTCCCAGGTGGCGCAGTGGTAAAGAATTTGTCTGTCAGATACAGGAGATGCAGTTAAATCCCTGGGTCAGGAAGATTCTCAGGAGTAGAAAATGGTAACCCACTCCAGTAAATTCTTGCCTGGAAAATTCCATGGACAGAGGAGCCAGGCAAGATACAATCGCAGAGAGTCAGACACAACTTAGCAACTGAACACACACATATGTGTGCTTATGTGCTCAGTCGTGTTCAACTCTTTGCAGCCCCATGGACTATAGCCTGCCAGACTCCTCTGTCCATGGAATTTTCCAGGCAACAATGTTAGAGTGGGTTGCCATTGCCTACTCCAGGGAATCTTCCGACCCAGGGATCAAACCCAGTCTCTTGCATTGGCAGATTCTTTACCACGGTGCCACCTAGGAAGCCAGAGCATGTACACACACACAGACACACACACAAAAGGACCACACAAGCCAAAGCTCCAGGCAACTGAAACCAACCAGATAAATGGTAGACAATATGAGAGATAAATTAATTAGAAAGAACCACGGTTATCTGTGTAGCTACCCACTCTGAGAGCTTTTGTTACTTTCAAGAAAAAATTTTTTTCTCAAGAATTTTTTTTGCAGGTCAGTCAGTCAGTTCAGTTGCTCATTTGTGTCTGACTCTTTGTGACCCCATGGACTGCAACACCCCAGGACTCCCTGTCCATCACCAACTCCCGGAGTTTACTCAAACTCATGTCCACTGAGTCCGTGATGCCATCCAACCATCTCATCCTGTCGTCCCCTTCTCCTCCTGCCTTCAATCTTTCAATTTTTCAGATCAGAATACTTTAAAAAGATATCAGAATGTCAAAGTACATTTACTTATAAAGTTAAGCTCCCATATAGTTATAAAATCAGTAGGAATTTGGCACTATTTATGAAATTGCTACATTGATAGGTAAGGTTAATAGAAAGTTTGAAAATTTTTCCGTGTTTTAAAAATAAAAATTACCTTAATGCTAAGGCAACACCCATAAAAAATCAAATACTAGTGTTGGATGTCAGAAACCCTTCAAGTTCTGCTGCTGTGTGTGGGGCAAAGCTGTGGTGCTACATTTAATTTAAGCAAAAGAGTGACAAGGTAACTTTTCTCATATAACTTAGATTTCTTTCCAAAGGTAATTGTTTTGTTTTTAGCAATGTCCATTTGGGTTTGCGAAATTGTTGGTGTGCACTGGTTTGTGTGTTTTTAGAAACTTCTTCACTGTACCATGACAGAAAAGCTCTATATGATTGGTGCTCTGAAGGCCCTAAACTGCTTTTCTAGAGGATTCCATCTATTTACTAACAATTCAGTCAGCAGAGGTACTCAAAATGGTATGATTCTCATGTGACATTAACCTTATTGAGAAGATATAAATAAGAACAGAACTCACAAAATTATTTTACTTCAATCTTTCAACTTCATGTCAAAGTAACTTTGTGTGTTTTTTATAAATAGCTAACACATACAAATGTATATACATAATTTTGACTTTCATTATAATGGAAAAGTTTACTTGCATTTAATAATTACAATCATCTTCAACTGAGAATAACTAAGATAGCAGAAGATTATAATCCTTCCTTTCTAACTTCTCTCTTCAACTTTCCTCCTCAAATCAGCATCTGCTATAAAACACAAGCAGCGGGAAGAACTTGTTCTACTGCTCAGCCAGCTGTTTCTTACATTTAGAAAAAAATAACACAGGGAACTAAAATTATGTAAATACATTGTTTAATCTTTGAGACTAAAAAATAATATAAAAATATTATGATTTAAGAGTTAACTTTTAAAAAATAGTAATAAAATAACATTTGATCAGGTTTTTAATCATTTCTTTTATAAATATAAATTTATTTTAATTGGAGGCTAATTACTTTACAATATTGTATTGGTTTTGCCATACCTCAACATGAACCCCCCTCCCACCTCCCTCTCCATACCATCCCTCTGGGTCATCATTTATTTCTTTCTAACTCCTTAATTGGGCTTCCACAGTATCTCAGTGGTAAAGAATCCATCTGCTATGCAGGAGCCAAAGGAGACGTGAGTTCGATCCCTGAGTCGGAAAGATCTCTCAAGGGAATGGCAACCCACTCCAGTATCCTTGCCTGGAAAATCCCATGGACAAAGGAGCCTCGTGGGCTACAGTCCATAGGGTTGCAAGGAGTTGGACACAACTAAAGCAACTTAGCACGCACAACTCCTAAATTACAGACCGAAGAGAATATCCAAACTGAAAATTGAAAGAAATATTTAATATACCTTATGAATGATTTGTTAGGAAGTACATCCTATTACTTTTGTTTTTGTTTTGTTCCTGTATAGACAGTTAGGATAGAACTAGTGAGAGACCTTAAAAATGTTCTTGTGAGTGAAATCAGTTATTTGTCATATCAAAACAAAGCCACACAAATAAATATGCACAAAGTAAGATTGACCAAAGTGACAGAAAATAAATCATTGCAATCATTCCAAAGTCAAGTGTAAGTGACTTGCAATTATTCATTCTGTCATCATTCCTTTCCTTGGTATAGTACAGACTTGACTATATATACAGATAAACAAACATTCATGAGGACAAATAACTGGAGTTGGGAGATGACCAAGACCAACCAGAGGACTTCACATTCAACTGTATGAATATAGTATTCATTATCACAATATTTTTTTGACAATATATTTTAAAGTATAGATTTATTTGAAGACGAAACCTACCAATTCTGGCACATGATAATCAGTGTAATAAATACAATGTGGAAATTAGAACAGACATTTTCTAATATCAAATGTTAGAACTGTTCTATTTTTCAACAACAGATTTTGTTGAGTATGCCAATTAACCTTTTGTAAAGACTGCTGACCTGCCACAACTGCTTAAGGAAATCACTAGCAATTATTAAGTAAATTCTATGGAACCTCAGATAAAAGGAGATAGTTACTGAAGGGCTTGGGCACAGATAATAGTGAAGTTGAAATCTGTTTTGTGTTTTTTTGTGATGCTTACTTCCCAAAACAAATTCTGAGTATACTCAACTTAGTATTTTAAGATAGACCTTTCTAAACAAACTCTCAAATTAAATCCTAAAATTTATCTATCTCTTGTTATGATCCTATAACATATAGATTTAATTTTATTTAGGAATGGTGACTTGTTTTCATCTATGAAAGCTAAAAAAAAACAAAAACAAAACACATGCTATTCTCTATTAAAAGTGCATTTCTAGAGAAAATATTTCTAAAATGTACATTAACAAATCTCAAAATTTATTTATTACCTAGATGAATTTAATCAAATAACATACTGTATATGCCTATATGTTCAAATATTTTTTTATCTGTATATTAACATTCTAAAGCCATAATTTACCTTAACTGTTGGCAGCAGTTCAGCTTTCCATGATAAATCAACCCCTTGCCGGCTTAGAAATACATATGAAAATATAATTAAAGGACAAATATATTAAAGTATTATAAATTATAAATAAACATCAGAACAATAAGAAAATATCTATGGACCTATCAGAGACACTTCTAATGAAGTCAAGTCTGATAAGTCTAACACGATACGCTTTATCCACATAGTCCTTTTGGGCACAGAAAGTAGTTTTTCCTAGCAACGAATTACCAATGTTTGCAAAAATTACTAGTACGTTACTTTTATTTATTTTTAATTTTATAATCAACATTATAATTTGGTATGGTAGCAAAATGACAATAAGTATATTTGAAGCAATTCTGAAAGTATAATTTGAGCATATCTTATGTTAAGAAAATGAACATCAAAAAGCCTTTTGTTTACAACACTTACCACATAGATGTGCTGTTTATGCAGCCAAAAATCCAACTATTTGTATCCTATTGATTAATAACACAAGCAAAACACAATATTATAGAAAATAATTATATAAAATAAGCATTTCACGGTTTATGATATAGGGTCAGTAGGCATAATGAAACATAAAATAATAACTTGCTATTCAGGAATGTATTCAAAATGGTCTCAAAAGTCAAACAGGTCAATGGTAGGCAAAGAAGTCCAAAGTTAACACAAACAGATAAGCAAGTAACCTGGAGCAGCAGTACGAGAGATGAAATGATGGGTAATCTTTCCACATCATATTGCTAAGCAAGTCTAATTTCTGAACAAACATTTAGAGTTCAGCAATGTCCACATTTTAATTAGATAGAAATTACAAAGAAAGTAACCTACATTTTAACAAAAAAACAAGAATGAACTACAAGTGGACTTTCATACAAAGAGGGAGGAAAAAAGCCAGAGTCAACCCAAGTAATTAAAAATAATAATCTAATAGAGCTTTTTAGTTTATCATTTGAGTTCTCATTTGATTACAAGACAGATAACTTTTATGCAACTGAGACTGTGCTTAGTTTGAAACACACTTCCAATGGTTTAAGACTAAAGCTTAGTTGTTACTTTATTAGTGCAGACTAGGAATACTGCAGAGATGGTTGTGGTATTTTAACAATATTATATATTCAGCTTCGGTTATTTAAAAGCACTATGACCAAAGACTGTCACTTCAACTTTTAATGAAGTAGTAAGAGCAGTGCTCCAAGATCTAACAATACTGAACTCCTACCAGGGCATAAGAGAATAAGAAACACTGCTAAGACAGCACAACTTTTTCCCTTAGTATCTCTTAGTATATAGACAGGGCAATAAAACTATCAATCTTTTCATTCTACTAGTATTTATAAAACCTAACCCGGAGCCAAGGAATTATGCTAAGCCCTCAACAAAAATGATGAATCAAGCAGATTGAGTCTCTGCCCTCATGGAGTTTAAATAAAATTTTAAGATATTTTTCAAGAATATAGAAAAGCAAGTTGAAAGAAAACAAGAACAATGTGGTACTTCTCTACTCTCCACTGCTGACAAAAAACTTGTCTGACTTCTTCTATCAGTTATCTGTGCTTCCCAGTACAAAAACATGACATTACAAAACAAGGCAACAGAAGAGAACTGCATGGGCCTAGACAAAGAAAACCTAGCCACCTCTCGGTCCAACTCATTTGTACGATTGGTTTTTGCAGCTACTAAAGGAGCCTATATCAAAGATAGCCTTTATTATGAAAACTGCCAGTATTCCAAACTACTTACTTTGGTGTCTAGGGAATTCTGATTCAGTCACTAACGGATTGAATACAGTGTTATTCAAACCAACCCTAAGACAGTGTTGTTAAAACCTAGAAGGTATCAAAAGAATAACTTCAGGTTATCTAGTAAACACTCCTACCTCAGCTAATTATAAAGCTTGTGTTAAAAATCAGAGAAAAAGTCACTCAGGATTTGCTAAATATGAAGTATACAGAAAAGAAAACACTACTTGATCATAAAATTTATAGATCTAAAAAAATATCTATCTATGGTAAAAAAAAAAAAGATGGCTTCAACAGCTGCTAAAATCATTAGATGAAGGACTGACTAGGAACTTTATAATGGATCATGCCAGTAGGACCTGAGTTCACTGACAAATCAGTGCACTGATTTTTTTTGTCACTCAAAGTGGGACAACCACTTACTTAATGATGTGTAAGTATGCAGCTCTACCTATAAAACACTTCCACCAAAAAAAAAAAATTATTCAAGATTCTAGATCTACCTACCTACCAGTTTACAGAAAACAAAATGGATAGAAATACATGTTAAAAGATACCACAAGAATACAATCAACTAAACTCAAAACAAATACATGGCATGGGAGGAAAGAAGAGGGGACAGTTATAAAATAGACGTAAGATCTATGAATCAAATGCCATGTATGTACTTTTTAGATTCTGATTCAAATAAGCGAACTTAAAACTTAGATGAACAAAGGAAAATTGAACATGGGCTAGATACCAAATGACATTAAGGAATATGTAATTACTTTTGGTGGATAAAATAATGATATTATAATAATGTGTAAAATTCTTATCTGTTAGAAAGATTGAAATATGTATGTACAAAACAATAAAATACCTGAATTTTGCTTTAAAAATGTTTCAGTCAAAGGAAGTGAGGAAGGATTAAATCAAATTAGAATGGCAGAGTGTTGATAACAGTTAAAGCTGTGTAACAGTCATATTCTACTTTTATATGTTTGAAAACTTCTATGACAAAAATTGAAAAGATTTTTTAAAATTCTCCATATATCCATGGATCTTATTACAGAAAAGGGATCCTCCAATGAACCAAACAGATAAATTTGCACTTTGGCAAAGATTTTTCTCAATATAATGCTGCCATTTTTATTTGGAATAGTATGGATGTTTAAGCCATCACCCTCAGGGCCAGATTCTCTTGGGATAAACTGTTCATCCAACTTTTAGGCTGAGAGATGCATAACTGTGGCAAATCCACTAAAATTAGTATTCACTATTATCTAGCCCACAATGCCTGCCTACCAACTCTTCTAAAGACTTTATTATATATCAAATGGCAGTATCAACCAACCAAGTGACATATTAGATCCTACTCCTAAAAAATACAAATCATCCAACAAAAGGAAATGAGGGAACTTAAATTCTGAAAGATGTAAATATAAAGTGAAGAATCCTAGGATATGAGGGAAAAAAATCAGAAAAGAGAGCAAAGCACCCAAATTGGGAGACAAATTTATGAAAGCAAGAAGTGTTGATAAATTATTAAACAGTCCTAACATAAGAAAAGATGCTAAAGCATCTAACATATTTGTAGCATAGTAGGTACTCATTAAAAAGAAATACACAAACAAAATCATCATATTGACACTGTAAATCCAGGTAACACTGTAACAAAAAGTTACTAAACTACTTTAGAGAAAATTTGATATAAAACGTACTCCAAATTTCAGTATGGAAGTCAACGGAAAAACAGGATTTACTTTATAAAACAGAGAACAGTTTTGCTTAAATGTATCTATTCTATAAAGTACTAACATAATTTTAGAACTAAAGAAACTCTGAACTGAATTCCTTCATCCTAAACACAAAGAAACTAAGGTAGAAAAGGTGAAAAATCTAAGCTAGAGGCAAAGTACAAGCTAACAGTATATCAGTTACAAAAACATTTTGATCAGTACTTTTCAATCAATACTCTCTATCCCAGATAAATGTTTTTCAATTAAATGGGTTTAATAATAGTTCATAGCTAAAGATGAGACCCATTAAGCTGAATTTTAAAAATAAACAATAGTCAGCCTTTAAAATTTACATAAAAGTGTACCAATTATCTTACCAGCATGGTGCTCTGACAATAGACATGAGTGTAGATTTTTCTATGATTTGCAAGGGGAAATGTAAAATACATCTTATCAGATTCCTAAAAACAGAGGGAAAACACAATAAAATTATTGTGAGAGTAGATAATTTCATAACTCAAAAATTCAAACAAAGAAATAATTACTCTAATGAATTCTAATGAATCATTTTAATTCTATCATTCTTGGTGTTGGGAACCATTACTCTAGGAATGAAAAGAAGATATAGATGCCAAACAGTACAAACTCTGTACACCTAAACTTGTCTTGGAAGCATCAGTATGAATGTATGCTTTTTTTGTTTGGGTTTGGTTTTTGGCCTTATGACCGGACATTTCTTAGCTCTGTTCACTGGAAAGGCCTTAGAAATGATAACTCACTACTCATAACACCTGTAAGTGCCCAAGTTACGGTTTTTAGATAGTGTTTACCAAAACTAGGGAGAGCTACTTTGAGAAAAAGCCAGATTCAAGGTCCGGGACAGGAAATGTTACACATGAGCTAAAATACTATCTCATACTAGAGTGAGGAAAACATCAAAGACAACTAGAGAGCAGCTATATCAAAAAGATCCAGGAGCCTACATTGAAATGGCTTCCACTGGTCAAAGACAGAATAGTTTTAATAGCAATTTTAGTAACAAAGATAGGACAATTTTAGTATTTTAGTTTAGTCAGAAACACAAAAATGTCTGAGCTCATAATAACACTAGAGGAAACCACCCCCACCAAAAAATCTTATGAGCAGTGATGGAGGGTGTTGGTGAGCCAACTCATTATTCTGAAAACCAGTAAATATAATATCCAAAGATAAAAAGAATTATCATTTTTTTCTTCATAAACTATTTGCTCCACTCTAGATAAATTTAGTAGATGAGAAGTTTTCTATATAGTATTTTAGTTAATAAAGAAGGAATAATCAAACCACAGTCTTATTACTTTTGCAATAAATGAATTAATGACTCTATGCCTTCATCAATAACAGCTTCTAACATCACAAAAAGAGAGTCTAGTAAAAAGAAAAGCAAAACAAAAATGTGAATCTGATGAAGCATCTAGACTCAACTACCAAGTCACAGGAAGGAGTAGGCAAAGGAATATATGGAATGACACTACAGGAATGCAATCAGCAAAATCAAGACTGTGAAACTCTGTGACAAATGACTTTTTCTTTCAACAAATAAACTGCAAGGAAAAAAAGGGCAAAGGAGATATTAGAAATTTAAAGAGGAGTAAGAGATATATCAACAAATAATATGTAGATTTTGTTTGTATCCTGACTTAAACAAACTGGAAAACAAGGAAACAATTTAAAAAACTGACAGTTATGATAAAACTAGAAAATTGAACACTGACTAGATATTAGGGAATTATTACTAAACTGATTTAATATGGGAAAAGACAAGTGGTTATCTTCTTTAAAAAGTCTAACTTTGAAAGAGAAATACTAAAATATTTTGGAAAAAATTGTTAAATCCATTGGTGGTGTACTTACATTGTAAGCCACATATGTCCATTTGGACACTTTTACTGGAACCCACATAGACGTTCCTAAGGTAAAAGAAATTATTTGGCTTTAAAAAAAATATTAAGTGATTTCTTTTACTGAATACTTCTCAACCATAACAGGATTTGAAAAAAGCATCTTCCTGAATACTGGCTATTTGAAATTATAAAATCCAAGGAGATGTTCTCCATATACTCATCACCAGCACTCAGATCAAATGAAGCATTTAAAAACTATTTGGTGTGTAACTATAAGAAGTATCAACAGAAATAAACAAATATTTTCCAACCTAAGTAGAGTATGACATACATATTAAAAACAAAATTTACCAGCAAAAGATATGCTATTAAACCAGAAAACTAAAGAATGATACTAAAAAATTAAGTCAAGAATAATGCAGCATTGATTTTATGTGGCTGTCAGAACAGGCAATTAACTTTTTTAAACTTAGCTACTGTCATATTATCTTTAGTACAAAATTTTTATCAGCAATATGTTACAAATCACTTTTTAATCTTTTCCCTTTGTCAAGAACCTCATAAGAAATCAATAAAATATTAATTAATATTTTAATAAATTAATAAAATATAATAGGAATATAACACCGGAAGCATTACAAAGAGTTTGTTTGCTAATGACAAATTTACCTAAAATAAAATCCAAAACTATACTTAAAATTAAAATGTTATTACTACCAACCTGTTAAGTCAGAAATTATTGATGGATTTTCCTCAAAGTGTTTTGATGGGTGTCTTATAAAATGGTGATTCAAAACCGACAATTTCTTCTTGGGATTTTGAGTTATCTAGAAAGAACATTGATACATTCTGTATCCTTTTATATCCAATGTGACGACCTAATGAAACTTTGTTTCAAGTGTGGATTCTTTATCAGCTGAGGCACCAGGGAAGTTCCAATAATAATAAAGTCAACAGTTAACTCTGGTCCAGGCACTCTTCTAAGTGCTTGCTGCTGCTGCTGCTAAGTCGCTTCAGTCGTGTCCAATTCTGTGCAACCCCATAGATGGCAGCCCACCAGGCTCCCTTGTCCCAGGGATTCTCCAGGCAAGAACACTGGAGTGGGTTGCCATTTCCTTCTCCAATGCATGAAAGTATAAAGCGAAAGTGAAGTTGCTCAGTCGTGTCCAATTCTTCCTGACCCCATGGACTGCAGCCCACCAGGCTTCTCCGCCCATGGGATTTTCCAGGCAAGGGTACTGGAGTGAGGTGCCATTGCCTTCTCTGGTTCTAAGTGCTTAACCTGAGGCTAATTATGCTTTGAGTTAGAGTTCCCTTGTATGTATGTATGTTTTTCTTCCTAAACTAAGTGCTTCTTGAGAAGCAAGGAAACATCCTAACATTTTAGTGTCTAATGTTTAGTAAAATATCTTAACATATTATTGTCAAATATTTAGTCTAGTCTATCATATATAGTGAGTTTGTGGAAAAAAAAAAAAAGCTCAGTTTCATAGTACTTGGATTCTTATCAGTATTAGTCAAAATTTTCTATTTGTCCCTTCAAATGTGTCTGTAAAACACTTACCCATCCAAAATTATAATTTATTACATGCCAGTATTAGGGTTTTCTCATCTTAGAATTTAATGGAAAACAAGATATGATTTGTTAAAATTAGTTTGATATCACTTTTAAGGTATCTACCTGTCTGAAACTCATCTGTTATCAGCTGAAATGGGATTTTTCCTAAACATACTGGTCATAGCTAAAGAGTCACAATTAAAACAATGCTGAAAAGCTGAAAAATGTTTTTATTCCATGATTATACAATTGCAATATTAACAATGTTAACTCTATAAAGCTGATTTACTTTAATACACTAACTTAAATATGGCATCTTGTGATTTAAAATGTGGTAAAACAAATCAATTTGTGTCTTTCTTTTATCAATCATTCTCTCTGATAATAGTTATGCAGCTTTCTGAAGGATTAAAGAAAAGAATACACTACCTTATTCCTAAGAGAAAATGCTACAAGAGCAAGATTAAGACACAATAAAAAGGAAAGCATTACCTAGAGAACTACTGAGAAAGAAACCACACATAATAGTTTCTCAAAGAACTGGAGCCTTCAGGGGAAAGAACTCTCAAAATCTGCCATAATGACAAATATTACGAAAACTAAAAGTAACTTTTTTCTCCAAAGAAAGTGAAAGTGAAATCGCTCAGTCATTTCCGACTCTTTGTGACCGCACGGACTGTACCCTACCAGGCTCCTCCATCCATGGGATTTTCCAGGCAAGAGTACTCAAGTGGGTTGCCATTTCCTCTTCCAGGCAATCTTCCCAACCCAGGGATCCAACCCAGGTCTCCTGCGTTGCAGGCAGATGCTTTACCATCTGAGCAACCAGGGAAGCCAGATCCTCTGTCTATGAGATTTTTCCCGGGCAAGAATACTGGAGTGGGTTGCCATTTCCTTCTCCCTCCACCTCCCGCCAAAAAGAAGGACATATATCAAATGTTAAACAGTAAAAGGGAAGAACTGAGGAAGATTTATGGTATCTTTCATTCTTTCAGTTTTACTGCATTCTTAATTATTACTAGTGATCAAAGATTACAGATAAACCAAGATATTTCCACTTGAAACTAATCACAGACAATATAAGGTGTAGGCTTCTACTATCATCCAAGTAAAAAAATGTACTAAATTTTTCACTGCTCTAACAAAAAGTTTTACTTCCCTGAAGTAACTTTTAGTTTTAAAATACATACTTGTTTAGTATCAGCATCAATAAGATCAAAGAATGCTCGAATTGTAGTCAATTGCAACTGTTTACACCTGAAGAATAAAAAGTTACAAATGAAACTTTCTTTAAAAATATACTTTTGATACAAACATACATATACTTTGATAAAAAACATAAAAAATTAATGGAATATAGAAATCTCCTTTAATGCTATGAATTCTAAAATTATTTAACAAATCATTATTATTAAGCATACATCTTAAAGCTGAAACCTATCTAAATAAAGTGAATTTAATCTTCCCAGATATTTCAGAGTAGAAAAGCATCCGGCTGCTCTGTCTTCCCTAAATATCCATGTCTACCCCAGACACAGGCATATTGTCTGTCCCATCTTCACATGTCTGAGCGGTTGTGTTCCCGACACCACTGATTGCACAGCCAGAGGAAGGTGAAAAGAGAATCTTTAAGCCAATGCACACAGAGATAAGATACTAGGGTTTATGTATTTCCTGACCCTTATTTAATCTATTTATTTATATTAAGCATAAATCTAATTCCTACTTGGTTTTCCATGTGCTGCTCCAGAATAATCAATGCTGCAGTAATCGAGTCCCTGAGTTTGGTGATTGGACAAGGGTCTTTGATTCTGCCCAACCACGACAAATCCCAAAATTTTGACATCTGACATTAACTTCATTTGAGACTAATGCTACTGGTTCTTCAAGGGATGGTTTTATACATTGTTAAGGACATCTTGGTCAAACCAAGACAAGAACAAAGGTTGAAGTTCTAACCCCCTAAAGTTAATCTTTCTCCCAAACCCTTATTTATTTTTAGATAAAGCTCTAAGAAAGATAACAAACCAATCAATTCACTCGTGAGAAAAGACAACTGCCACAAACTGCCAAATAAGTTAAAATAACTTACCACACAATGGAGAGGTGGTCTGTTGAGACCCATGTCTTAGGCACTGCTGAACTCTAAAAGAAACAAAATTATAGTTAAGAAAAGCACATTGTTATTCTTCAACAGGCTTGAAATTCTTATAGGCTAATATTTAGAAACATGTAACATTAGTTTCACTATTTTATGATGCACAGACATTTTAAAATGTCTTAAAAAGGTGACCCCCAAATATTAAATATTTCCTGCATAAAATAACTCTTTGTCATTACTACTTAGTCAAGCTTAAATTATTCTTTAAAAATTATTAAAACATCTACAGGTTGCTTACTGAAGTTTAATGTCTAAATCCTTATTACTCTAAGAAGAGGTTGAGTTTATGAATTTTAATAAGCCATAGTGTATGTATAAATTATAATAGATATTTTAGTCATTTTAGTTCTGATTAGACTAATACTTAATAAATTCTAAGATGTTAATTCTATTCAGCATATATCTGAGAGATACCTAGGCCTGGTGAGACTTTATTCAAAATAAATATGCCTAATGACAAAACTACCAAATCAGACTTTTATAAGTAGGGTACAGACTTTCATTAAAAATAAAACTTCTAGATGATTAGCAATATATACTACTGGTTAGAGACAGAAGGGCAAAAGCCTAGTAAAAAATATAACTATTTTCAGAAGGTTTCCTAACAATGACTAGCAACCTCCAAGAACTAGAGAATTTTTTTATACAAGGTAATGACCTCCTCATGAATGAACACGATCTTACATACAATGGGGAAATATTAAGTAAACCTAATATTATTTTTCATATCATCTCTTTCTGCACTGTCAAAGACACAATGAGATGCTCTCCTTAGAAATGTCAAAATAAAATGAAAACAGGAACTAACAATGCTATGTGCGAGAAAATTTAAAGGCCTAACATGCCTCTTTAATTAAAAAAAAAAGGTATATATAACTTCTAAGGAGTCAGTGAGTCATTGTAATCTTGGTACTCTGCAAATAACAATGTGTATTTGGGTTCCAGGCTCTACAGTTGAAAGAAAATCTACAGCTTACTAAATGAACTTATAAATGTGAGATATTTTATTTAGGAATTACTGCTGGTGACTTACTTTAAAAACTGAGACAACCAGAGTTCACTGTGGTTCTAAGGTTTCATTAGATTCTCAGTAAAGTAAGAGCTCAGTGTAGACATAATTTACTATTAACTAGGACACAAAGCTAATTTACTTTCAGTCTAATATCTGTGTTAGAGCTAAAAAAAGGAAAGTCAACACAAATAATAAAGGTAGCTGTTCATAATCTTTGTGGTAAAAACTGTTGAATGTCCACCAAGTGAAGTTGCTCAGTCCTGTCCAACTCTTTGAATGTCCACCAAAATCTTCCATTTTTACACAGTTAGCTAGAATGCATATTTCAGTCTCTTTACGTTATTATACGACTAAGCATTCTGCTGCTGCTGCGGCTACTAAGTCGCTTCAGTCGTGTCCTAACAGTATGTAAAAAAGAGTGATATGTGCCACTGCCAGGCCTGACTGCTCTCCCTTCATGCTCTTTCTCCTCCCTTCCTGTGGGTTGAAACAGTGATGATTAAAGCAACCTTTTGGGTAAAGCATTCAAGAAGGGGAAGCCTGAGCCTCCTTCATAAACCACCCACCACTTAAATGCACACCTAGGGCAGTTAAATGAGTAAAATGCAAAATTCTACTGTTTAAGTGCCATTATCTGCATAAGTGAATATTATAGAAGTTTGGTCTACCATACTAAAGTAACTAAGGTCTCTAACTTGAATGGTTTTTTAGTCCCAATGGGTTCAATGTCATTTAACTGGTCTTGAGATAATCATTAAAAAATTACTTCTTAATAATTGTTTTTTTTTTTAGGAGAACAAACATGTAGATATATATATAGGTATAGGAGAACATACATGTATGTAGTCTACATACATGTAGACTAAAGATTATTTGGGAGCTAAAAACTAAATAATGAAATATTTGAAAGCTAAATAAAACTCAGATTATACAATAACCAGCTTTAAGTTCCATAATAAGTAAAATATATTTTCATCAGAGACACAGATACACAAGTTGCCTTAAACACAATACATTAACATATTGATTAGAAAAGCACGTGCACACACACCATTAAAAAAAAAACAAAATTTTTTAAAAGCTGCAGAAGAGGGTATCAATACAGCATAATGCTCCAGATCAAGTCTAGAAAATAAGTTATATCCAATTTTATCTGACTAAAGTGAAGTGAAGTGAAGTTGCTCAGTCATGTCCGACTCTTTGCGACCCCTTGGACTGTAGCCTACCAGGCTTCTCTGTCCATGGGATTCTCCAGGCAAGAATACTGGAGTGGGTTACCATTTCCTCTCCATGGGATCTTCCCGACCCAGGGATAGAACCCAGGTCTCCTGCATCGGAGGCAGACACTTTAACCTCTGAGCCACCAGGGAAGCCCTTATCTGACTAAAACATCTATTTTTACTAAGAATTTCATATTTAGAGTTCTGAGACCTAGAGTATATCTGCCCAAAATATTTCAGTAGCAAAAAACGAGATTCATACCAACAATGAGGTTAGAGAGGTTTACCAATTAGTATATTAGTACTAATTAGTTCCAAAGCTATTATGGCTGTATCATAGCTCCTCCAGTAGTAAGAAAATGGTGGATAAGGGCAGAACAGCCTAATAGTTTTTGTTCTATCTAGCATTCAGTATTTACTTAATGAATAGCAATCTAAGGAAGAGCAATAGTAGCTAAGCCAAGCAAAGGCATATCTATGAAGAGAACTAGGAAACAAAGAACTATCATCTAAGAAGCAAAAGGAATGCTATTAATTTTCTTTGTAGAAATTAAACTGAGTTATATTTAGAGACAATGTGTATACTGAGTTTAAAAGTTAAGGTCTTAACTAAAGACTTCAAAGTTAAAAATATATGAATAATGTAAGTCCTAAAAAGGAACCTGAACTTATTTTACAGAAACTATGTATCCCAGTTAAAGATCAAATACCTGATGTGCTAGCAGGGAAGAATAAGCAGCAAGTTAATTAATCAGGTCTCTATCTATACTTTGATACTCTATCAAGTATCAGTCGCTCAGTCCTGTCCAGTTGTTTGCAATCCCATGGACTGTAGCCCACCAGGCTCCTCTGTCTATGGGGTTCTCCAGGCAAGAATACTGGAGTAGGTTGCCATTTCCTTCTCCAGGGGAATCTTCCTGACCCAGGGATCGAACCCTTGTCTCCCACAAGGCAGGGAGATTCTTTACTGTCTGTGCCACCAGGGAAGCTACTACCAGGTATCAAAGCTAATTTTTAAACTTTAAAACCAATAAACTTTCATTCAAGTATAAAATTCAAGAGTATGTGAAATGTTTGATCTTCTACTACTGTTGTATGTAGCATACCACTGAGATACACAAAGGGCCGTTGGACATCAGCCCACATTTTCTTCTACTTAAAACTCTAATCAACAGATAGGCACTTACTTTGAACAAGAAACAATCGTCTTCATATATGAGTGATTTGCACAAAGTTTCTAATATTCTTTTCACTTTCCATGGATTTAAGTATCCATGCCTCTGCCTTCCCAAAATAATATATATTTTTTCATCTCTCTCTTCTCTCACACACACACACATGCACACATGTACACACAGGATACTACACCAACTCAGCAATCATTTCCAATCAACCACATATCACTTCTCCTTTCATGGCCCATTGTGACCATTATGTTACTACTTCAGTAGAATCTTTAAAAAAGATTACCACAACAGATAAGGCACTGGTATGATGGCTTAATTTTGGTAGAAAAGTCAGTCCTGAACGAACTTGGTAATCCCGGAATCCTCCAGCTACAGAAAGTGTGGTTAAATTTATCTGTCTAGCATTTAAAATCCAATAGTTGTTTACAGTCATATAAAAATCTGGTGGGAAATAAAAAACACATATATTAAAAGTTAGTAACCATTCCCTGAAATAATAACCTATCTGTGATACTAATATTAAACTGAATTTCTGTTTAAGCCACCTGAATTGTCTATAAACAATGCCATCCACATTTCTCTACTTTGACTAAAATCAGTTATCTTTACACATATTCTACTTTCCCCATCAGTACAAATACTGAGTTAGCAAACATATCAATAAAGAAAAAAGATAACCCAATTTTACTAGCTTTGACAAGTCTATAGCAAACAGGTCTCTACATTCCACAAGGATGCTTTTTGTTCATAAGCCACATAATATAGAAAGAAACACCCCAAATTCTTCCAAAGATACAAGTTTCCTATGCGAAGGAGCTGCAGATCTTCCTAATCATGACTGTACGCTTGTTTATAAGGGCTCAGCAGCTTTTTACTGCAACCACTATAGTACTGGTGACCACACAAAGCGCTATTTAAGTTCTTAAAATACCATCTATCAGGGCAATGACAGTCACATTATTCTTGGGACTCTCTACTGTAGAAAACCTGATGTTTAAAAGATTCTATTCGTTTAGTTTAACAAGCAGCTTCAAAGGGAACTACTTGGGGATAATTTTTCCACTTTATCAATGGAAGATGAGAAAAATTTAGTGTCAAAAATCTGAGGCCAGGGCAGGGAGTTCTCATTTCCTGTTCTGATTATCAAAACTTAATGCATTTTTTATCTTGGCATTTGATCACTTTTAACATTTTGGAAAAGCAAACTCATCTCATTAAATCTCAATCCTATTTACTTAATACTGCAACCAAGCAGACTCATTCTTAACATCTCCAGGGCCCATGATAAGAGTTACCAATCAGAGTATACATGCCATATATCTAAATACCAAAGTCAAAATTTCAGCTAATAAACTTAAATCAAACGTATTTTCTCTGCCTACATATATATACCATATATATATATATATATGATATATATATATATCTCATTGAAATAACATGGAAGGCCAGGTTCAAATTAAGAATTCCAGGCAAGAGGAGAAGGGGGCGACAGAGCATGAGATGGCTGGATGGTATCACCGACTCAATGGACATGAGTTTGAGCAAGCTCTGGGAGATAGTGAAGGACATGAGAGCCTGGTGTGCTGCAGTTCATAGGGCTGCAAAAAGTTGGACAGGACTGAGCAACTGAGCAACAGCAACAAGGACACCTCAGAGTTGGACACTGGCTGATGGCAGTGTAGGGAGAACATATCTCTGTGGACATCGGCAGCATAGGGAGAGCAGATCACTGAGCTCTCCTCCTTTACTTCCCACACACATTCCATCCTGCACCACAAGGACCTCCTGTGCACATCCAACTTCTGTCTGTACTTCAAGCAGAGCCACCCCTGGCCACAGTTCAAGCTCAGGATTGAACATACCTGTCCTCAAGACAGATACAAGAGAGAGGCTAAGGAAGTGAGCTTGAGGCATATGGACAAGAAAAGTCTGAAAGACTGGTTACCTGGATCATGGTCCAGAAGTAAAGGTACAACCTCTAAGTGGGAGGCTATTTTCCCTGTACACTCCACACCCTGTGTGCATATGGCAACACCAGAGCAGGGCCTTGTAAAGTGCAGAGCCTAGTGAAAGGCTTCCTTTCTCCCTATTTAAGGACAGTATTTCCAACAAGTACAAACAGGGGATCTACTTCTGCACATAATATGGGTCTCCTAAAAACTTAAAATCTATCATCCTTTGAACTTCTGCTTTTTCATACTAAGTATGGCTTGATGCAATAAAAATACAAAATAAATGGCAAAGTGAAAGTCGCTCAGTCATGTCCAACTCTTTGCGACCCCATGTACTGTATTGTCCATGGAATTCTCCAGGCCAGAATAATGGAGTGGGTAGCCTTTCCCTTCTCCAGGGGATCTTCCCAATCCAGGGATCAAACTCATGTCTTCCGCATTATGGGTGGATTCTTTAACAGTGAGCCACAAGGGAAGCCCAAGAAGCTTGCTAATTACTGGAAAGGCACCTTGATTCTAAGAAGCATTTTCAGCCTAAGCCAGTGGTCCCCAACCTTTTGGACACCAGGGACAGATTTTGTGGAAGACAATTATTTAATGGACCAGGATGGAGCTGGGGGGTGGGGGGTGGTTTCAGAATGAGTCAAGGGCATTACATTTGTTTTGCATTTATTTCTAGTATTATTACATCAGATCTACCTCAGATAATCAGGTATCGGATCCCAGAGGGTCTAAGCCATTTAGAGACAGACCATAAGTATCCTTCAAAAACACTAAAACCTGACTCTCTTGACTGCTCTTTCCTCAAAGAGATTTTTAAAAAGGATTTTGAGTAATTCTAATATAACTTGCAGGGCTTATCCACATATACCACATAAAATGCAGTAAGAGAAAGAAATCTTGATTATGATGACAAATAATATGACTATGTCTTTAATTTTTTCTAAATCTATTATAAATAATAATTTATAATTATTAGAATCAGGAAGGCATATTTAACTTCAATATAAAATTAAATTTTTTATTCAAAGTTTTACAGGCAAAGTTTTAAATACAATAAGGAAAAAAAAAAATCAACCTTCTCTTTAAGTACTACTGCACCAGATATCTCAGCAAATTAAGTTACTCCCTGGCAATGTTATGCTGAGATGGGTGTTTTGGAAAGCTACTTTGGAGTCCTTAGGGTATGTGTCTCACTAATCTATAAAAAAATTTTTCAACACAATTAAGATGATGCAAATTTTTATAGAATAAAAAGTTGTGCAAATTTACTGATCAGGAAAAATAATTATTTCTTTCTAAAGATTTTCTGCACATACAATATTCCAATAAGCCATGAAGACAATACTTGACTTTAATAAAAAATTGAGAGTCGGCATTTAATTCTTATTCTCCAACATTATCACTATTTAATTAGATGATAGCGATCATAAACTCCTGTTCTTCACTCAAAATTATCTGCAAAATTACAGTATTACCCATAGTTTTATTTCCTCTGTTATCATAATATAACTCAATTCAGAGGTAGCACATGCAAAGGGTAAAAGCACAGCCCCAGAAACAAGCTTGCCAGTGTCAAATTCTGGCTCCACTATTTTCTTGCTATGTGATTTTGGGCAAGAATTTATCCTGGCCTCTTTTTTTCTGTCTGTGAACATGGCTATAATAATGGTATCCCCCTCAAAGGACTGCCCTAAAGATCAAATGACCTAACAGTCATGTAAAGTTCTTGCCACAATATCCAAAATATAAGAGCTCTATAAATGTTAGCAATCATAACTCATCTTATCATATAAAGTGTTTGCTGCTGCTGCTGTTTAGTCACGTCAGTCGTGTCCGACTCTGTGCAACCCCATAGACAGCAGCCCACCAGGCTCTGCCGTCCCTGGGATTCTCCAGGCAAGAATACTGGAGTGGGTTGCCATTTCCTTCTCCAATGCATGAAAGTGAAAAGTGAAAGTGAAGTCGCTCAGTTGGGTCTGATTCTTCGTGACCCCATGAACTGAAGCCTACCAGGCTCCTCTGTCCATGGGATTTTCCAGGCAAGAGTACTGGAGTGGGGTGCCATTGCCTTCCCCAAAGTGTTAGCAGACCTATTTATTTTTTTAAAAAGATACTTCTACTATTTTACCTAAATACAAGTTTATTTTGAATAGAGTAGCCATAAGAGAGAACAAGACAGAGAAATATAAATACACTTCAAGAGACTGGGAGTCAACATTAAGAACAACTGAGCTGAAGCTCAAATGCCTAGAGGTTGTAGGACACATGTCGTCCAGGTTAAGACGCAACAGGTAGAGAAGACTAACAGCAGTTTCAGTTATGAGTCTTAAGCTGAAAGTCATGAAAAGAGATGCTCAGAATTGGAAGTACTGATTTAAATCTAAGCTGCTTCACACATGGATAAACCTGTAGCATACTCTAAAGGGAGTAGCTGCAAGGATTTGTTTAATCCTAAACAATGGGGAGGTCAGTTAGTGTTTATGTAACAGTACTCACCTGTAATGAAACGATCTAATGGCATCACAGGAGCAACATGAGGTGTGGCTTGTGTAACAAGAAGATTGATCAAATCTTGTTTAAAATTTTTCAGTGTAAGCAATGCTCTTGCAACAACGCCACCCATAGAATGACCGATTATTGCCACACTTTTTGGAGCAAATTCTTGACCCTATTAAAAAAAAATCATCAAGGCATGATTAAAGATTAGAATCACAGTAAACATAATACTTCTCTCTACATATAAGCAATTTTATTGAAAAAAGAATAAACTATTTCTATACTCTCCCTTAATAAGACAGAAATACATTTTTATATACTTGTAATTAGTATATACATATTGTTCTGTGTTCTGCAAGCATTTTTAAAAGTTAGGCTTTGGTTTTCTAAACCAAAATCACTACCCTTGGTCTAGCAAATCATATTTTTCCCATTTGTTATATTGTATGTAAGAGGTGCGATTACATTTGGTGTCTATCAGAATATTAGATTTTATAGGGTATATAAAGTCAGATCATTTATTTGAAAGTGGAGGTATCACAAAAAAGCCACAACTATTCCAGATGCCATAGCAATGCACTATTGAATCATACTGATATATCTTATCTCATCAAATTATTTCTCTATTGTGGGCCTGGGCTTAAAAAGGAGTCAGCAATCCACAACATATATTCACTGATAATTACATATTTTAATTTTTAAAGTATGTATTTTAAAAAACTCTTCTATCTCCATATAGTATCAACTGTTTTTGAAGAGTTTTGCTCTCAAGGGGTATATAAAGAAAGATGTGGTTGTTCAAGTAGAAGTAAAAATAAAGTTTTTACTTTTTAAGAGAGAATACAGTATATTTATACACTAGTGAGAATGATCTAGTAGTTGTTTTTGCTTAGCTCTCAATTGTGTCTGAATTTTTGTGACCCTTTGGACTGTAGCCCACCAGGCTCCTCTGTCTACTACCAAACTTCTGTTCATCACTTTCTACACTGATCCTTCATCCATACCTTCTCTCCTGTTACTATAATCTGGGCCTCATGCAGAACCAGAGTTAAAAGAATTGACCTGAGACTGCTATCCTTATAACTGACTGTGTTCAAGGTTGGCTCTGGTTTGCTGTTTGGGACCACAGACTTTGGAAGGGTTTCCATCATTTCCTAAATGATAAAAATGGCTCATTATACCAAAACTGCTTTGTAAACATGGTTTATGTTGAATACCTTCAGCCTTATTTTTGTTGGGATTTTAGCACATGGGAGGCACAGGCACAAGGTATCCAGGTGACTGGCCCTCAAGAAAAAACCTTGGCTACTGAGTCTCTAATGAATGTCTCTTATAGATGACACTTCATGCATGTCACAATCGTTGCTGCAGGAATTAAATGCATCCAGAGTGACTTTCCTGTAAGAGGACATTGGGAAGCTTTCACCTGTTTTCTCTCGACTTCACCCCATGCACCTTTTCTCTTTGCCAACTTTGCTTTGTATCCTTTCGCTGTAATAAATCATAACCATAAGAACAACTATATGCTGAGTCTTGTAAGGCCTCCTGGAGAATCATCAGCCTGAGGATGGTTCTGGCGATCTTCCGAAACATACTTGATCTTAGCAAAAGCCAAACCCAACATATGTGCTCTGAAACCTATCCCCTTTGGCCTTCTCAAGGACATCACTCTGGCAATTCTTCTCACTTTCTTCTTGCATTATTGTTTCTGTCTACTAGATCATTCTCACTAGTATATAAATATGGTCTTCCCCACTGGGGCTTCCCTGGTGGGTCAGAGGTTAAAGCGTCTGCCTGCAATGTGGGAGACATGGGTTCAATCCCTAGGTTGGGAAGATTCCCTGGGGGCTCAAAGGGTAAAGAATCTGAAATGCAGGAGACACAGGAGATGTGGACTCAATCCCTGGTCAGGAAGGTCCCCTAGTGGAGGAAATGGCAACCTACTCCAGTATTCTCATCTAAAAAATCCCATGGACAGAGGAGCCTGGTGGGCTACAGTCCAAAGGGTCACAAAAAAGTAAGACACAATTGAGAACTAAGTGAAAACAACTACTAGATCATTCTCACCAGTATATAAATATACTGTCATTCTCTCTTAAAAAGTAAAAACTTTATTTTTACTACTACTTTAGCAACCATATCTTTCTTTATATACCCCTTGAGAGCAAAACTCTTCAAAAAAAAAGTTGTCTGCACAGTACTTGCTGTCTCCAATTTCTCAAACAACCTTAAACCCATTCTGATCAGGTTTTCCCCTGCAACACTCCTTTAAAACTGCACTTATCTGGTCACCAAGGAAACTAAAGATCAATTCTCAATCCTCACCTTACTTGATCTATCAATGGCAATTTAATAGTTGATCACTTCTTCCTCTTTGAAAATGCTTTGCTTGGTCCTTGATGAGATACTCTTATGGTTCTCTTCTTACCTCACTGACTGCTCCTTTTTAGTCTCTTGCTGGTTCCTTCTAATCTCCCCTCACCTCTTAATACTGGTGTGACTCAGACCTCACTCCTTAAATATCTTCTTTCACATCTTGAACCCATTAGTGATCTGATTCAGGCTCATGGCTCTAACTACATCTCAGTTCTGTTCAGTTCAGTCGCTCAGTCAAGTCAACTCTGCGATTCAACGGACTGCAGCACACCAGGCCTGCTTTCCATCGCCAACACCCAGTTTACTCAAACTCATGTCCATTGAGTTGGTGATGCCATCCAGCCATCTCATCCTCTGTTGTCCCCTTCTCCTCCTGCCCTCAATCTTTCTCAGCATCAGGTTCTTTCCCAGTAAGTCAGTTCTTTGCCTCAGGTGGCCAAAGTATTGGAGTTTCAGCTTCAACATCAGTCCTTCCAATGAATATTCAGGACTGATTTCCTTTAAGTGGACTGGTGGGATCTCCTTGCAGTGCAAGGGACTCTCAAGAGTCTTCTCCAACACCACAGTTCAAAACCATCAATTCTTCGCACACAGCTTTCTTTACAGTTGAACTCTCACATTCATACATGAACTGGAAAAATCATAGCTTTGACTAGACAAACCTATGTTGGCAAAGTAGTGTCTCTGCTTTTTAATATGCTATCTAACTACATCTATATGCTGTCAACCCTCAAGTTATCTCCAGACTGGATCTCTTCTGAGTTCAGTCGCTCAGTCGTGTCTGATTCATTGCAACCCCATGAATTGCAGCATGCCAGGCCTCCCTGTCCATCACCAATTCCCAGAGTTCACTCAAACTCATGTCCATCAAGTAGGTGATGCCATCCAGCAATCTCAGCCTCTGTCGTCCCCTTCTCCTCCTGCCCACAATCCCTCCCAGCATCAGGGTCTTTTCCAATGAGTCAACTCTTAGCATGAGGTGGTCGAAGTATTGGAGTTTCAGTTTTAGCATCAGTCCTTCCAAAGAACACCCAGGACTGATCTCCTTTAGAATGGACTGGTTGGATCTCCTTGCAGTCCAAGAGACTCTCAAGAGTCTTCTAAAA
>SJYV01022041.1:225287-255174 GCA_006410875.1 Neotragus pygmaeus | reverse complement strand
TGATTCCAGCTTGTGTTTCTTCCAGCCCAGCGATTATCATGATGTACTCTGCATAGAAGTTAAATAAGCAGGGTGACAATATATAGCCTTGACATATTCCTTTTCCTGTTTGGAACCAGTCTGTTGTTCCATGTCCAGTTCTAACAGTTGCTTCTTAACCTGCATACAGATTTCTCAAGAGGCAGGTCAGGTGGTCTGATTCCCATCTCTTGAAGAATTTCTCACAGTTTTTTGTGATCCACACAGTCCAGGGTTTTGGCAGAGTATAATAAAGATAAAATAGATGTTTTGCTTTTTCCATGATCCAGCAGGTGTTGGCAATTTGATCTCTGGTTCCTCTGCCTTTTCTAAAACCAGCTTGAACATCTGGAAGTTCATGGTTCATGTATTGCTGAAGCCTGGCTTGGAGAATTTTGAGCATTACTTTCCTAGCGTGTGAGATGAGTGCAATTGTGTGGTAGTTTGAGCATTCTTTGGCATTGCCTTTCTTTGGGATTGGAATGAAAACTGACCTTTCCGGTCCTGTGGCCACTGCTGAGTTTTCCAAATTTGCTGGCATATTGAGTGCAGCACTTTCACAGCATCATCTTTCAGGATTTGAAATAGCTCAACTGGAATTCCATCACCCCCACTAGCTTTTTCGTAGTGATGATTTCTAAGGCCCACTTGACTTCACATTCCAGGATGTCTGGCTCTAGGTGAGTGATCAGACCATCGTGATTATCTGGGTCGTGAAGCTCTTTTTTGTACAGTTCTTCTGTGTATTCTTGCCACCTTTCCGTAATATCTTCTGCTTCTGTTAGGTCCATACCATTTCTGTCCTTTATCGAGTCCATCTTTGCATGAAATGTTCCCTTGGTATCTCTAATTTTCTTGAAGAGATCTCTATAGTCTTTCCCATTCTGTTGTTTTCCTCTGTTTCTTTGCATTGATCACTGAGGAAGGCTTTCTTATTTCTCCTTCCTATTCTTTGGAACTCTGAATTCGGATGCTTATATCTTTCCTTTTCTCCTTTGCTTTTCGCTTCTCTTCTTTTCACAGCTATTTGTAAGGCCTCCTCAGACAGTCATTTTGCTCTTTTGCATTTCTTTTCCATGGCAATGGTCTTGATCACAGTCTCCTGTACAATGTCAGGAACCTCTGTACATAGTTCATCAGGGACTCTGTCTCAGATCTAGTACCTTAAATCTATTTCTCACTTCCACTGTATAATCATAAGGGATTTGATTTAGGTCATACCTGAATGGTCTAGCGGTTTTCCCTACTTTCTTCAGTTTAAGTCTGAATTTGGTAATAAGGAGTTCATGATCTGAGCCACAGTCAGCTCCCAGCTTGTTTCGGCTGACTGTATAGAGCTTCTCCATTTGGCTGCAAAGAATATAATCAATCTGATTTCAGTGTTGACCATCTGGTGATGTCCATGTGTAGAGTCTTCTCTTGTGTTGTTGGAAGAGAGTGCTTGCTATGACCAGTGCGTTCTCTTAGCAAAACTCTATTAGCCTTTGCCCTGCTTCATTCCATATTCCAAGGCCAAATTTGCCTGTTACTCCAGGTGTTTCTTGACTTCCTACTTTTGCATTCCAGTCCCCTATAATGAAAAGGACATCTTTTTTGGGTGTTACTTCTAAAAGGTCTTGTAGGTCTTCAAAGAACCACTCAACGTCAGCTTCTTCAGCATTACTGGTTGGGATATAGACTTGGATTATTGTGATATTGAATGGTTTGCCTTGGAAATGAAGAGAGATCATTCGTCGTTTTTGAGATTGCATCCAAGTACTGCCTTTCGTACTCTTGTTGACCATGATGGCTACCCCATTTCTTCTAAGGGATTCCTGCCCACAGTAGTAGATATAATGGTCATCTGAGTTAAATTCACCCATTCCAATCCGTTTTAGTTCCTGACTCCTAGAATGTCAACGTTCACTCTTGCCATCTCCTGTTTGACCACTTCCAATTTGCCTTGATTCATGGACCTAACATTCCAGGTTCCTATGCAATATTGCTCTTTACAGCATCGGACCTTGCTTCTGTCACCAGTCACATCCACAACTGGGTATTGTTTTTGCTTTGGCTGCATCCCTTCATTTTTTCTGGAGTTATTTCTCCACTGATCTCCAGTAGCGTATTGGGCACCTACTGACCTGGGGAGTTCATCTTTCAGTATCCTATCATTTTGCCTTTTTATACTGTTCATGGGGTTCTCAAGGCAAGAATACTAAAGTACTTTGCCATTCACTTCTCCAGTGGACCACATTCTGTCAGACCTGTCCACCATGACCCACCTGTCTTACGTGGCCCCACATGGCATGGCTTAGTGTCATTGAGTTAGACAAGGCTGTGGTCTGTTTGATTAGATTTACTTGTTTTCTGTGATTATGGTTTCAGTGCATCTGCCCTCTGATGCCCTCTCGCAACACCTACCATCTTACTTGGGTTTCTCTTACCTTGGACGTGGAGTGTCTCTTCCCGGCTGCTCCAGCAAAGTGCAGCCACTGCTCCTTACCTTGGATGAGGGGTATCTCCTCACTGGCTGCCCCTCCTGTCCTTGAATGTGGAGTAGCTCCTCTCGACCTTCCTGCTCCCATGACTACAACTGCATGCTACCTACACTTGGGATGTCTACAATGTACCTTAAATACAATCTCTAGAACTGAACTCTTAATATCCTTTAGATCTGTTCCTCCTACATTTCTCCCCAACCTAGTTAATGATAATTAAATTCTTTTAGTTTTTCTAGTTTGAAATGAAGTAAA
Source organism: Neotragus pygmaeus (assembly GCA_006410875.1). Lineage (NCBI taxonomy): Eukaryota > Metazoa > Chordata > Mammalia > Artiodactyla > Bovidae > Neotragus > Neotragus pygmaeus. Next base: position 252,421 of record SJYV01022041.1, on the reverse strand, counting down.
ATGTTAGTCTCCTAGTCATGTCTGACTCTTTGCGACCCTAGGGACTATAGCCCACTCGTTTCCTCTGTCCACAGAGTTCTCCAGGCAAGAATACTGGAATGGTTTGCCATTCTCCAGGGGATATTCCCAACCCTTGGGTTGAATGTGGGTCTCCTGCATTGCACGCATATTCTTTACCATCTGAGCCACCAAGGAACCCCTTTTTCTAGTTTGGGTCATCCTTAACTCTTCTTTTTCTCTCACATTACTCCTCCATACCTGAACTGCCAGCAACTGCTGTTGCCTTTGAGATTTATACCAGTATGACCATTTCCTATCATTTCCACTGCTATCAACTTGATCCAGATCAAAACTATCTTGCCAAAACTACTTCAATAGCTTCCTAACTGGTGTCTCTGCTTCTGCCTTTACATCCCTTCAGTTTATCCTCAAAAGCACACTGACACCAGAATGATACTGTTATAACCTAAATCAGGGCTTCCCAGGTGACTCAACAGTAAAGAATTTGTCTGCCAATGAAGGAGACACAGGTTAGATCCCTAGAGCAGGAAGATTCCACATGTTTCAAAGCAACTAAGCCCATGGGTCACAACTATTGAGCCTGCACTACTGAAGCCGTAATGCCTAGAGCCCATGCTCTGCAACAAGGGAAGCCACTGCAATGAGAAGTTCGTGCACTGCAATGGAGAGCAGTCCCTGCTCTCAACTTCTAGAGAAAAAGCCCAAGCAGCAACAAAGACCCAGCAGAGCCAAAAATAAATAAAATTAAAAATAAAAAATCTAAAACAGATAATGTTATTGCTTTGTTCAAAAACCTCTTTAGTGGCTTTCTGTATCATTTAATAAAAGGCAAAATTCTTAAAACTGCCTGCAAGACTCTATAAACTGTCTTCCTCCCAAACTTTCCTTCTACTAACTTACTGTTCCAGCCATACCAGACTCGTTTTTCCTGAAATACAGGACCCACGTGTTTGCCTCTTATATTTGTCTCCTCTTCCTACAGTACTTTCCCTAGGTATCTAAATAGGCTAAGTAAGTAAGTGAAGTCGCTCAGTCGTGTCCAACTCTTTGCAACCCCATGGACTGGCTGCAGTCCACCAGTCTTCTCTGTCCATGGGATTCTCCAGGCAAGAATATTGGAGTGGGTTGCCATTTCCTTCTCCAGGGGATCTCCCCAACCCAGGGATCGAAACTGGGTCTCCTGCATTGCAGGCAGATGCTTTAACCTCTGAGCCACCAGGGAAGCCACTCCCTCATGTCCTTAGTTTGTATCAAATTGTCTGTGTCTCAACAGAGGTCTTCACTGGATGCCCTTATTTATAATTGTAGTCTACCTTCTACTACCTATCTCCCCTTTATTAATTCCTGGTATTTATCACAAGATAGTATGTATTTTTCTTATTTATGATGTTTTCTGCCTGCCTCTCCCTATTGGAACATAGTTCCATGAGGGCTTAGATTTCTGTTTTATTCATTCCTATATTTGCACGCAGACTCACATGATGAACGAATGTGGTTTCTTCCATCTAAAATGTCCTCTCACTTTCCCATACCCAAGAATATCCATCCAACAAGACTGAGTTGTCTCTTAATCCCTATTGTATTTGCTTGTAACAGAAATAATACTTTCTAAAAGTCTCAATTTAAAAAAAAGTCTATTAGTTCTATTAAAAATGTAACATGTATTTATTAGAGAAAACAAGACAACAAAAAAAAAAGAAGGAAAACAAAGCATCTAATACATAACGTTAGAGACACAACTGCTTTTTGGGAAAGACATTTATGGGATTAAATCTCATTTTGAAATAACATCTAATTTATCTTATCTAATAACTATCAGATATGTAAAAGGTTCTGTTTGATCTACGGCTTGTTTCATCCTAAATAATAAGTGTAGATTTAAGATAAAAAATATTTGAAGTAATTTTAAAATGCTGACTTAGGCAACGAATCAAGACACCTAAATTTCATTTTCAAGATACACAGGAATACCAATGACTGGATGACTGTAGCTTTACAGTTAAGTCTTAGACAATGCAGGACCTCCAACTTTGTTCTTTTCCAAGATGGGTCTTTTTTTTATTTGTTGCTTTGATTCTTTCCACATAAGTGTATCAATTTAAAAAAAAGAACTACTGGTATTTGATTTGCAGAGCATTAAATCTACTGGTCTATTTGGGGGAAATTTACATCTTAATCTTGAGATTCTAAACCATCAAGTTGGTCTATTCATTTATTTTGGATTTCTTTAATTTCTACCAGCAGGGTTTGCAGTTTTCAGTGAATAGATCTTGCACATCTTTCACTAAATTTATCCATAAGACTTTTTATACTACTATAAATGTATTTCAAAACTTCATCTTCCATTTGATCACTGATTTCTAAATATTGATCATTTACCTGTGATTCTGCTAAATTCACTTATGAATCCTAAAACTATACTTCTAACTACTACTTTAATCTTCAAATTCTGATGACATGTTTTCATTTTAATTCAATTCAAAACATTTTCAAATTTCACCTGTGATTTTCTTTTTAACCTCTAGGTTATCTAGACGTCATTCCCAAACATTTGATGATTTTCCAGGTATCTTTTTGTTGAGATTTCTAATTTAATTCTGTTATGTTCAGAAAATAAACCCTGTATGACTTCAATCCTGACACTGAGACTTGTTTTGTGGCTTAACATATGGCATATCTTAATAAATGTTCCATGTGCACTGAAAGAGATCACAGCTTGTTCAATTGTTGGGTGTGGTCTATAAATATCAGAGTAAGCCCAGCTTGTTTCTACAGTTGTTGGGCACGTTCTATAAATGTCAACAGGTCAAGCTGATTAACAGTGTTAAAATCTTGTATACTTTACTGGTTTTCTATTTATTTCATCAATTATTAAGAGAGGATTGCTGAAATTATCAACTCTAATTGTGAATTTACCTATTTTTCCTCTGGTTTGTTAATTCTGCTAAATCAACTTGGAAGCTCTGTTACTAGGTGCATACTCCCTTGAGATTCTTTGGCGTTCTTGATGAGCTGACTCTTATTACCAAGAAATGTCCCTCTTTTTCAATGTAATGTCCTTTATCCTAGAATCTATTTAATTGATACTAAGATTGCCATGGTAACTTTCATACTATCTGTATTTGTATGTGTATTTTTTCCATTCCTTTACATTTCTTAATCAGGATTCTTACATCTAAAATGGCTTTTGCTTTCCAGTACTCAGATTAGCATATAGTTTGGTGTGTCTTATTTTTTAATACAGTCTGACAAGATCTTTCCTTTAACTGGAGTGTTTAATCCATCTACAATTAATATAATTATTGATAGCTGCACTGAACTCTATCATCTCGCCATTTGTTTTCTGTTTGTCCCATCTGTCTTTCGGTTCTTTCCTTTCAGACTGAATACATTTTATCGTACTTCACTGACACTGCAGTTTTTACAAATCAAAGGTCTATGGCAACTTTGCACTGAGCAAGTCTATTGTCGCCATTTTCCAATAATATTTATTTACTGTGTCACATTTTTTGTAATTATCGCAATGTTTCAAACTTTTCCATTTTACTTGTTATGGTGAGCTGAGTGATCACTGACCTTTGATATGACTACTATGAAGGTTCAAATGATGGTCAGCATTTCTTAGCAATATTTTAAAATTAAGGTATGNTAATGGATCCAGGTGTAAAAAGATGAAAGTTAGGTCATTCTGTTTAACACTGAATGGAGCTTCTTTCCTTTAGTGAATTTTATCTTTTTTTGATTGGGACCATGGAGCCTGTTGCCTCATCAAGCAAAGTCGAACCACAAAAGATGGAATTTCAGCAAATAGTTTTTTCAGAGCAGAATCGATACCATGGATTGTGCTTAGTGCTTTCGTGTGTATTACTCATTAAACCTCCCTAGATGAAATCCCTTCGTGGGTACATAGACAGTACCTCCTAGACCAACTGTTAATTCGTTCATTCATTCACTCATTCTGATTGTTTATTATGTCAGGCACTGTGCTAAGTACTGTAGCAGATATAAAAATAAACACAACGCTCTCTGCTCCTTGGGAACCAATCTAGTGAGGAAAACATATCAACCAACAGGTGTGATACACTGTGGAAGCTGTGTTTAGAGCAGAAGAGGAGTAAGTACTGCAGGAGGAAAGGGGGTTGCCCACTAGCTCTGCCAGTGAGAGTCTAGGAAGGTTTTCCAAAGAAGGTGACATTTCAGCTGGACTTTGAAGGAAGAGTTTGCGAGCATACCTAAAGAGAATGGGCTCTGTTGGCAGCAGGAATAGACTGGAAGTGTGAATGGGGAGAGAGTGTTCTGGATTGGGGATGACTGCAGTGTAGAAGACTTGCTTCGACATCAGGAACTTCTGCTCAGAGAAGTCAGAGGATTGTCTGGGTCACAGAGCAGGTGAATAGTATAGACAGGGTTAAACAGCAGAAGCTGTCTGGTCCCTAATGCATAGTCTTTAGCCTCCCACCTTGTAATACACACACTCCCCCCCACCCCCAGCACCCCACACACAGCAGGTCCAGTCTCAATGACCCTGACTTAGAGCTGTCGTTTGGCCAGCCCCTTCTGCTCCCATTTCTGCTCTTAGGGGTCTTCCCCTGAGCCTGAGAATTGTCCCCAGTAAACCTGGGAAGGAAGCAGAACCCAGTGAAGGCAGATCCATTCCAGCATTTGTCCATGACCTAGACATTGGCCAAGGTCTGAGTACTTAGATGCTAACTCCTGACACTGCTGAGCTAGACTCTGTGACCTTCATAATAGCTCCTGGTTGGCTTTGAGATGCTCCTTGCTTGAATTCCCTGGTGGCTTAGATGGTAAAGAATCTACCTGAAATGCGGGAGACCTGGGTTCAGTCCCTGAGTCTGGAAGATCCCCTGGAGAAGGGAATGGCTACCCATTCCAGTATTCTTGCCTGGAGAATCCCAGGAATAGAGGAGCCTGGTGGGCTATAGTCCATGGCGTCGCAAAGAGTCAGACACAACTGAGAGACTAACACTTTGCTTGAATATCNCTGCTGTCAAGAAATAACCTTGTTAAAACATACAGCTTATGAGTTTCTTCACTACACACACAGATGATAAACACTTGAGAGGTCCTTTAAAACCTGGTTCTAATTATTCTTACCTACTTCCTTATAATTTATATATGCCATATTTTAAATGTTTTAATATGTTCCAAAATGCAAGATTCAACAGGGTATATACTGAAAAAGCTCTACTACCCTTGGGATCATTAGTTATCCAATTACCTATTGAGAAGGCAACCAATGTTAGCAGTTTGTGCTTCCGGAAGTAGTTTACATGTACAATATACACAAACATAAGCAAATGTGTCTTGGGTTGTTTTCTCCTTTTCATAAAAATGATAACATATTATAAATACTACTTATGGAATGTATCCTGGTGCCTTCCTACCTTCACAAATGTTCTTTATTCCTGCAATTTTCTTGTTTCTGCACTGTGTGAACTACATACATATCCTACATTGCCCAGTACACAACCTCTTCTCTGTAACTGTTGACTGCCCAAGATGAACATGGTTGTTCTCTTCTGTGAAGAGCCTTGTACATACTCTTACAGTGAAATTATAATGTTCAATACATTATATTTTGCCTATTCATTTCATTCCTGTCTCCCTCATTATACTTTAAAGACAAATTTAAAGGCACAACGTCTGATTTATCTCTAATTCCTCCTCACCCAAATCCCATATCTAAAATTTACTTATGAAGAGAAGTCATTAAACGATATACTAAATAAACATCACACTTAATAACAAAATAAGTGATTTGCATTTCCCAATATCAGCATTTCCTTTCATAGAACAGGTCACATATCTACAGTCAAATAAATTATTGTATGAAAAAACACAACACAGATGTTTTCGTCTCAAATTCTACAATTTGNATAACAAAATAAGTGATTTGCATTTCCCAATATCAGCATTTCCTTTCATAGAACAGGTCACATATCTACAGTCAAATAAATTATTGTATGAAAAAACACAACACAGATGTTTTCGTCTCAAATTCTACAATTTGGCTAAAATGTAATGCAAAAAGCTTTCAATGATAATGTATATTTTGCCTGGTAGGTGTGTCAGATGTTCAACTAACTCTGAATAAGTGAATCTAGGAAAACCAAAGGTAGAGGATTAAGAGATATTTCTTAAAAATTCAACACAATTTTTAGAGTTTCAAATTCCTGTCCCACATTTTATTTTTAAAATGGAAAATAAAACTGAGCATGTTTCAACCAACCTTTTAAATGCCTCTAAAATTCTGCTAAAGAATATGTAAACAAGAAGTAAAAAAAGAAGAAAAGCATCAAGAAAGAGGGGAAAAAAACCCCAATAACTAGGATATTCTATATGCTGGATACCAACGTGTGAACAATTAGTGCTTACTATAAAATATAACTAAAAGCTATACAAAAATATGTTTAGAACACTTTAAACAAATAATTGGTTCTTAATAGAAAGCCCCCAGTTATCCAGAAATCTCACTTATTATACTCAAAATGATTCATTTCTTAGGCAGCTTCTGCAACCTAGTGTGCACAGTAAAATGAAGAGTCAAACACAAATACTGTAATGAATAAACACTTTTTACACCATAAAGATAAAAATTTACTGAAAATGTGTATCAAAACTCCTGCTACTATAATATTACAGTACTAATGTATTATGAACAGAAGTATAAAACCTCAAAAATAAATAAAACCTCAAAACAGCAAAGATAAATAAGACTATTCAACAACAACAAAAAAACCCAAACAGCTCTTTTGCATTAGCTATGCTAATTTTCTGTGTCTTTCCAGTCAATATTATGCTGCTTTGTTCCCAACACTAAGTGATTTCTACTACTTGAAATTCTAAGATAGCTTCAATAATTCTGGATAATCCAAAAATAAATGGGAATTAGTACTGTATTGTTTCCATTTTAACCAAATTCTTCAATGCAGTACAAAACTAAAATGACCTACTTCAATCTACTGGGAGTTTTCTAATTAAACCAAAGAAAGATAAAAGATTATAAAGGCTCTGTTTTCAGTTTTTAAAAAAATCTAAACTAAAAGCCCACATATTTAACTATATGCAGCTTCTGATAAACATAAACCAGCATATTCATTTAGAAATTAAAAGACCACTGTAATATGCTAAAATCTGTTCCCTCAATAGCATCTGATATCAAAAGCTTCCATTTCCATATAAGCACTGATCCAAGGTAAAGATCTCAAAACAAATCAAATCTCAATTCCAAGCAAGGTAAAGATATCAAAACAAATGAAATCTAAATTTGAATTTTGCCCATGGGAAAGAATGTCTTCAGCAATTTAAACCTTAAGTAGTTTTAAGATCTAAATAATAGCAGGATAATCAAATAATATTCCTCCATAATGACCTGTACACGGAAACAACCAGGATCTGCATCCCTCACCTCAAAGTATAAATTTTCTATGGTTTTAAATGCATTTTATCAGTATGTTGTAGTACACATACTTTTTACAGTAGGGAGTTATCATTACAATATATATTCCATAATTAGAGGAGATGCATTTAGAAAGGAAAGAATCATTCCAGTGTAATTTCTTTGGATGTCTGTGTAATTTGTCACTCTTTTTACAGCTGGTCATGAATGAAATTCTAGAGTCTACTATGGTGAACCGATAAAGCAACTGTGATTGAAAATATCGAAAACAGAAAGAAAGATGGGGGCGGAGAGATAGAAGGGCCGGGTTTTTTTAAATTGCAAACACAAGTAAGAAAACAAAACCACCACCAGGAAAACAGATTTTAAATTCAACTGGTAAGGGGCGACACGCCCCTATACAGGACGCAAGCACAGGCACCGACCCAGGACCTGCAAGACTAGGGGGCTCCGCAAAACCTTCCCCGGAGAGAACTGAGTTAGTTCCTCATTTATTTACTCATCAGGTTAGCCTTTCACATAGAGGTAAATCCCTGAAGTCTCTAAAGCAGATCTGGGAACTTTCTAGGCAATATATGCTCTGTAGAAGCTTGGACTACTGGGCGGGAAGGGAAGAATTTCGGCGTGTGGGAAGCAAAGGAGGGCTCGGAGCACCTGTTAAGACAGGAAGGCTGGGAGGAGGGACTTGGGGAAAGGGACTGGAGCTGAGTCTCCGGGGATGAGGGGCGTCGGGCCCGGCTCTTCTCTGCTTGGGACTCGGGACCGCGAACCGGGCGGAGGAACTGGGAGCAACCTCGAAGGGCGCGGGGAGGATGCTCCGGGAACCATCTATCAGGGACCCCACCGAGAAGAGAGAACACAAAGGGCAGGAGAAGGGGACCGCGGGGGGCTGCGAAGTATTCTGGGGCCAAGAAAGCAGAGACGCAGTAGGGGTAAGGGGAAGGGAGAGGCGCGGGGGGCTGAGGCAGGGGAAACGCACCGAAGGGTAAGGCTGGAGGGGCCCGAGCCTCGGAGCGGCCAGCGAAGGGAGGGCAGAACCTCACCTGATACTCCGGGTACTCAAACATGTAGCTCATACTGCACTTATTTTCCTCAAAGCCGTAGAAGACGTCCCATAGCCCCAGGGTGGCCATGAAGACCATGAGGGCATAAAACGCCAGGTTCCAAAGATTGACAGAGTGGAGTAACATGATGCCTCCCTCACTACAGCCGTGGGGCCCTCGGCCCTGACTGAGGGAACAGAGGAACGTCCCGCTGCCCGCGGCGGGAGCGAAACCCGAGCAGCGCGCGCCTGCGCGGACGCCCGGCCTGCCCGCGCGCCCGCCGCGCGTTGCGCCTGCGCGCAGCCTCTCCCAAACCTTCCAGCCCTGCGACTCCGTCGGAGAGCGGAGGCGGCGTCGGCCGCGGGAGCGCGGATCTGAGGACTGAGAAAAGAGAGCGCGGAGTGGGCTGGGCTGGAGAGTGGAAGGCGGGAGGAGACGGCGCGAGGAAGAGGAAAAGGAGGAAAGGGGAGGGGAGGGCAACGGGAGGCCGGCTGGAGAGAAAGAAGAGCGGTAAAGGGGGGACGAGAGAGGCGTGGGAGAGCGCGGGAGTCCTGGAGCCGAGGAGAGGGAAGGACTGAGAGTGGGCGTCTGGTGGGCTAACCTGGAGAGAGAGGCGATTAACGCTGGTGAGCCGACCAGTCATGGGGAGGGGGAGACATCAGAGCCCGGGGACCATGTCAGGTCGCGAACATCTCTCCCTGTGCAGCTTAAAAACCCTAACCGTTCAATTTTGAAACGCCTCAGGCCTCCGCAGTTTCTGTTCTCCCAGCGGTGGTGGAGTAAGTACATCCACAGCTCTCTGGACCGGTTAGCTGAAACTGAGATCAAACGGCATTTTCTCCCCATCCTTGACCGCCGACGTCGGCCCAGTAGGCAACAGTGCTTAAAAAGCATGGGCTCATAAAAAGCCACCAGCAGGTCGACGAGATTCTAGTCTTGGTATAAGAGAAAAGACTGAATCAAAAAGCATCGTTGGTCTTTAAATAATGTTACCAAAATTTTCCATTAACACTGATGCAACCATTAGGTATCTGTGTTCTATTGTGGCTAACTTGCCTTACTCCTCAGAACCTCCACCTCTTCGGAAATTGATTCCACATTAACATATGGAGACAAATTCCCTCAAGCTTCCACTCAGACTCCCTCAAGTGACTTAATTCATTTAAATGAATTTCAGTTTGCTTTTGCACAAAAAGGGGGTAAAAAAGTAGCTCAGAAACCATTCATAATCACGTATAGCAGCTTTAAAACACTGAAATTGTTCGTAGTTAGAAAGACAGTAGCACCCTCTAAAGCTGACCGAAGAGCAGATGTGTGTGTGTGTGTGTGTGTGTGTGTGTGTGTGTTTGGTACTGACTGAATTTCATTCCACTTGGGCTGATTTTCTGTGCAGATGAAGTGTGGCTATGATACGTAAAATAATTTTAAAACTAAAAGGAAGCTTATAGTTTATCTCATATGATACCGTGATATTCATATGTTCAGAGCACCTGGTGTCTGGGGTGGAATTAGGAATTTGTGCAGGGTATAAGGAGTCATTTGGGAAAGGATTTAAATTATACATTTAAAATGGAGTGCTCAATAGCCTGGGATCTTGAGAACATCACAGGCAGGATATCTGTTCCTTGTTTCCCCCAGCATATCGTGATTAGCACAAATAAACCAAGGGTGAAGCTGCACTCACATCTGTTTATCCCAGTGCCTCAAACTTAATGTACATATGAGTTACTTGGAGATTATAAAGCAGATTCTGGGCTTCCTTTATGGCTCAGCGGTGAAGAATCTGCCTACCAATGTAGGAGACACAGATTCTAGCCCTGGTCCAGGAAGATCTGACGTGCTGCGGAGCAACTAAGCCACAATTATTATTGAACCTGTGCTCTACAGCCTGGGAACCACAACTACTGAGCCCATACACACTGATGCCTGTGTGCCCTAGAGCCCATGCTGCGCAACAAGACAAGCCACCACAATGAGAAGCCTGCACACACCATAACTAGAGAAAATCCCCCGCAGCAACCAAGAACCAACACAGCCGAAAATACATAAATAATTAAAAAGCAGATTCTGATTCAGTTCTGGAGTGAAATACAAGATTCTGCATTTCTAACAATCTCCTGGGTGATGCCAGTGATGCTGGTCAGTAGACTACACTTTGAGTAGCCAGGATTTATCCTTCCGGAGAGCTTGGCTCTGCAGAGAAAACACTGAACCTGAAGATGACAGAGCTTACTGTTCTGATGGCTTACATGAGTGGTGGCAACCTGCTATCTTGATTATCTTCTAAGAAATGAGAGGCAACGAGACTCAAGTAATCGTTTTAGCACTATACCTTTTAACTTTTTTTTTCCCATTACAAAATTATCCCCATCCTGGCTTCAGTTCATTTCATGTCTAACCTAACCCAGACTAGCACTTAACCACCCTCTGCAAGTGCTGTCAACTTCCTGAACTCTTGTCTTTCAATCTTATTTTGTTTATAATCCAACCCTAAATTGATATAATCTCTGAGCTCTGACACCAGTATCTGAGCACTGCTGGAGAAAATAACACAATCAGTGGAATTACTGTTCAGAAGTATTTTTATATGTTTCTGGTCAATTCCCTCTCCTAGTCCTCAAACCACCTCTTTTTAGGCTGCTTACACTATCTTTCTGTTTCAGCAGATTATTAGTACATAATTTTATCTTCCTATTCATATTTACAGAGATGATTTTGCTTTTCATGTATACATTCTTTCAACTCTGTTTCCAAGTTCATTATCTCCATCCAGTCCTAATTCAGTTAATACATCTGAAGTGATTGGAACAATGCCTGGCAAATAGTAAGCATTATTATCATTATTATGGTGTCATTAGAGGACATCAAAAGCAAATCCCTCTAGTTGTGTTTTAGTTCCCATTACCTCCTTTCTCTTTTAGAAATTAGTTCTATCAAGTTAGTCTCTGTCAGTCTCTTCAACTCTTCTCTCTCCCTTGATGCATGTAAATATGCTCAGATCGTATTAATGTTATTCTTCCAGTTTTATTGAGATATAATTGACAATTTTAAGGTGTAGAGCATAATTATTTAACTTACATCATGAGATGATTTCCATAAGAAGTTTAGTGAACACTAATAATCTCATACAGATAGAAAATTAAAGAAATAGAAAAAAATTTTCCTTGTTAGGAAAACTCAGGATTTACTCTCTTAAGAGCTTTTATAGATAACATACAGCAGTGTTAATTATATCTATCATGTTGTACATTATATCCCTAGTACTTATTTATAACTGGAAGTTTTTTACCTTTGACCACCTTTGTCCAATTCCCCCTCCCTCTACCCCAGGCTCTGGTAACCACAAATCTGGTCTATTTTTCTGTGAGTTTATTTGTTTCTGAAGTATAATTGACCTACAATACTGTTAGTTCCTGATGTACAACATAGTGATTCAATATTTCTATGCATTTCAAATTGATCACTACGATAAGTCTAATTACCAATCTATCACCATATAAAGACATTATGGTATTATTGACTATATTCCCCACACTGTACATTTAATGCCTGTGACTCATTCATTTTGTGATTGGAAGTTTGTACCTCATAATCTCACTCACCTATTTCTCTCATGCTTGTACCCCACCTGCCTTCTGGCAACCACTTGTTTATTCTCTGTATTTGTGGTTCTGTGTTTTGTTGTGTTTGTTCATTTGTTCTGTTTTTTTTTTTAGATTCCGTATAAGTGAAATCATACAGTAGTTGTCTTTCTCTGTCTGATTTATTTCACATAAGCTAATACCTTCTGGGTCCATCTATCTTGTTGCAAATGGCAAGATTTCATTTTTTATGGTTGAATACTATTCCATCATATATACACATACGTGTGTGTGTGTGTGTATCACAACTTCTTTATCCACTCATCTATTGATGGGAAGTTGGGTTATGTCCATATTTTGGCTATTATGAATAATGCTGCAGTGATCACAGAGGTATATATATCTTTCTGAATTAGTATTTTTGTTTTCTTCAGACAAGTACCCAGAAATAGAATTGCCAGGTCACGCATGCATGTTAAATCATTTCAGTCATGTCCAACTCTTTGCCACCTTATGAACCATAGCCCACCAGGCTCCTCTGTCCATGGGGATTCTCCAGGCAAGCATACAGGGGTGGGTTGCCATTTCCTTCTCCAGGGGATCTTCCCAATCCAGGGATCAAACCTGCGAGTTATGTCTCCTGCACTGGCAGGCAGATTCTTTACCACTAGTGTCACCTGGGCCAGGTCATAGGGAGGTTCAATTTAAAATTTTTTGAGGAACCCACTGTTTTCCATAGTGGTTACACCTATTTAAATTTCTGCTAACACCTCCACCTCACTAACATTTTTTTTTAATAGCCTTTCTAAGAGGTGAGAGGTGATTTCTCATTGTGGTTTTGACTTGCCTTAGCTCTTATTAAAATAAAAAGACAAAAAGACAAATCTTCCCTGCAACTATTGCCTATATCTCTTATCTTTTCATCTCAGTTAGGATTTTTTAAAGGTATGACTTTTTAAATTTGTGTGTGCGTGCTAAGTTGCTTCAGTCTGTCTGACTCTTTGTGACCCTATGGACTGTAGCCCACCAGGCTTTTCTGTCCATGGGATTCTCCAGGCAAGAATAGTGAAATGGGTTGCATTTAATGCAAATTTCATAAAGGAAATGACCATATTATAATCATTTGACAATCAACTGAAATATTTACTAAATTCATTAATACGTCAGTTTTCTTAGGAACCAGAGATCAAATTGCCAACATCCATTGGATCATAGAAAAAGCAAGAGAGTTCCAGAAAAACATCTACTTCTGCTTTATTAACTATGCCAAAGCCTTTGACTGTGTGGATCACAACAAACTGTGGAAAATTCTTAAAGAGATGGGGATACCACACCACCTTACCTGCCTCTTGAGAAATCTGTATGCAGATCAAGAAATAACAGTTAGACCTGGACATGGGAAAATGAACTGGTTCCAAATAGGCATAGGAGTACATCAAGGCTGTGTATTGTTACGCTGCTTATTTAACTTCCCTAGAGAAGGAAATGGCAACCCACTCCAGTATCCTTGCCTGGAAAATTCCATGGATGGAGGAGCCTGGCAGGCTATATAGTTCATGGACTTGCAAAGAGTCAGACACGACAATGACTTCACTTTCCTTTCCCTTTCATGCAAAATGCTGGGCTGGATGAAGCACAAGCTGGAATCATAATTGCTGCGAGAAATATCAATAGCCTCAGATACGCAAATGACACCACCATTATGGCAGAAAGTGAAGAAGAACTAAAGAGCCTCTTAATGAAAGTGAAAGAGGAGAGTGAAAAAGCTGGCTTAAAGCACAACATGCAGAAAATGAAGATCATGGCATCCGGTCTCATCACTTCATGGCAAATAGATGGGGAAATGATGGAAACAATGCAGACTTTATTTTCTTGGGCTCCAAAATCACTGCAGATGGTGATTGCGGCCATGAAATTAAAAGATGCTTGCTCCTTGAAAGAAAACCTATGACCAACCTAGATAGCATATTAAAAAGCAGAGACATTACTTTGCCGACAAAGGTCCGTCTAGTCAAAGCTATGGTTTTTCCTGTAGTCGTGTATGGATGTGATAGTTGGACCATAAAGAAAGCTGAGTGCTGAAGAATTGATGTTTTTGAACTGTGGTGTTGGAGAAGACTCTTGAGAGTCCCTTGGACTGCAAGGAAATCCGACCAGTCAATCCTAAAGGAAATTAGTCCTGAATATTCACTGGAAGGACTGATGGTGAAGCTGAAGTTCCAATACTTTGGCCACGTAATGCAAAGAACTGACTCACTTGAAAAGACCCTGATGCTGANAGTGAAGAAGAACTAAAGAGCCTCTTAATGAAAGTGAAAGAGGAGAGTGAAAAAGCTGGCTTAAAGCACAACATGCAGAAAATGAAGATCATGGCATCCGGTCTCATCACTTCATGGCAAATAGATGGGGAAATGATGGAAACAATGCAGACTTTATTTTCTTGGGCTCCAAAATCACTGCAGATGGTGATTGCGGCCATGAAATTAAAAGATGCTTGCTCCTTGAAAGAAAACCTATGACCAACCTAGATAGCATATTAAAAAGCAGAGACATTACTTTGCCGACAAAGGTCCGTCTAGTCAAAGCTATGGTTTTTCCTGTAGTCGTGTATGGATGTGATAGTTGGACCATAAAGAAAGCTGAGTGCTGAAGAATTGATGTTTTTGAACTGTGGTGTTGGAGAAGACTCTTGAGAGTCCCTTGGACTGCAAGGAAATCCGACCAGTCAATCCTAAAGGAAATTAGTCCTGAATATTCACTGGAAGGACTGATGGTGAAGCTGAAGTTCCAATACTTTGGCCACGTAATGCAAAGAACTGACTCACTTGAAAAGACCCTGATGCTGAGAAAGACTGAAGGCAGGAAGAGAAGGGGACAACAGAGGATGAGATGGTTGGATGGCATCACTGACTTGATGGACATGATCTTGAGCAAGCTCTGGGAGTTGGTGATGGAGAGGGAAACCTTGCAAGCTGCAGTTCATGGAGTTGCAAAGAGTCAGACAAGACTGAGCAAATGAACTAAACTTTCTTAGGAAAACTTTTAGGCTTGCTTAAGCTCCCCTTAGTTTTTGTCTATTTTATTTACTGGAGGCAAAAACTATCCTGTCAATGCATGGTAACCATTCTCATATTACCTGATTTGGAATATAGGAAAAAGAATGGTGCTGTTTGGTGTGGGAATCTATTTGGTTTCTAATATAACTCAATAAATCATATTGATACCAAAGTACTACACTCATGTGACAGGTTTTTAAATAAGCTTTATTTCCTTTGTTTCTTTATACGTACACACACACACACCACACACACACATATATAGACTGGCTCTTAGAAACTAAAATTTATTCTACTCAATTTGTTTAAAGCTTTTTCTCAAACTTGTTAGTATTTACCTCCTAGTACCTTATATGCACAGCTTCCCCAGTGGCTCAGCAATAAAGAATCCACCTGCAAAGCAGGAGACATGGGTCTGATCCCTGGGTAGGGATATCTCCCTGGAGGAGGAAATGGCAACCCAACTGCAATATTCTTCCCTGGAAAATCCCATAGACAGAGGAGCCTGGCGAGCTGCAGTCCATGTGGTCGCAAAGAGTCAGATGTAACTGTGCAGCTGAGCACCTTTTATGTAACAGGCATTCAATAACATTTGTTTTTAATTTACTTGAAAATAAATCAGATTCTACAAATTACAGTCGTAAAGCCTCACCTTTTTCTCTGATGTTTCAAAGCTTGAAAAGAAAACAATGCCAGCAACTCTGTGGCTGCTAGCTCTGTTTCCAAGGAAACAGAGAATAAATCATCAAAAACAAAATAAGGATTTTCAACCTGATTACCCTTTTCTCACCAGTTCAGTCTCCATTGCTGCAAAATGAAAGGCAACATAACCTCAGCCCTGCAATCCAGATTTTTAATTCTGTTTGTGCTCTCTCTCACTATTAAAACCAGGAGAAAAATTTAATCTCTTGGGTTATATGTTGGTTTTCTCCTAGAGAGTTAAACTCATTCACAAGGATGAAGATCACCTTTTGAATATAAAATACCATGTACATTTGCTGAATAAGTTAATATGTTTTAACATCAAAACTGTCAAATGTTTAAATTATTGAATCTCAGATTTAACATTTCTTGGGAATACTATAAGTAATGAGAATTTCTAAGAAAAGGATAAAGAGTTCTAGGATGAAATGTTTTATTTAAAGAAATAAGAAAGAGGAGAGGATGAAAAAATGATAGGAATCAAGGGGAAAATAATTGCATTTTCATTTCACAGAGCAAAATACCATTATAACATTGTTCTTTTTTCTGCAGATTTGTGTCTACTGTGATAAAAATCAAGATCTGGAACAATACAGATAGCTATAGATAACAAAACTTTGATTTATCATTGTCATATTACCTAGTGGTGCTATGTGTTTTATAAAGGCAGTGTTCCTTTCAAATCAACACATTTTACATCTTAAATTCACAAAATGTTATGTGTTAGTTATATCACAATAAATCTGGGGGAGTAAAAAACAGTATTCCTCTATTTTAAAAATGTAGTTAAAACCAGATTCTCTTTGGGGTAAAGTGCACAATAGAAATTTGCTTTAATGGAAGTACAGGTCAGGAGGGTCTAGGTGGCATATTAATATTGTTTAGATAATGAATACTGAAATTCAGATAATAGCACTAATGGGAAAGAATGATTCATATCACCATTATTTGGGAACTTCCTTACATCAGTTTTACACTTATATATCTAATTCCCCCAAAGGATTCCAGCTTTTTAAAGGTCTGGCCTACACAAGGGTGTTGGTCATTTTTAATACTTACACTAAGTATCGAGTAATTGGAGGTATTCTTCCATGTTTTTGAATATACATATTCAATTTTGAATATATATTTATTTAATAACACTCTATACTTTACATGAAGGTTTTAGCTACATCTGGCCTTTTACTATGAAAGGCAAAATTTGTGGTATTCAAACACATTTTAACTTTAAACATTAATAGTCAAAGTAGACTACTTTTTGTGAAACAACTCTCAGTATTTATAAAAATTTTTGAAAAATACTTGGAGAATAAAATATTAATCTAGAAATCTAGCTAACATAAAAACTTTAATGTTAAGAGAGAATATATAGTACCAACATGTGAAACACACATGCACTTATCTTGAGAACAGTAAGGCACATAGGAAAAAATGGTGAGTTCTGGCTAAAGGACATGTTCATATATTTAAGCAAAGTATGGAATGTGATAAGACCTGTAGAAATATTAGCAAGGGATCTGGAAATGTATCCTCATTTGTATACTGAGGAAGTTGTACTAAATCAGAAGTCACCAAACTTTCTATAAAGGGCCAGATAATATTTTCAGCCTTGTAGGCCATAAAGTCTCTGTCACAATTACTCAACTCCTGTTGTAACATGAATGGACCTGCAGATAATAGGTAAATAAATATGATTGTGTTCTAATAAAACTTTATTTACAAAAACAGGCAGGGGGTCAAATTTGGCTTCTTGGCCATAGTTTGCTGATCCCTGGGCTAGAAGATTCTCCCAATATTCCAGATTCAATATTCTATACCTGTGAATGGGCTTCCCTGGTGGCTCAGAGGTTAAAGTGTCTGCCTGGAATGCAGGAGACCCGGGTTTGATCCCTGGGTCAGGAAGATCCCCTGGAGAAGGAAATGACAACCCACTCCAGTACTCTTGCCTGGAGAATCCCATGGAGGGAGGAGCCTGATAGGCTACAGTCCATGGGGTCTCAAAGAGTCGGACACGACTGAGCAAATTCACTTTACTTTCACTTTATACCTGTGAATATTAACGTTAACCAATGCCACTTTTCTGATTTTCCAAACTCATTAGACATTGGTCAAGAAGTGCAACTAATGATGAAAGAGCAGAAAACTTAGCTTTTAAGTGTTTTTCAAATTTTAGCTAAATGTACGTCAATTTAACCAGAGTTCTATTTAATATCACTGTGCATATGCATGAAATATTGTGACATTGCTTGATATAGTATTATGACTAATTTTATTAATAGATCTATTTAAATTAACTACCTAATATATTTTATGAAGCACATTCATATATATATAGATATAAGAAATCTCTCTAAGAAACTTTAAGGCAAAATAATCACCACTAATTTTTTTTTTTGTATTTGCACCATTAATTTTTATGAATCTTAAGTTTCTTTTTAGGGGGCTAGGGGCCAAAGCAATAGTCACCCATATGTTAGGTCAGAAAGCTAAGCCTACACAAAGTTTTACAGTTGCCTTTCTTAGCATATGAGTGTTTCATCTACAAAATTCTTAATGCATGCCTCCCCTGATCCTGGTGATAGACCACAGAGGAAAAAAATCACATGTAAATATGTTTTTATGCTAAAAGCAGAGTAAGCAGAAGATTTCTACAGAACTTGAGGGACAAACTCCTGTTTAAGATAATCTCAGTAAAAATGAGATGATGGTGGAAGCAAACTGACATTTCTTGGAAGAATTGCTATGGGTGGATTTCCCTGGTGGTCCAGTGGTTAAAAATCCACCTGCCAATGCAGGGGACTCTGGGAAGAGTCCACATGCCATGGAGCAACT
This sequence comes from Neotragus pygmaeus, assembly GCA_006410875.1. Classification (NCBI taxonomy): domain Eukaryota; kingdom Metazoa; phylum Chordata; class Mammalia; order Artiodactyla; family Bovidae; genus Neotragus; species Neotragus pygmaeus. Next base: position 233,766 of record SJYV01022041.1, on the reverse strand, counting down.
AAGCCCAGGCGCTGCATGCGTGTGTCTAGAGCCCATGCCTAAAGCCCATGCTCCATAAGAAGAAAGGCCCCAGTAATGAGAAGCCCTGCACACCACAAGGAAGAGTAGCCCCAGCTCGCTGCAGCTAGAGAAAGCCTGCACGTAGCAACAAAGATCCAGCACAGCCAAAAATAAATAAACAAATACAAATTTTAAAACAAAATTGTTATGGGTATCTCGTTTTCCTTGATTAGTTAGCCTTTTAATGCTAAATTACTTATGACCTGATAAGAAGCAGAGGGAGTTTCCAAGGAGTCCAAACTTCAAAATGAAATTTTATCAGCTAAGAGTTTAATGTAAGGAGGCCTGGTTCACTTTTTAACTTTGACCCACAATTTTTAATGATTTTAGAAATTAATTATCTTGAACCTCAGTTTCCTCATCTGAAAAACAGGAAGAATAATTCTACTCTGAGGATTGCTGGGAAGATTACAAATATCTGTGTAAAGTGTGATATGATAAAATAACTGTGATATTAGAAACAAAAAGTGTAACTAGTATTACTATGAGCTTCATAGCACTTGGCTACTTAGAAAACCTAGTAGTAGACCCAGTAAACTCAAAAAGACTTGCCTGGTACCAGAATGAAAAATAAAAAAGAAAGACTAGCGGTTCACAAGTAACAGAACACAAGGACCACCATCTTTTTAATCTGTCAAAGAGGCTAACAAGATACATGGCACCAAACTGACATTCAGAAATACCAACTAAACTAAAAAAGGTGGGAAGTCCTTTAAAGGAGAGATGAATACACTTTACTAACAGGCAGCAGAAAGATGCATGATCTTTTAGTATTTTTAGGAGCTGGGTAGTTTCCCCAGGGGAAGCACATTTCAGTGAAAGCACAGAGCTTCTGTGGACAGTTGATTTCAGATCCCTGTCACACCTATGGTCCAGGGCAGCGTCCAGCATGTGTCTGTTTCTATGTTTAGTGGCTCTTCTTAAAGCTATGTGACAGTTTTTCCCTCTGTACTGCGAGGCTTCGTGCAAACACATGGCTGCTGTTATGCTTCTTAAGCCCTTTCTGCTGGGCAGTTGCCAGCTGCTAAAGCCCTGCTACAAAGACCCCAAGAAATAAAACATATGGGAAGATCCCAGGCTCACTTGCTGGATGTTGTGGAGGCCAATGCCAAGATAAGCACAATAAGGTCCCTGAGTCTGCTGTTCTGAAAATCCTCAATTCAGTGAGTCACATTATAAAGCTGTAGGAACTCCCCTCCAAGAGGTTCTGCATGACTAACACCCATTTGGTTCTTCGGGCAGAGACAGAGCCAGCAGGCAGAGTCTGTCTGGGAGGGGTTAGCCTGATTTTCAACTTGTTATATCTTTTCCTGTGTCTGTGGGTGGGTCACATGCTGTGAGTTTTAAGCAGCCAGGTATGTACTGGCGCCCACGTCTTCTCAGTCTAGCCTAACAATTCCTACTCCAGTGCTCCTGACTTACCCTGATGGCTATGTGTTTGGAAGATAATGGGTCCTCCTTTCTCCTAACTGGTGCCAAGATGGGTCCCTCCAAGCAGTCTGTTAAAAGAATCCAAAAAAGTAAGAGTAAGACTGAGGTCAGAAACTGAGGAGGTGACAAGTTGCTAAAGTGTAAAGAAGCCGTTGTTGTTGCTATTGAGTCACTAAGTCATGTTCGACTCTGCAACCCAATGGACTGCAGCAAGCCAGACCTCACTGTCCCTATCTCCCAGAGTTTGCTAAAACTCATGTCCATTGAGTCAGTGATGCCATACAATCATCTCATCCTCTGTCGTCCCCTTCCCTTCCTGCCCTCAATCTTTAAAGCAGAGTGAAAATCAGAACAAAGTCAACGTTTCAAGACAACAACCAGAGGCTCCAAGTCTGAATAGAAGAAAAGGCGAGAACTAGAGTCTAAAGAGCAAAATGAAGATGATTGCTGGGGGGGGTGGGGGTGCCGGCAGAGAGACAAGAGCAAGGGAACTCAAAATATATCATAGTTAAATTGACTATAGAGCATACTTCTATGGTCAGATGCCAACATGCCTTGGAGGCCCCAGATATGCTTCTATGGACCTCCCTGTTTCCTCTCATCCACACCTACCTCTCCATGCTAAATATAAGCATCGTAGATTAATGGTGCTAATATTGTGTGAAACTGGGTAATGGTCCTCATCAGATATTTGTACACCCATGTTCATAGAAGCATTGTGTGTTCATGACAAAATGTAGAAGCAACCCAAGAGTCCATATATAAATGAAGAGATAAACAAAATATGGTGTGTGTGTGTACACAATATATGTGTTTATACAACAGAATATTATTCAGCCTTAAAGAGTAAGGGAATTCTGACACCTGCTATAACATAGATGAATCTTGAGGACATTATGCAAAATGAAATAAGCCAGTCACAAAAAAGATAAATACCATATGATTCCACCTATATGAGGTTCCAAGAGTAGTCAAATTCCTAGAAATAGAAAGTAGAATGTGGTTATCAGGGGTTGGGAGAGGCAAGAGTGGGGAGTTATTTTTAACAAGTACAGAATTTCAGTTTTGCAAGATGAAAAAAGTCTGGAGATGAAAGGTGGTGATGGTTGTATAACAATGTAAATGCATGTAAGACTACTGAATTGTACACTAAAAAATGGCTAAGATAGTAAACCTTACATTTTATATATTTTACCACAATTTTTTCAAGGGGTGATTGCCTTGGAGGATTATCACTTTTCATAGCAGTGGTGACTGGTGTGAATCATACACGAATTCTGTCCTCAATGCGTTTTCAGTTTAGCGAGAAATCCAATGATTCTTGTTTTTAGGAAAGAGAAAATATCAAAAGATATTTTTAGACTCACTCACAAATAGAAAGGTCTTCCTTTTGGCATCACCAAGAAGCGAATATTTTGCTGCCAAGATGTTAAGTTTCCCAAGGAGTAATTAATAGCCCATCCTACTATGAGAGAAAGTAGGGAAGGAAAAGGAGGCAGATTAGAATAAAGTGTTATGTGGAATGCAATGTTCTCAAGAAAAATCAGAAAAAAGAGAGGAAAGGGTGGGGAATGAAGATAACAGAAGTGAAAAGTAGAAAGAAACATAAAATCTTAAGAAAAAGAAAAAATTGTAGCGGTGTTGTGCTTAGTCACTCAGTCATGTCCAACTGTTTGCAACCACACGGACTGTAGCCCACCAGGTTCCTTTGTCCATGGGATTCTCCAGGCCAGACTACTGGAGTGGGTTGCCATGCCCTCCTCCAGGGGATCTTCCCATCCCAGGGATCAAACCCAGGCTTCCCACATTGCAGGTGGATTCTTTACCAACTGAGCCACCAGAGAAGCCCTCTACTAAAGTCTGTGAACCCCTAGCAGTGAGGATGACAACAAGGGCCTTGGAACTTTAAGGCACAATAATCTGTCAGCAGAAGAGCTCAACAGTAAAGACACTGTGGAACAAATGGGAGAACAAGAGAAGACTCTGCACATGGACGTCACCAGATGGCCAACACCGAAATCAGGTTGATTATATTCTTTGCAGCCAAAGATGGAGAAGCTCTATACAGTCAGCAAAAACAAGACCAGGAGCTGACTGTGACTCAGATCATGAACTCCTTATTGCCAAATTCAGACTTAAATTGAAGAAAGTAGGGAGAGAGAAACTGAATATGGACCTCAGGTCCACTCAACCTGTGAGCTGTTGTAACCCTCTGTAGGAGAGGGAAGCCTAAACAACATCTATAGGCTTTCTCTAGAAGAGTGCTCCTACAACTTTTGTAAGCATCAGAATCCTCTTGAAGGCTTATTAAAACAGAGATCGCTATGCCCACACCCAGAGATTCTTCTTTAGTAGATCTTGGTTGGGAACTTAAAATTTGCATTTCTAACAAGTTCCCAGGTGATGCAGGATGCTATTCATTTGGGGACGACACTATAAGAACCACAACTCTAGAATTAAAGAGGTGTAGAATATTGCGTTAGTTTTCGGTTTTTTTATTGCTTAAGAAGGAAGGCCCAAAGCAATAACTGTAGTAAGGGAACTGTACCAAAAACATTTAAATCCAGGTAAACCTAGTCTATTCAATATCACAGTAATCCAAGTCTATACCCCGACCAGTAATGCTGAAGAAACTGAAGTTGAACAGTTCTATGAAGAACTCCAAGACCTTCTAGAACTAACACCCAAAAAAGATGTCCTTTTCATTATAGGGGACTGGAATGCAAACTTAGGAAGTCAAGAAACACCTGGAGTAACAGGCAAATTTGGCCTTGGAGTACAGAATGAAGCAGGCCAAAGGCTAATAGAGTTTTGCCAAAGAAAGTACTGGTCATAGCAAACACCCTCTTCCAACAACACAAGAGAAGACTCCACACATGGACATCATCAGATGGTCAACATTGAAATCAGACTGTTTACATTCTTTGCAGCCAAATATGGAGAAGCTCTGTACAGTCAGTAAAAATAAGACCTGGGGCTGACTGTGGCTCAGATCATGAACTCATTATTGCCAAATTCAGACTTAATTGAAGAAGGTAGGGAAAACCCCTAGGCCATTCAGGTATGACCTAAATCAAATCCCTTATGATTATACAGTGGAAGTGACAAATAGATTCAAGGGACTAGATCTGATTGACAGAGTGCCTGATGAACTATGGACAGAGGTTCCTGACATTGTATAGGAGACAGGGATCAAGACCATCCCCAAGAAAAAGAAGTGCAAAAAAGCAAATGGCTGTCTGAGGAGGCCTTACAAATAGCTGTGAAAATAGGAGAAGTGANTTGACAGAGTGCCTGATGAACTATGGACAGAGGTTCCTGACATTGTATAGGAGACAGGGATCAAGACCATCCCCAAGAAAAAGAAGTGCAAAAAAGCAAATGGCTGTCTGAGGAGGCCTTACAAATAGCTGTGAAAATAGGAGAAGTGAAAAGCAAAGGAGAAAAGAAAGATATACCCACTTGAATGCAAGATGCCAAAGAATAGCAAGAAAGATAAGAAAGCCTTCCTCAGTGATCAGTGAAAAGAAATACAGGAAAACAATAGAATGGGAAAGACTAGNTAGGAAGTCAAGAAATACCTGGAGTAACAGGCAAATTTGGCCTTGGAATATGGAATGAACCAGAGCAAAGGTTAATCGAGTTTTGCCAAGAAAATGCACTGGTCATAACAAAAACCCTCTTCCAACAAAACAAGAGAAGATTCTACATATGGACATCACCAGATGGTCAACACCGAACTCAGATTAATTATATTGTATGCAGCCAAAGATGGAGAAGCTCTACACAGTGAATAAAAATAAGACCAGGTGCTGACTGTGGCTCAGATCAAGAACTGCTTATTAAAAAATTCAGACTTAAATTGAAGAAAGTAGGGAAAACCATTAGACCATTCAGGTATGTCCTAAATCAAATCCCTTAGGACTATACAATGGAAGTGAGAAATAGATTTAAGGGCCTAGATCTGGTAGATACAGTGCCTGATGAACTATGGAATGAGGTTCGTGGCATTGTACAGGAGTCAGGGATCAAGACCATCCCCATGGAAAAGAAATGCAAAAAAGCAAAATGGCTGTCNTGCAAGAAGATCCAACCAGTCCATCCTAAAGGAGATCAGTCCTAAGTGTTCATTGGAAGGACTGATGTTGAAGCTGAAACTCTAATACTTTGGTCACCTCATGCAAAGAACAGACCCATTTGAAAAGACCCTGTTGTTGGGAAAGATTGAAGATGGGAGAAGGGGCAACAGAGAATGAGATGTTTGCATGGCATCACTAACTCAATGGACCCGAGTTTGAGTAGACTCCAGGAGTTTGAGTGAACTCTGGGAGTTGGTGATGGACAGGGAGGCCTGGCTTGCTGCAGTCCATGGGGTAACAAAGAGTTGGACATGACCGAGCAACTGAACTCAACTAAAGCTTTGTCCACCATTTTGTCTCTTAATACAGTGGCTAAGAGTGTGAATGCTTGAGTCAGACAGACTTGGAAGGTGTCACCTTCTAGCAATGTGGGTTTGGGCAAGTTTGTTAACCTTTCAACCCCCTATTTTTCTCATCTTTAAAATTAGAATAATATAGCACCAACTTAATGAGGTTGTGCAAAGATAAAATTGTTGGTGCATGTACAAGGACTTAGCACAGTACCATGGCACGTGGTAAATGTAGCAGGCATCTATTTGGGGCAATCCTGCATCCATCTCTGCTACTTTTGCACCAGTCCCAATCATCTTTCCCTACCGTGTATAGCTTTTAAAAATCTGAATCTTAGGAACAAAGCCAAAATAATAACCTGCCACACTGATCTTCTCAGTTTACCATGAAAACCATTTCACCCTCTGGCAGGTAATTTATAGGTAAACATATAAGGAAATATATTGTCTTTGTGGAAACGTTTAATCTTTGAGTGTTCCCTCTAGTGGTTACTAGAGAAGGAGAACAATAACTCCAGAAGTTTCTGAGTCAATTAATTATTTTCAATTACAATATTTTTTATTATCTTGTATTCATAGTACTGTGCCAGAAGTGTTCAAGGGAAGCAAAGAGTGTCTATTAATTAATTTGTGATGAAAAGCTGAAACTAGCTGATACTATGAAATGCAACTTAAAAAATTATCTGCAAACTCAGTAAAGATTATTAATTTGGGAAGAGCAGAGTTTTAATTGCAATAAAACAAATGACTAATTTTAGTTCTCTTCTGTTCGAAGATGTGCTTATAATCATTGAGATATGACCAGGTTAATCATTTCTCTTGGATATACGGTCCTCTCTCAGTATACACAGGAATTGGTTCCAGGATGCTCTGCAGATATCAATATCTGTGATGCTCAAGTTGCTTACAATCAGCAAGACTGGTTGAATCCAAGGATGTGGAACCCACAGATACGGAGGGCTGATGTATCACGAGTGAGCATTCTGGGCTGTGGCTTCAAGACAAGTTTATATGTTATAACCTCTTAGAGGAATGCATACCTTTGCCCCCTACATCGTAAGAAAACAAGAACTGGACTTCTCTCGTGGTTCAGTGTTTAAAACTTCACCTGCCAATGCAGCATACATGGGTTCAATTCCTGGTCCAGGAGGATCCCACATGCTGCAGGGCAACTAAGCCTGTGCATCACAACTACGGAGGCCTGCACCTAGATCCCAGGCTCCACAACAAGAGAAGCCACCACAGCCAGAAGCCCACACACCCACTAGGGAGTGGCCCCCCTCACTGCAACTAGAGAAAGCCCGCATGCAGCAACAAAGACCCAGCACAGCAATAAATAAATGAATAAATATTTTAAAAACAATTAGCAACCCAATAGACTTAAAAAAAAAAAACAAAACACTGATATGGTTCTATTATGTAAGAGCACTCCCCAGGGACACACAGGCAGGATATATGCTCTAAAGGCTGAAGATTGTTGGGGATTTTTTTTGCTTTTTTTAAAAACAGCTCTTTTCATTATGCGTTTTGGAGGACTTCATGTAGCAGATAGCTTTAGTTGCTACCTGTAATCTTCTGCTTCTTCCCTTGGGAGCCATCCTTTCTCTTCCACATAACCCAGTCCTTCAGGGAGGCCAGTCCCAGATCCAGCTCTGTGAGAGGAGGGGAACGGGTGGTACTTCTTATCTTAGACTGGCATGTGCCAAGGGTTTATGAAACAATTCTGGCTATGATGAGATGAGAGGAAGTCTGCTGGGGACACTTCCTCACTCTTAAAAAAGGGCACATGAAAATGAGGTGAGATCCTCTACTGGGCTTGTTTATCTCTGCATTGGAACTGAGATAAGGGGCTGCTGCTGCTAAGTCGCTTCAGTTGTGTCCAACTCTGTGTGACCCCATAGACGGCAGCCAACCAGGCTCCCCTGTCTCAGGGATCCTCCAGATAAGAACACTGGAGTGGGTTGCCATTTCCTTCTCCAATGCATGAAAGTGAAAAGTGAAAGTGAAGTCGCTCAGCTGTGTCCGACTCGTAGTGACCCCATGGACTGCAGCCTACCAGGCTCCTCTGTCCATGGAATTTTCCAGGCAAGAGATAAGGGGAAGCCATCTTGTAATTAGGAAGGGAGCTAGTCTTAAGATGAAACTCCCAAGAGCTTGGTGATTTCACTGAGAGGCTGAATTCAGTAGCCCTAGAGGCATCTTTTCTAAGGACTCTTTGTTAAGTAAGATAGTAAAATTTCCCTATTGCTTGACCCATCTTTATCTTAACAGTCATCTCAGTTCAGTTCCGTTCAGTGGCTCAGTCAAGTCCGACCTTTTGTAACCCCACCAATTGCAGCATGCCAAGCCTCCCTGTCCATCACCAACTCCTGGAGTTCACCCAAACTCATGTCCATCGAGTCAGTGATGCCATCCAGCCATCTCATCCTCTGTCGTACCCTTCTCCTCCTGTCTCCAATCCCTCCCAGCATCAGAGTCTTTTCCAATGAGTCAACTCTTAGCATGAGGTGACCAAAGTATTGGAGTTTCAGCTTCAACATCAGTCCTTCCAAAGAACAC